>CAHIKZ030004191.1:2105000-2257500 GCA_903632075.3 Acanthosepion pharaonis
TTTATATTTTCATTTAGATTTTAATTTTGACTACGAGAATAAAAAATCACCGCATGAACATTGCCTATATTGTGAAACACTGACACGGTAATATACGTGTCCGCGTTTGTATTAAAACATATACGGCGCTTTACTCAATGAATTTAAGATCAATATTAAGAAGTCTATCAGAGAATTTGAGAGGATTAAAATAAGATAAATAGGCATAATATGTCCATGATATTCGACTAACCCTGTTTTAATGAAGATAGACTGCCTAAATATATATTTTTTAAAACTGCATGATTCAGCGCTTGGCAATTTAAACATAACCTTGTGAAAAGGCCAACTGAAATCGCAAAACAATCAACGACGACTGAACACTTTAAATAAATGCTTATAAAGCATTTGTACAGTGTAACCCGGATATAAGAGACCCGGATATAAGAGAAACCCGGATATAAGAGAGATTTTCTCTGGTCCCAAATTAGAGCCTGTGTTAATGTATATAAAATAGACCAAACCCGGATATAAGAGAAAGACAACTCGGTTACACTGTATAAAGATATCATTAATAAATTTGAAATTCTAGATCGTCTGAACATTTAAAAAATTGATAAACTACATAAAAGAATATATAAATATAACATTATTATATAAATATAAAATAAAGTTGTCTCCCTTTGCCGCAAGGTAATTTTTCTCGCCGGAACCGAACCTTCAAATCTACAAATCAACCATTCACCCTTGCATGGAGTATTGATACCATATATGGTCTGGAGCCCCTTCTGTTTGTCTCAAGTTTCTTGATAAGATCCAGAGACGGATATGCAATGCAATGTAATTGGCCCTGATCTGGCATCTCGTCTGCAGTTGCTCTCTCACAGACGTGCCGTCGCCTCCCTCTGTCTCGCTGGTTCCCAAACTTCATGAATTTAAGCATTCAACTAGGCTGGCATCTTGCTCTCACCCTTTCAGCGTCGAAACTGTTAAATGTAGCCGTCTCTTCTACTCCAACAGCTTTATGTCTCGCACTTCTCGCCTGTGGAATTCCCTCCCCTTTTCCTGTTTCCCTGATAGCTATAATCTCCAACTATTCAAATATAATGTCAATCGACGTCTCCAAATGCCTTGATCTACCCCCTATCCTTCTCTTCATCCTTTCATCTATCACTCCTATTTGGACTCACTCCAACTCTCTGTAACCCCTTGCGTGCTAGTGGCGTCCTGCCTTGCTTGGAGGTGAAACGCTTATAAAAAAAATATTAATCTCCCAAATAATAAATATAAATTCATTAATATCTCTAACTACTAGCTAACGGAACAGCAAAAGAAATTACTCAAAGTTGGGCCATTTATCTTTATAAACAATACAATAGATTGGATAAAAAACACTGAAATTGAAATGTCATATTAAAACATACGAAAACTTAATAAACGACACCTAATAAAAACAAAACCAGAGATTCGTGATCTGTTCAAAGTCGAAACAATAAAAGAGAGACGTGTCAAAAGAAATAAAGAAAATTCCAGCACAATAGCTAAACATCGCTGACAAAGAACTACGTAACTATAGTCATATAACTTTAAACAAAGGCATATAAAACCAATAACTTTGTTGTATTAATTAAATCTGATTATAATTCAAAATTATAACAAATACTGGACGATTAAACCAAATTGTTAACCAACTGAAATTGACAATCAATAAACTGATCACAGTCAACAACGCAAAACAGAACTTAAACCTTCCCAAAATAATTGGTGACTACAAACCAGGATACATCTATGGAACAATAAAAATACATAAACCTAACTTCCTTCTACGTTATATTATCTCCCAAATCTCCACTGCGGTTTACCAATTAGCTAAAAGTTTTTAACCAACATATTACACCATACATACCTAGTACATGCAGTATGAAATCAACTCACGAGTTAATACAAATCTTAAAAACGTAATAACGAAACCATAGCCTCATTTGATGTTGAAAATTTATTTACCAATGTCCCAGTTAGAGAGACGAATTATATCATCCCAAAGAATGTTTACAACAATTCATCTCTCCCGCCAGTAAAAATGAAACCTAACATACTATGGAAACTAATTTTGACTTGTAACAATGAGGTTCCCTTTCCTGACCATCGAAATAATATCTAAGTAAAACGTGATGGAATTTCCATGGATTCAGTCCTTGGACGAATATTTAGTATATTCTATAGGACTAACTTTGAAAAAAGGATATTTTATACTACTAAAAGACCTCCATCTACCTAAGATATGTAAATAATATTCTCATATTAGTTAAAAACATAGATGAACTACAACAAACTCTGTTCATAAATTCACATCTAAACTTAACAATAACAATAAAACTCATTTACTTTATATATTGACAGTTCAACATTCCAGCCACCTGAAGAAGGCCGGAGCATACAACAGCCGAAACGTTGTAATAAATATGGCAACAAAGATGAGGACAATAGTCAGAATAATGTAAATAGTGTACAGAATACCTCATCTCAGAAATATAGACAGATGTTGATATGTCGTAAATCAAACGAAACCAAACAGATAGATAGATAGATAGATAGATAGATAGATAGATAGATAGATAGAAAATATAACCAGTAATAAAAATCTAGTCGCCATT
This sequence comes from Acanthosepion pharaonis, assembly GCA_903632075.3. Classification (NCBI taxonomy): domain Eukaryota; kingdom Metazoa; phylum Mollusca; class Cephalopoda; order Sepiida; family Sepiidae; genus Acanthosepion; species Acanthosepion pharaonis. The sequence continues at coordinate 2,107,634 of CAHIKZ030004191.1, forward strand.
GAATAACCCATTGAGGTTAATATGTCGTAAAACAAAACAAACCAACCTAAACCTAAATATTTATTGGCTGTCTTAACACGGGAGCTTGAGCTTTGTCGTGCATAAAAATGTCTTATTCAGCTTAAGTGTAACGGTTTGACAACAAGTGTTTCTCCCCAAACCATATCCCTACGCCATGCAGACGCCTCAACCGGAAAGACTTAGTTTTCTCCTTCAGGCACCACTCGTTTCGCCAAATACCGACACCATTCAGATTTCTTGTTCGGGCATAACAATTTCTGGAAATCTAGTATCACAGATTGTCTGTCCAATTTACCAGAGTTGGTGAGGCGATTCTATTTAAAAGGACAACCGAACAATTGGTTTAGTAAACGTCCCCTAAATATTTAAGAATATGGCATCGAGATGTCTAGAGAACATTGTCATCGCATAACTCACTAGCAAATTTTACTAAGTGCACAAGCATCTCAAATATCAAGTGAGGTTTTATTCCACTAGCGTAAAAATATAAGAGAAATCATTTGCTGACCCCGAATTAAGAATTCCAAAACGTGTCTGTTTTTGTTTTGACCACGTACCTTTGCTGGGATTGGACGTCAGTTCCGTGATCCTGTGAATACACAGACACTTACAATACCTTCACAAAAACCACAGCTTCTGTTAGATATATTTGCATATTAATACTAGCAGTCAATGGAGAAGCTATGACCTAGCTTTTTTTTTGGTAAATTCTTGCTGTAATTTTTTTTTTCGTAACCCCTAGGGTCGTAGTGGAAGCATTTTTACTGCAGCAACAGTAGAAATGGTGTTTCTTGGGCAACACAGCCTGACAGAGTCCAACCCTTTTCAGGCCAGTTTTGAATTTAGAGTTTTTCCTTTTCCTAGACTGGTTGCCACCCAAGGTTATAGAATCCAGTCTGTCCTGCTACTTATCCATAGCTGGGGGAGAAGAAACAATGGTATTAGCACGTAAGTGAATGTAATAGATCCAACTGGAATTCGAACTCGGTTCTCCGATTTCCTCAGTCCGAGCCGCTATCCTTTATAACCAGCACTAAAAGTCTTGTCGGCATTAAATAACCCATTGAGGTTGATATGCCTTAAAACAAACCAAGCCAAACCAAACTATAGTTAAATCTACCAATTTCACTAATAAAAGCATAAAAACTATCTACCAATCTCGTACTAAATTCATAAAGTCGAGGTGACAAAGGTGAAAGTTCATCAGAACAACTGCCTTGAAATATTTATAGAAAAAGCTCAGGGAAATTACTTTATGGCATTAGTAATATGATTGAAACCAAGATGTCAGGTCGGTACCGATAATATTGCAGTTTCTACTTTGGATTTTGGTAAGAATCTCTAGTTATATAGCAGAAGTGGCAGATCAGACATGCCAACAATATTCATTGCACTGATGAATAGTAGAGAAGCAAAATACATTCTGGTGAGAAAAAATGTCTAGCACTACAGAATGGACTAACATTGCTAGCAACAGATTTTATTCAGTATAATTATTATTATTTATTGTATTTAAAATACAATTGCGGCACAAGGCCCAAATTAGGAGGATTTGAGGCTAGTCATCACTATCTATCTTATACCTAGGTAATCTGATTCACGGCCCATTCACTCATTACAATTTGCCCATTCACCACAAGAACTCGTCCGTCACCAATCAATCCTCCATCCACCATAATACCGCATCCTCTCAACGGGGGGGTGCCTACAAAACGCGCGCCATGCCATAAAAATCTATTGATTAATACTTAATCTATACTTAAAAATTTATGGATGAATAGAATGAGAGGGGGGGGGAATGAACCCCAAAACAAAGTAAACTAAACATAACTGATGCTAGTAGGGCCCGCCCGACCCTCAAAAAAAGAGAGGCCGCTGTATTCGGCTCCTTGGACAAAATCAAGAGGCTCTCTCGCTAAGAGAGTGGGAAAGGAGAAAAATATACGAACATGGGAAATAAAAAGCTGACCCCGTCGAGATAAAAAGGGGCCGAAACAAACTGGGGAGGTTGGGAATCTCAACTTGGATCATAAGCAAAGAGGCAGCTGGGAACAGGTAAGGAACAACTCTTACTCACATTAACTAGGTACACAAAAGCTTGTCTAACCTAACCAGGGGGAGGGCTCCACAGGAAACCACCCCGATGTGACGTAGGTTGACCTAGAAGAGAAAATCAAGGCGAGATCCGTTCAAACGAACCAAGCTCGCCTCTTTCACCCACCTTTCGCTGAAGACTGTCGAATGCACGCGTTTTCTATCAGTTCTAATCTTCATCTTGAGCTGTTAAGAATGCTACACGCCTTTAATTAGCATCAGCCCTTAGGATAAATGAATCGCACGAAATGTTGTGTATCTCATATCGTTTAAAGATCGTGAAGCAATTCGACAATATTTGCCTCTTATTTGTTCAAACATGATTTGCTGTTGATGGTGCATAAAACTTAGAACCTTGACAGTTAAGCAACCTATACAAAAGTTCCTGTAGTTTCCTTATTATTATAGAGAATAACATGTTATTGGCCACAGTTACGCATGTCAGCTTGCGAAGCGTTTAACTCAATTAATTTTAAATGGGAATGGGACGTTCCGACGTAGTCCATTTGGCATTTTTCGACAGAGGGACGATTAGGCGTCAGATTTCGACTTCGTCTTTATAGTCAAATTTGCTCTCTCTCTTTCTCTCTCTCTCTCTCTCTCTCTCTCTCTCTCTCTCTCTCTCTCTCTCTCTCGTTTAGTAGCCAAATTACTACTTCGTCCAATTTAAGAAAAATAGTAGTTGGATACATTTTTATATTTAAAAAAAGGAGTAGTTGGAGACATGTTTATGTTTAAGAAATGTATTAGTTGCTACCAAGATCTGAAACCTTTATGAACGAACTCTAATTAATAAAGACTGCGCCAACAAATCACGCCAAATCTGTCAATCGACGTTTGCAATATGAGCTAGAAATGCGTCGTCCTTCAATCTGGAAATTTATTGATGCCTTACGGAAAGTTCAGAAAGGATCATTAGATCCTGTTGAGTTTCTGAAGAATGTTGCTAATAATTACGAAATGAAGAAGTAATTTCTAAGATTAAATGGCATTACTAAGTTCTTGAATTTTTTTGAAATACAATATTTTTAATTTAAGTTTTTAATTTACATTATTCCATTAGTGTTTTAATAGGATCATTAATTCCCTAAAAGAATAAAAAGTCATATTGGAAGTTGGGTGTTTTCAATGCTTTTATCCTTTTTTTGGGGGTGGTGGAGGGGTTACCTCCTGTCAAAGACAGTGATGTCGAAACAGTCTGACGTATAAACGGCTGTACCGAATAGTCCACTTATTCTTCTGACGCCGAATCAGACACGTCAAATCAGTGACGTCAAATGGGCGATGCCGAAACGTACAAAAACTCATTTTAAAAATATGCTGTGAATAAGAACATATCTGAGAAAAGTGATTTACAGAAAATCCTGGTAAGTCATATCCATCTATCTAAGTATATATATATATATAGTGATTTTCCAAGCATAGCTTATATGTGGCATATATATATATATATATATCAAAGTATATAATTGGTATATACGGAATGAATTCCAATAACCAACAATTACTATTCTTAAAAAAGTGCTCAATACAAAGTAGAGCAGATATAATTATTTTTTATAAAAAATTATAACATAAGTATGTTATAAAATCACTACAAAAATAGCCATTTTGTTTCAACACATTCTGTGTCTTCTCAAGTGATGATGTTGAAAATAAAATAAATGGTTTTTAAACTTAATAGTGATTAAATTTGGATTTTAAAATTACCAATTTTTAATTTTAATATTAAATTTTATCATATGATTTTATAATTATTAGTTAGTATAAATTATTTTTAATATTACACGTATTTAAAGATCTGAATAGCTATTATAGCAGGATTTCGTTGTCAAGCTTTTGAATCTTTCTATACTTCGTTTTTGATTGGTTATTCTAGCTTTTGTAACAATGCTCCCCCTAGTGTAGGATCGTTAATTAATCTGAAACTTTTTAAAACCATTTATTTTATTTTCAACATCATCACTTGAGAAGACACAGAATGTGTTGAAACAAAATGGCTATTTTTGTAGTGATCTTATAACATACTTATGTTATAATTTTTTATAAAAAATAATTAATATATATATATATATATATATATATATATAGAGAGAGAGAGAGAGAGAGAGAGAGAAAGAAATGAAATTGGACATCTTGGAACATATACAGCTTCCGAAGGACCATCCTCTCAATCTAGAATTTGACTATAAAGCCTGCGGAAAAATAAGTAGGACGCCCTAACAATTGGTTTAGTAAACGTCAGTAAATTCTTCAGTAAGCCACCTAATGCCACATTTTAAACTCATTTAAGACTTGATAAGCTCTCTTTTTTAACGGCTTACGCATTTCAAATTAAGTAACGGTTCCTCGGGCGAAAAGAAAATACAAAAATTAGAAATGTCTTAATCAGCTGATCCTAATCCAAGAATTTCAAAACGTGACGATCTTTCTTTGCGTATCTTTGCTGTGATCGGACGTCAACTTGTAGGTGTGAATATCAAGAAGTAAGGACATCTTATTTAACAAGAGATTTGGTCGAAGTTGTTGATTTTCTTTGATCTCTTCAAACAAGAATTGTCCTTTTCTGATAACGCCATTCTTTTAGATGAAGCACGTTGGTTCGTCAAATGTTTCATAATCGATTTCAACACCTTGAGTTATTCTTCATCAAACAAACTGGTGTCGCTGTGAATGATATGCGGAACCTGATGACCATACTTTTACTTGTACCTACGACGTTTCATAGCATATTTATTGGCCAAGGGTGTCAGTTCTTCGCTAGAGGCTTCTGCTCGTTCCTGAACGTTAACACACAGGGAATGGACACTTTCAAGATACTACTCTTTGGAATTGGCAGCTGGTAACAGCAGAACGATGTGCCTTTTGATTTCGTTTGTCTGACTGAAAGTTTTAAATGAACATCTTAAACTAAATAATCTTAAATTGAGCCTCAATCTGACCTTCAATTAGCTTTCAATTTATGTTCGGTTGTAATTTTTTCTTAAATATCTGAGCACATTTAAAACCATATTGCCATTGAATAACTCATTAACGCTCTTTAGAAAGTGCTTACATATCCATATTTTCAGTTGAGTTTCTGTTCCGCGATCGAAAAAGGAATACAGAAAGCTGAAAATTCTTAATCAGCTGATCTCGATCTAAGAATTTCAAAAGATTATATCCTTTTAACCGCATTTCTTTGCTATTCAAGCTATGATCAAAAAGTATCGGGTCTGTTGCTATGGCATCGAATCTAAATTACGCAGTGAAGCCTCCTGACACAGGTTAACCTTAAACACTGTCACGCATGCTCACTATGTTATAACGTTCTCGCACGCTGACGTTGTTTGTAGCAGTGCTTGGAAGGAAAGTGTGTATGGTGTGGTCGCATCGAAACACAACAGACATTCCATCTAAAACCAAGAATTATTCAGCAGTTTTGGGCAAGACAACATTCCTCAGATTCGACTACAATAATATTTCCCAGATCCCGCCACTTGTGACCTTTTTTTCTCTATAAAAATCAAATTCCAATTGAAAGGACAAGATTTCAACATGTCGAGGAAGTCCAAGTGAATACGTCTACGCAGATGCTCGTTGTGGTTCAAGGATTGCATTAAGCAATGGAAATTACAGTGGATAAAGAGTATGGTTTCAGACGAGGACTACTTCGAAGGAGATTAAATGCCGAATTGATATTTGAGGTAGTTTTCTTTTTATAGTATGAGTTCCAATACTTTTTGATCAGACCTCGTATATATATATATATATATATATATATATATATATATATATATATATATATATTGAGAGTAAATATGCATATATGCTAATTTTATTAATTCTTTTCATTCTTCAATACTTAATATTGGATAGTCTTTTTGAACTCCACCCAGTATTCACCAAATCCTATACATATATATATATATATATATATATATATATATATATATATATATATAGTGTACGAAGCAAAAAAATGGACGCACCATAGAAAGCCTTTTTTTTGCATTTTTACCAAGACAAGTGAGTAATTAAGTTTGTATATTAAGTTATTAATACAGGTGTATATATGTACATTATACAAGTCAAAAAATGATTTAGTACTTTTTTGTGTAAACCTTTGCTTAATAACGGCGGACGGGGTATTCCTGGAGTGCCCATCAACGAAACTCAGGAGTCGGAATGCTGGAAGTAACATCAGTCAGTGATAAATATTTTACTTATATTAATTCTCTCTCTCTCTCTCTCTCTCTCTCTCTTTGTCTCTCTTTCTCTACAGCGTATGCAAATATAAAAGACCATAATTGTGTTTAGCATGAAAGAAACTGTCGCCTCTGTTCAATGTTCACGCTTCGTTTTACATAGGAAAAATATTAGTTAAACTCATACACACACACTTTCCCCCCACCAAGCACTCTCCACAAGATATTCAATAAAAAAACAGTAGAAATAAGCTAATAACAGAAATAATAAAAAGAAAAGCACAGCAGGTAAACAACCAATAAACCACCTGAACAAATTAAACCCATCTGTAACTGAGAATAAAGAACGAATATCCCTTAAACGGCACTTACGTTCAGAACAATGTAATATACCAAGCCACGGTAAGATCAGCAGATGATTAAGAAAAATATACATAAGAATAACTGAAGGAGCCTGGAAATAAAGAAACTATGCACACAAAACATCCTTTACAAATAGTAAATACGCGAACATTACAATGCTTTCTAAACAAATCTGGGAGATTAAAAAAAAAAGCAATTCACGCCAAAATTATCATCGAAAATAATGGAAAGCACAGCAGCCTGCAACAATGAATCCAAAAACTGTAAACTCTGCCAGGAGGAAAAAGTAGCCAAAATTACCTTCTCAGACTAAAACAAGCTACTACGAAATAAGCGCTCGAAATTCATCTCAAAATTCAGTCGCGAAAACTTTTTTTTTTATTACGCTACTTAAAAATCGAAGACAGAAGACGAACAAGAATAACTGAAAACCAATAAATAAAATAGAATAAATAAAAAAGAAGTAAAATAAATGAATTCAAAGAAATAAATAAGTAAATAAACTAAGTAAATAATAAACAAATTAAAAAATCAGGCCCACCAAAATAACTGCTAGAAAAATTCAGTAGACTACACACAATAAAATGCCGATAATGTATCACTTAAAAGTCAAGCAAAAGCACAACGAACATGGCCTAATGATCGCGTTTAGCGTGGAACAGAGTTGTCGCCTCTGGGTATACTCTTCAATGTCCACTTATATATATATATATATATATGTGTGTGTGTGTGTGTGTGTGTGTGTGTGTGTGTGTGTGTGTGTGTGTGTTTGCACTCGTTCGTGTGTGTAGTATTCATTTTGACGGAAGTTAGATATATAGATAGATAGGTAGATAGATAGAATGCCCGGAAGTATCAGATGCAAAAGAAATAGCACGAAAAAAAATTAAAATCACCATCAAATAAAACGACCCCGTAAAAAATAAACGAAAAACAACACAGCTCTCAGACAAAACTGCTATTCCCTTCCCCTTATTCAAAGTATAATTGGGTGTTTCTTATATTGGCCTACCTGCAAGAAATGGAACTAGTAAAAATGAAAGAAAGAAATCGGCGGAAAAACTATATATTGGCTTTAAAACAACAAATACGATAAGCGATCTCATTGAAATGGAGAAAAAAACAGCTTTTCAAAAGCAGAAAGCACCGTATAAGCAAAGAAAACAAAGTTTTGTTGCATAAAAGTCAATTCTGTGCATAAAACTATCCCTTATTTTGCAAACAAAACATTAAACATTTATTGTACATCGCATGTGTAGCTTGAGTCTAACCCAACTATAAACAATTCTGTCCAAGAGACATATTTAATGGCATATTAAATTCCTTTCAAGATACACATATTTAAATCTTTCTTCGTCTTATAAACTGAACGCTTGTAAACATCAATTCAACACAAGGCAATGGCGAAATACTCACGACATTTTGGACAAAATCTAAAAGAACATGTTGTTTCAAAATTATATGTAATTCACTCTGAATTTCTGGGATGAGGAATTATTATTGATATTATTTATATGCTAATTATTGTCCTAATCTTTGTTGTTGTTACCACAACTTTGCGTTCGTTGTTAAGTCAGGCCTCCATCCGGTGTTTGTCAATCCGTATAGTCTTCAGGGTTTTTGGAACAGATTAAATAAAGGGTTCAGTACGCTCTTATCCTCTGTCAGGATGTCTTGTGACGTCGGCTATCAAAAATATAGACGGTTCCCAAACGGTTTAGTCATGATGTATTGATTCAATCCAAAGTAAGGTGTCCAGGACCGTTTCAAATTTAATATGCTCGCTGGAATGAACTGCCCAGGCCGATAGAAGCTAGAATCATATCCCTAACATGGTAATTCGAGTATCATAGTAAGAAAATCACTCTCCCCTACACGCACACACACACACACACTTATATATATATATATATATATATATATATATATATATATATATATATATATATATATATATTATCCCACACCGATAGCACAATTCGGAGTTTCATGCACAATGCAATCATCAGGTGCTGAGTATAGACTTTCTGTTACATAATTAAAAAAATATCTGGTTATCGTAATGCTTGTTACCGGTGCTGTATAAAGTGTATATTTATTAATATATACTTAATAGTTATTGTGTATTACATCGAGTACTGTTTTATTAACACCTGCAATATATATATATATATATATATATATATATATATATATATATATATATATATGCTGGTTACAAAGATGACCTATTGGGCAATAATTAAGCTATCTCAGGCGTCGGGCTCTTGATTTCAATGACTGGTAATGTTTGCCTAAAATCCCCAGAGTGTAGCACAGTGATACCTCCCATTATTTGTGAATTCTGTTTCATGTCTTAAAGTGTTCTATCCACGGCATCAAATGCTCGCTTGTGTGCACTGGTGCATTAATCCCAGACAATGAAGATTGTCCACCCCAGTAGTTTAGCCAAGTTGGTTCCTCTCTTGATGTTGCAGATAGGGATTTCACTGCTGTAGCTCAAATCTAATAAAAATTTGAAGGGGCTGTGTGCTTTCTACCCTCCAGGCAAGAGGGTACCAGTAATTCCAAATTATCTTACTGCTAGAGCTACTTTTCTTTGGAGTCTCACTGCAGATAAAAGAACGTTAATTACAAAAGATTTACTGGTACCTCCAGGTGCACTGATGAAGAAAATCCCTCCATTGTTGCTACTGATGCAATCAAGGACCTTCTGATACACTTGCTGTTGGTCTTGGTTTAACAGCGGCACATTTTGAACACATTGCAGCAGTTCTTCCATGTTGCATACTGTTTCTCTCAAAATGTCCCTGTTGATTTATTCAGTTTCTCTGTTTTGCCTTTGCAGACCAAAATTACTGATAACTCTTTTAGCCAAGTTAATTACTTTGTCTTAAATTTCCCAAATTTTCAGTCTGTGATTTCAGTTGCAATCCTGGATGAGCAAGTCTCATTTGATGAAGAATATCCTCACTCAGAGCATATTTTTCCCAATGAGTAATTGGGTTGGAAAGATCGCAGGTGGTAATCGTTATTGCAAAGAGATATCTGACTTCTGTTGGAAAATTTGTTGCAACTGCTTCATCCAGAGTCATATCTCAATGATGCTCAACTTCTGTAAGGCCAACATCGATAATGCTAGTCTGTAAGTCTCTTAGACAACAACAGCAATTGTTCTCAAGTTCTGAGATTATGTTGGGCCCCTTATGTCATGAAGCAATAGTCCGAGAAAGAAGCATTCAGTATTTCATAAATGGACTGTATATACTCTTCAAAGTGAATCGCACATTTTGGTCAAGGTTCTGTTGGATGATGCTCTCCTTGCTTTCTCCTCTGACATTATGCGGCATTTTATGTGTAGTTTTTTTTAACATTCAGAGTACAGGGTTTTTCTAGAAAAGTCATCATTCGTAAACTTAAGGAATCAGCACATATGCTAGGCCACAAAAATCTCCTGAGCCGACCAAGCATAGAAATAAATACAATATGGGAACCAGTAATAAGGAGTGCCAGAGAAAAGCAATGATAACAAAGTTGCAATATGAACTCTGGTAAAGACATGCAATGATAACAGCAAAAAATTGCAATATGAGCACTGGTAAAAATGATGCTGAAAACATTAGGTTTATAATACTCAGAAGTTCATACCCAGATGTCCTCAAGGACACATGGCACAGTGGATAAAGGCGTTGGTTAGATCCAGTGACAGACCCAAAGAAGGTGAGTTCAATTCCTGGTTAAGGCAGTGGAGAACTTTCAGAGGGAAAATTAGCTGGAGATAACTGATAACTGACATCCATCAAACATGGCACGTGGAATTAGAACAGTCTACCCCAGCGATCGAAATAAAGGGTTCAGTTCGAAATTCCAACCACCTGAAGAAGGCCGGAGCGTACAACGGCCGAAACGTTGTGACAAATATGGCGACAAACATGAGGACAATAGTCCGACTAATGTAAATACTGTACATAATACCTCATCTCAGAAATATAGACAAACTCAAAAGTCATCATTTTTGACACAGTTCTAAAAATGCCATTAGTGTTGTGTGCTTAGAAGTGTCGGCCAGTTCGCTTGCATATGCTTCTGTGAAGTAAATTTTTTGTCCATTTTCCAAGTGAACGGAGATGTGCTAAACTGAAAGACTTCATTCACGAATTGGAAAGCTAAGGATCCTCCAGGCTGTCTCAATGGAAGAGAGCTATTGGCCCATTAGAAAGTTTTGTACATCAGTTTGATCTTTAAAATCAAATCTTGGTTACTTCTCTTGTTAATGTATTTACATGTATATTTAATTAACTTGATGTTGTTGCAATACTCTACATTTGTGTGAGCACCAAATACTTTGCTGAGCAGTGGGCAAAAAATGACAACCCACCGATTGTCAATGAGAATTTCTTTTCCTTTCTTCAGAGTGAAAGTGTGAACACCGTCTTCTGGTTTTCTTCTTTTGTATTTAGTATAGCCATCAACATCATAGTCTCTTTGGTAAACTACTTTGTAAAATCCTCACTTCATTTCAATCATGCAAGAAGATTGAGATAACCTTATAGACCATGATTTATGCTTTCTTATGATTTCAAAAAGGACTTCGTCTTCAGTGCGAATTGGCAAATCAGCATTGATGATAGCATCAATTTGATTTGGATCGATATTCTTCTTGAACCAAACCAATAAATAACAATGTGGTAGTCCTCTATTCTGCCACTCAATGGTGCATATATGAATCCTGTCTGCTCCAAATACTCCTTTCTTAATAAGATTCAACAGTTTGTTAACTTTCAGCTTAAATACTTGAGATACAAGGTCATAACGTTCAGTATCAGATTGACCTTCCATCAAATTGTCAGGCAAAGGTAATAAAATGGTCAAAATGTCTGACATATTAATTCTTCACATGCATATATTTCCTATAAATGATGATTGAAGAGGGACCTTTCTTTCCAATGTTGACTGGTTTGCCTCATTTTGAACAGCATCTTGGAGATGAATGTAGCTTTCCGCTCAAAGTTCTCGTTAATGGCATGTCATAAAGAGCAATCCAACTGTTTCGATTTTTGCATACATATCAACCAAGAACTGGATGAAGAGCTGCTTGTACACTCCTGATCAAAAATTTAAGACAACTTGATTTTTTTTTAAAGTGTTTATCATGGAAAATATTTTAAACATTTCTTACTTAAGATTAGTAATTTTATAATCTAAAAGGTTATGTAGACAAAAAGTTATAATCCGATCAATTTATTCAGAAATGGAAATTTTTATAAAATGTAGACATCCAATCCAGTGATATACTTATCCATTATTCTGAATGTAGTCTGTCGTTTGATCCGGGTTTTCATTTGCACAGGGCAGTCTTCGATTTTTTTTATTGCAATCAGGTCCACTGTTGGCGATGATTTCTTTTTTGCGAGAAATACTGCTGCTTGATGCGATAGGCAACAATAAAGAGGAACTCAAAATTGATCGTTGCATTTAAGTATTGCATTAATATTTAAGCTTACCTTTTAAAAGTTCAGTGATAATTCTTCTGCTGCCACTTAATTTAAAAACAATTTGATATATTTAGGTCCTTACTTTCCATACAAGCATTTATTTTTATTTTGTGAGTGACTTGCGCTAGATTTCGCAATCAATTTCGATTCTTTGCGAATTTATAAAAATTGTTATCGTATGAAAAATTTGGTCGCCAAGGAATAACGTAAAAACATCACAGAAAACAATCGCAGTAATGAAAATTTGGGAATTTGAAATTTCTTTGGCATGAGCAATTGAAAGTTAGAGAGTTGTGTTCCTATAATTGTTTTTTTCAATAGTAGCCAAGACAAGAAATAAACAGATCTGGGTTTTCATTTGCTCGGGATTTTTCCCACGTTGAAGCCATGGCACTTATGATTGCAACCTGGTCCTCTCTTTGAAGAGATATCTTTTTGTGAGGCATACCGCTGGCCTTATGCGATAGGCAACAATAAACCAGAGAAAAATTCAAATTTAAGTATTGCAGTATGCACGTAGGTCCTTATTTTCCTCTATTTCAATTATTTTTATTTCATGTGTGACTTTCGCTGGATTTCGCAATTAATTTCGATGATTCCAAAATTTATTTTCAAGTTATAAAAATTGTTATCGTACAAAAGAATTCGTCGCAAAAAATCACGCAAGAAATCGCCAAAAAGGATCGCAGTAATAAAAAAAAATGTGAAGCCGAAATTTCAAAATTTTGGGTCTGGATCCGCCCCTAAATGTTTTTTTTTTTTAATTTGCTTACAGAGTCGGCCTGATTTCAAAATGGTATGATATGTTAGGCATCGGTAAAGATTTTTTTTTCCTTTTGGCTTTATTCATATTCTCTTTTATATATATATATATATATATATATATATATATATATATATATATATATATATATTGCACCATTTAATTCTTTGTATACCGTCGGCTGTGTGAAAATGCATAAAACCAGCCGAACAGTATAACAGCCAGGCCAGTAATAAAATGAAAGACATGAACATCAGTGAACCAGGATGTGAGATCGGTACACATCAGCGGGTCAGGGTTCATAGGTTTATTAAATGACGAAAGATGACGTAAAATGTTTTCATTCGGTCTTTGGAAATATTTTTCCCCAATAATTTCGATGTTTTTTCCGAAAATAATTACTCATTGATAATTATTGCGATGATTTGGCTTAGTCGTATACAGTTTGGGCGGCAGGGATTGTAAATTTCCGCGGAGAATTTAACTTACGGCCTTTTAAAAACGAAATAATTGTTAAATTGGCAGATTAAGAAGTGAAAAAAAAAGTCATATTAAACGCTTGAATCTTGGGAAAACGAATGCAACAAACCATCAGGTCATCCCATAAGTTCTGTCCGAATTTTGAATAAAGAAAACAAGTAACCAAATGTTACATTTAATTACAGATTCAATCAACAATGTATTTTCCCTGATTATCTATGACTTCCTTCCATCTATTAACAAGCTTACTAATTCCATTACTGTAAAATTATTTTGGCTTTGATTCGAAGAACTCACAAATGTCAGTTTTAACCTCTTCCTGTGTTACAAAAGCTGTTTCTTCCAAATTATTCTGTAAGCTACGAAACAAATGGTAGTCTGAAGGTGCAAGTTCAGGAGAATAAGGTGGATGAGGAATTTTCTCCCAACAAAGTTCTTCGATCTTTTATGACGTGATTCTTGCTGTGTGGGATCGCGCATTGTCCTGATGAAACATCACCTCTTTTTGATTCACTAGAGCAGGTCTTTTTTACCTCAAAGCTTGGTTCAAACGCTCTAATTGCTGACAGTATATTTGAGCCTTAATTGTTGCATTAGGTGGTAAAAATTCAAAGTGGATTATTCCTTGGCGATCCCACCAGATTGAAAGAAGAAGCCCATGAAGTTCCCTTCTCGGCTATGGCTCGGGTCCTTCCCTTTTACCAAGCCAATGTCTACGACGCTTAACATTTCGATAAAAGGTCCATTTTTCGTCGGCAGTCACAAGTCTATCCAAAAAAGGTGAAACAAGTTGGCGAGAATGGAGAGAAGAGCAGATGTCAACTCGGGATTTGAGGTTGTTTTCAGACAATTCACGAGGCACGCATTTTACAAGTTTAGGAACTTTTCGAAGTTGTTGAAGATGACGATGAACAGTTGTCTGGTTTGAAATGAGAACCACTGCCAATTCCTCAACTGATAAAGCAGGATTTTCTTCAAGGGCTGCTTCAAGAAGATTTTCATCAAACTCAACTGGACGTCCGGTTCGATCGTCTTCAAGGGTGAAATCTCCACCTCTGAATTTTATAAACCATCTTCTGCAAATTCTTTCATTCACACATTCCTCTCCATAAACTGAGTGAATGTTTCTAGCCGCTTCGGCTGCTTAGTTTCCTTTCTTGAACTCATAAAGCATTATGTGCCTCAAATGATTCTTGGGTACTTCCAAGTTAGCAGGGTTTTAATCAAACAAAATTTAATTTTATTGGTCTCTGAAATAAAATTTGATCAGTTTAAATGCATCTAAACATAAAAATAATGTTCAGCCCCATTAGACATAAAATACTCTTTAAATTTTGTTCATTTTAACAAAAAGTTAAAATTAGGACAGAACTTATGGGATGACCAAATAGTTTGGAACGAAAACACGATTCGCTGATAACCGTTGCATTACAGCGGAAACCTACTGAAATATTAGATTGCGTCAGAAATTGTTTGTTTTCTTTTAGATAATAAGGATTTAGCGATAAATTTTTTACTAACTAATCAATAGCTGGAATGGAAGAAATGGATACATACATTTCTGAAAACTGTTTATACATTTTTGTGCAGCATTGACTTTACATTTCTGATTGTATCGTATCATCTTACCGAGGACGTCGATGTCGTTTATCATCTTACCCAGGACGGCCAAATGTACTGCACCTTTAGCATAAATCTAATAAGTTACAATTCAGTTATTGGTGATCTTGTTTTTCGCCATGTCCTACTTTTTTGCGTCATAAATAATTTCCTCTATCAACATCATCCTTCAAAAAGTAATGTCCAATAAAATTTTGTCCAATTATATATCCACAATTAGTTACAATGACCTGTTACCATTTATCAGGCTTCGATAACGATAGAGTAAAATTAACATACTCTTGAATATGATTACTACGTTTTCTATAGCTTGTCAATATTTTGCAGGACATTATAGCCAGAAAATATTTTCAAAATGTAAGGAATTGTTGTTTCTTTGAGATAAAAAGGATTAAGAGATAAAAGTCTTAATATTTAACCCATAACTGAGAGAGAAGAAGTAGATTCATACATTTCTGGAAAGTGTTTATACATTTTTGGCAGCAGTGACTTTACATTTCTGTGAAGAATTTAACTTAATTCACGCCTTTCTAAAAACGAAATTAGTAAACCATTGGCAGACTCAGAAGAAAAAAACCTCAGCAAACAAGATCAGCTGAAAATATTCTCGTTAAAATGTAGATGTCAAAGACATCATTGGACATTCTTCTCAAACATGATTGATTGAGTTTTTACAGATTAACTCTTTGCATAATATTTAATGTCAGGAAATATTTTTGTAAGAAATTGTTTTTTTTTTTTTTTTAGATAATAAGTATTGAGGAGAAGTGGATATATTATTTCCTTCTAGGTGTCATGTCCTTTCACGACGTACACGGTCATGGCTCTCCACCTCCCTCTATCCCTTGCAGCTCCCAGAAGTTCCTTCCCTCTGCCACCTCCCCCAGACCATGTTCTGTCATCCACTTGCTTAATGCCGCTATAAATGTCACGCGCTGCTTTCCCTTGTCTCTCTTTCCCTCTATCCGACCCGTGAGTATCAGATTCTCCTGGCCTTCTTTCCTCATTATGTCCCACTTCAGCTGCCTCTTCCTGGTCTTAAGTATAAGCCTCCTCCATGTCTGCATCCTCTCTAAGACCTCATCGTTGCTCACACGCTCGGTCGATTATATCCCTAGCATCCTTCTGTAGAACCACATCTCCATCGCCTTGAGACACTTCTTCATCTTTGAGAAAATCATCCAATATTCGCTGCCGTAAAGAAGTATTCTTTTCTTTGTTCCAATAAAAATCCTCCTGTCTCGTAATACTCTGTCCAGGTTTGGAATGCGTTCTTGGCCATTCCAATATGTCTACGGATCTCAGTGTCGCGTTTACTGTCCTCTCAGGCTCATCCTTTTACTGATGACCATGCATATGTTTCTGAAAAGTGTTTATACATTTTGGGTGCCATTGACTTTACATTTCTCTGGAGAAATTAACTTCATTTACGCCTTTCTAAAAACGAAATTAGTAAACCTTTGGCAGACTCAGAAGAAAAATAACTCGGCAAACAATATCAGCTGAAAATATTCTCGTTAAAATGAGGATGTTAAAGACATCATAGGACATTCTTCTCAAACATGATTGATTGATTTGATTTTTTATAGATTATCAACCATTTTAAAGTCAGGAAATATTTTTAGATTGTAATCTTTTTTAGATAATAATGATTTAGTGATACATATCTTACTAATTAACCCATAGCTAGGGGGATATGAGATTCATCCCTGTCCTAGTGAAATTTGCTCGTAAGTGAATATAAAGATCCATTCAGGGGCATTATCCATTACAACACCCGCACATTTAGGCTACAGCACCTGCTATTCCCAAGGGGTCACTAGTTACTGACCAAATTCGACGTTGCTTAACTTCGCTGATCGTACGAGGACTGTTATTTTAATTTGATGTTGCCATAAGTCTCTCGATCGTGAGGAATCGACTTATAACAAGAGAGTTGTGGTTCTACCATGGACATAAAATATGAGTAAATAAAATTTTATGAAAATAGACACTACAAAGCAACCGGTGATTGTAAGACGAAAGAGGCAGTTGAAATTTCTGGGGCGCATAGCCAGAAAATAATGTCAGGATCATCTAACACTGACAGAACATACTGTAAGGGAGAGAGGAAGCAGCAAGTAAACGTGTGGTCCTGGCATGGTGCAACACACCTATTCTATAGTTAATAGACTCACCCATCTAATATAAGTAGGAGGGAGTAGTAAGAGAAACATGGGTCAGTCAGTCGGTCGATGTCGACCGGCCTATCGGCTCAACTCTCTGTCTTCGGCCAGGGAGGAACCCGAAAGAGGCTAAGCCGAAGGGTGGATTCTCTTTCGGGGAGGTTAACGGGTTCAATGGGCATATTTTTGGCCGAGCCCACGGGCCCGGTGTTCCCACGTTAAAAAGGCCTTGTGTCACATGACGCCCTCGTGGGGGTGGTGACTGAATATCGTCAGTAGTTCACTTCTGAACCGACTGTTCGGCTGAACTCTCTACCTTTGGGCGGGGAGGAACCAGAAAGAGGCTACGCTGAGGGGCGGATTCTCTTTCGGGGAGGTTGACCGACCCTGAACCCGTTTACGGGTTCAATGGGCATATTTTTGGCCGAGCCCACGAGCTCGGAGATCCCACATTAAAAAGGCCTTGTGCCACATGACGCCCTCGTGGGGGTGGTGACTGAATATCGTCAGTAGTTCACTTCTGAACAGGCTGATCGGTTGAACTCTCTGCCTTCGGGCGGGGAGGAACCCGAAGGAGGCTACGCTGAAGGGCGGATTCTCTTTCGGGGAGGTAAACCGACCCTGAACCCGTTTATACGGGTTCAATGGGCATATTTTTGGCCTAGCCCACGGGCTCGGAAATCTCACGTTAAAAAGGCCTTGTGCCACATGTCGCCCTCGTGGGGGGTGGTGACTGAATATCGTCAGTCGTTCACTTCTGAACCGACTGTTCGGTTGAACTCTCTGCCTTCAGGCGGAGAGGAACCCGAACGAGGCTACGCTGAGGGCGGAGTCTCGTTCGGGGAGGTAAACCGGCCCTGAGCCCGTTTATACGCGTTCAATGGGCATATTTTGGGGCCGAGCCCACGGGCTCGGAGAACCCACAATAAATAACCGACCTTGTGTCACATGCTGCCCCAGTGGTGCGGGGGTGACTGAATATAGTAAGTCGGCCGATGTCGGACGACAGTTAGACGAATACGAAAGTATCAGCGACCATTACAAGATTACTCTGCGTAATACCTATTATATCAAGTTCCTAACGTTTTGTACGTCGAACCTATTTTAGGACCGATTAGTACAAATACAAGACTCCACTGCGAAATCACTCCACAGCAGGTTCTCAGGGTCGATCCTTGGTCACGTCAACCAAATATAATCGTGCAACACCCTCCCCGGCTGTCCAAGATTCCAACACTGTGGCTAATCGATGAAGATCGCTTCGATCTCAGACCTGCCCTATCTCAAGTTCTGATTTAACTTTGATCATAAGGCAGCCAAGACAGAATCACCGCAGGTATCTTTTTGTCGGGCTGGTCCAAGCAGGACGAAGACGTACAAGAAAAAAATAACACTTGAATAAATTGAACAAAAGTAAATACTGTTTTTATATCAGTCCTCCGTACAATAATTGGTTCATATCAGAGACCGCATCAAATTAATTATCAGTCAAACCCGCATCTAAATCGGATGTCATATTATCGTTGTTGACTTCGTAAAGCTTGGTTTGTTGTTGTTGGTAAAGTTTGGCACAAGGATGAAGTTGGCAGATGATCACATGGGCCACTCTTCTGTCTCTGGCCTCGTCTCCGTCTTTTCTGCCCCTCTTCTCTCTTTTTTTGTCGTATTTGCTTCTTTATGGACACTCGCCCAAACTGTCGAAGTAAGAGTATCCCATAATTCTGTGGAATTTCCTTCTCCCACTCTCTCATATTATTACCTCTAACTATATCTCCTCAGTGAACGTATGTTTCTTGTCAACTCCCTCCTGGAATTTCAACTCAACTTTCGACCCGGGGAATCAACTGCGAATTCGTTGTTTACGAAAAATGATCTTTTTTCTTTACAGCTTGCATTTTTAGCTGCGTAGAACACATGTCACTCAACATTGTCCCCCTAAGTTTGGGTCACTTTTCCATTGTTCAAACTGATCGACATACAATTAAAGTCGTTTATGTGTGAATTAAATCCTCAATTCTTCCCACGTATTAACCTGCCTTCTTTCAATGTTTCTCGTTACATAAACCATTCATAAGTATCTGTCTATATTTCTGAGATGAGTTATTATGAAAACTGTTTACATTATTCGGACTATTGTCCTCATCTTTGTCGCCGTATTTATTACAACGTTTCGGCCGTTGTACGCGCCGGGCTTCTTCAGGAGGGCGAAATGTCGAACTGAACCTTTTATTTCGCTCACTGGTGTAAACTGTTATAGTTCCACGTGCCATGTTTAATGGATGTCAGTTATCAGTTATCTCCTGTTAATTCTCCTCTCAATGTTCTCCACTAACTTAACCGGGTATTGAACTCAGACTCTTTGGGTCCTGTCGCTTGAGGACACATGGCACAGTGGATAAAGGCGTTAGTTAGATCCAGTTTATCGTCTTACCCTGGACGCGGATGTAGTTTATCGTCTTACACAGGGCGCGGATGTAGTTTATTGTCTTACCCTGGACGTGGATATAGATTATCCTCTTACCCAAGATGCGGATATTGTTTATCCTCTTAGCCAGGACGCGGATGTAGTTTATCGTCTTAACCTGGACGCGGATGTAGTTTATCGACTTACGCTGGACGCGGATGTAGTTTATTGTCTTACCCTGGACGCGGATATAGATTATCCTCTTACCCAGGATGCGGATATTGTTTATCCTCTTACCCTGGAAGCGGATGTAGACTATCGTCTTACACAGGACGCGGATGTAGTTTATTGTCTTACCCTGGACGCGGATATAGATTATCCTCTTACCCAGGACGCGGATGTTGTTTATTGTCTTACCCTGGACGCGGATGTAGTTTATCGTCTTACACAGGACGCGGATGTAGTTTATTGTCTTACCCTGGACGCGGATATAGCTAATCCTCTTACCTAGTATGCGGATATTGTTTATCCTCTTACCCAGGACGCGGATGTAGTTTATTGTCTTACCCTGGACGCGGATATAGATTATCCTCTTACCCAGGATGCGGATATTGTTTATCCTCTTACCCAGGACGCGGATGTAGTTTATTGTCTTACCCTGGACGCGGATGTAGTTTATCGTCTTACACAGGACGCGGATGTAGTTTATTGTCTTACCCTGGACGCGGATATAGCTAATCCTCTTACCTAGTATGCGGATATTGTTTATCCTCTTACCCAGGACGCGGATGTAGTTTATTGTCTTACCCTGGACGCGGATATAGATTATCCTCTTACCCAGGATGCGGATATTGTTTATCCTCTTACCCAGGACGCGGATGTAGTTTATTGTCTTACCCTGGACGCGGATGTAGTTTATCGTCTTACACAGGACGCGGATGTAGTTTATAGTCTTACCCTGGACGCGGATATAGCTAATCCTCTTACCTAGTATGCGGATATTGTTTATCCTCTTACCCAGGACGCGGATGTAGTTTATTGTCTTACCCTGGACGCGGATGTAGTTTATCGTCTTACACAGGACGCGTATGTAGTTTATTGTCTTACCCTGGACGCGGATATAGCTAATCCTCTTACCTAGTATGCGGATATTGTTTATCCTCTTACCCAGGATGCGGATGTAGTTTATCGTCTTACCCTGGACGCGGATGTAGTTTATCGTCTTACACAAGACGCGGATGTAGTTTCTGGTCTTACACAGGCCGCGGATATAGATTATCCTCTTACCCAAGATGCGGATATTGTTTATTCTCTTACCCAGGACGCGGATGTAGTTTATCATCTTACCCAGGACGCGGATGTAGTTTATCGTCTTACACAGGACGCGGATGTAGTTTATTGTCTTACCCTGGACGCGGATATAGATTATCCTCTTACCCAGTATGCGGATATTGTTTATCCTCTTACCGAGGACGCGAATGTAGTTTATTGTCTTACCCTGGACGCGGATGTAGTTTATCGCCTTACACAGCACGCGGATGTAGTTTATTGTCTCACACAGGACGCGGATATTGTTTATCCTCATACCCAGGACGCGGATGTAGTTTATCGTCTTACCCTGGACGCGGATGTAGTTTATCGTCTTACCCTGGACGCGGATGTAGTTTATCGTCTTACCCTGGACGCGGATGTAGTTTATCGTCTTAAACAGGACATGTATTTTTTTGTTAACCTAGGCATGTTCTTTATGCCCTACTACTCTTTCGCTTCAATTCTCACGTTACAAAGATGTTTATATTTTAATTCTTTTCCCACAGGCGCACCCTTGCCATTCTTTGTATTCTCTCTGGATTTTCATGGGAAATGTTCTGAAGAGTTTTATTCCTTCGTTCCACCAGTTTAAACATTTATTAAACTTATATACAACGCTACTTTCCCGGAAACGGCTCACCATTATTTCCACCGCTTTCCAAATGCAATAAAGAAGTTCTAACATCAAATGCTACATTGAGTAACCTACTCCCAAGTGAGTGCTTCCCTAAATCTGGATCTCTTCAAGTCCGTTGACTCAATCGTTATTTTTTCTCATCCTCAAAATCCTCACTTCCTACGTCTGCCAGCCTTTTTTTTTTTTCACTTTCCTAATCATAACCAATACGACTGTAATCATTTAACTTGAGTGGCTCTGGAGCCTTATATCGGGTGATATTTAATGGGAAAATATTTGTTTTATGTATAGCAATCTATTATTGCTTGACCCCCCCCGCAAATATACGTACGTCGCGGCTTCGGAAGACGCCAAAGGGTGATGAGATAAAACGTCAGCTGAATTCGATCGCTGATCGATAATCTAGATTGCAATCTGAGAACGGCGCCTACACAGCACTCGATTAATAAATCAAAATCCGGATCACTGAATCATTAAGCCGCGATGAAAACACCCAAAGGTCAGTAACATGAAATTTCACATCAAACAGCCAGTCACGCCTGCTTCATCGATTTTGAACACGAGGTGCTGTGATGGTCAATGCGAATGATCCAAAATCGGGGAGGCATGGAATTTTACGCGAAAGATTTAGCGCCTTATATCCCCATTCAAAGGTTGGAGAAATTTTGGTGCCGGAAAAAGTAGGGTACCTCTGTTCATGATAGAAATAATGTCATATTTTGCTTGAATGAACATAAACACAGAAATACACACACACTCATATATATATATATATATATATTTGAAATTTGACTAATACATGGAATAATAATGCAACACAAAATGTACTTAGAACAAAATGTATTGAAACAAGAAAGTGTACACAATATTTACATATAGTCTTGTGTATATTCCTGGTAAGACCGTTCCTGGAGAATGTGTTGACTGAGTCGCAGTCGGGCAGAGTCTCTGGTTGAATCTCTTGATTCCTCCCTCTCTTCCCGGTACCAACCATATTTATATGGTCGGTATTCCACTCTGCAAATTAGGTGGATCCTACCACAACAAAAACACACACACACACACACATATATATATATATATATATATATATATGTTGTGAAGTGGATTAGATCTGACAATTATTTTAATATATTTTCTTTTTATACGTGATTTTTATAGATATAATTTATTTAAGTAAATGCACTATTTATTTTTTTTAATCGGCCTGAATGTTCGAGAAATTTCGTAGAAAATATATGCTTCCCCCGACAGGAATTGAACCTATATTCCTAAGGGGAATCATCATTTGATCTGACGTGCTGTTAACCATTCAGCCACAGAGAAGCGTCTGGTTAGCAAAGTCTGAAATTCTGTTTATAAACACACGATTTGTCATGATCGATCATATCTGCATACGAAACATAACTTAACGTAAACAATGACAACGTATTGTGAAATGGATTAAGTCCGACAATTATTTCAATATATTTTCTGTTTATACATAATTCGGACTTTGCTGATCAAACTTATCTTTTTAGCTGAATGGTTAAAAGCACGTCACATAAAATCATGGTTTGCCTTAGTTGTATAGGTTCAATTCCTGTCGAAGAAGCAAATATTTTGTACGAAAATTGTGGAAATTAATATTTATTTAAAAACAGATCATTTCCTTAAATAAATTAATACCTATAAAATACCTATAAAAGTAACGTATAAGCAGAGTACATATAATATATATATATATATATATATACTCTGCTTATACGTTAACTTGAGTGTGTGCGTTATGTGTATGGCTTAGGGTGTGGTAGGGACGTTTTTAATTTCGAATACGGTTAGCACATTGTGGGTTTGTTCGTAGTTAATATTGTTAAGAGTTGGCTTTTTCTTTTTTATTATTAAAGGTTCCATTATTTTTAGGCTTTTTTGCAGGTGGATGCAGTTAATATATTTGTGTTTTCTACTAGTATGTTTCTAATTGAGTCTGGTAAATCTGTGCGTGTGTTTAAATGGGTTCTAATGGAGCTGTGATCAGATAGGTGTAACGTAAGACGTCTGGATAAGCAAGAAAACACACGCACACATTCAATTAAGCTGAAAAATCGAATCATCCTTGATAATGGCTAAAGGTATAGCCGAAAGCGTTCGGAACTATAAAACATTTGGACAGTTTTTACACACTCTTTGTTCAGAAAAGAAAGCTATTGTTCAAACACAAGAAAAATTAAATAAAAAGCTTAACCATAGTACCCTGTCTGTCATTTTTAATGAAACATGCATAAAGGAAGGATTGCTGCCTAAATATACAACTAATATATATATATATATATATATATATATATATATATACAAGAATATTGTCGGTTCCAATGGAGTTCAATTCCAATGTCCAAATATTATATTTTTAAAAGCGCTCAATATAGGGTGGAGCTTACTGCATTTTATGTTTTTGTTATAATTGTCAATATATATATATATATATATATATATATATATATATATATATATATATATAGTCAAATCTAGTGAGCCAGACAAACCTACCCAGGTTTCACCTAAGCAGATCCGCTTAGTTGAAACCTGGGTAGGTTTGTCTAGCTCACTATGTGTATCTAGGTCTGCTGTACGGTTGTTTTGAGCTCTTTTGTTAGTTAGTTGTTTACTCGTGTCGGGTTTTTTTTCTTTGGGCTTCAGACCTCTATCTATGCGATATTTTTCGACAGACTTTCATGTTTCTAGCTCTTTCTTTTTTAAAACCATTTTTCCTTCGAGATTGATTTGATTATTGGCAAATCAAAAATACGAAGGTTTTTCAAAACGAGTATGTTCCATATTTTGTTTGTATATTTTCACCCCATGCAAGGCGATGCAGCCACTAAGACACAAGGAGTTAAAGGACGCGGAAGAATTAGAAAGAGAAACATTAATAATAAGCCAATAGAAGAAAGAGTAGTCAGCAGGACAGCGGATATCTATTGGCATTGCATTTAAATTTTTTCAGATTAAAGTTGGCTGGAAAGCATTAAGCTGGAAGGGAGTTCCACAAGCGAGAAGTGCGAGAAAAGAAACTGTTAGCATAGAAGTTACCGTTACATCTAGCCAGCTCAACATTAAAATCGATGAGATATCTACGCCGATCTAGTACAGGTGCCATAGCAAAGACCTCACCCGAACAATTACCATGAAAACATTCACAAAGAATGCACATAGCTAACGTTACGACGAGAGGTAAATGACTGAAGCCGAGCCGCCAGATCAGGGCCAATAATATTGCTGATTCTTCTTTGGATTTTCTCAATGAGCTCAAGAGAAATAGAAGATGCACCGGACAATATGTGATAGTAATAATCTAAGCATTTCAAATAGTAGACTTATAGATATGTAAGATAGATTCTGAAGAGAAAAATTGTGTCGTACGAGAGAGTGAACAACTTTCTTAGCAGCTGACCTAGCAATGGATTCAATATAGTCTTTCCACTTAATTATAGTTGAGAAGATTAGTCCGAGAAGGCGTAACGGCGTCACTCTCCTAGAGGTTAGCATCTTTTCATATTAGTCGTTTTATTATTTATATATATAATAATAATGCCCCCGAAAATTATTTCGGTTGAGCTCTCTGGGGAGAAAGCGCGAATTTGTAAATAGTGACTACTACTGCTGGTAATGCAAGACTCTTGTAATGAATTGAGTTCTCTCGGTCATTGCAGTGTTTATTTAAAATAAATACGCTAAAATTCACCTTCCTCTCTACCGTACGCCAAGAGCTTAGGAGTAGATTCACCGACTAAGTCCAGATCAGCCGGATTTCTATCCCGACTTGAAGTAACCGGATGTCTAGCCGCATTGATGACCTGTGATAAAGCGAAAAAAAACTGTCTGTGGATGACTATATATATATATATATATATATATATATATATATAAATGTGAACATAGAAGTCAAGACAGTCTGTTTCATGCTATATGCAATCGTGGCCTGAAGATTGCATATAGCATGAAACAGACTGTCGCGACTAAGTGTTGACTTCTATTTTCACTTTTATATTTACACACGCTATATCTCTGATATTGAGCACTTTATCCCATAAATATAGCACACCTTAAGACTATATTTCTTCATATATATATATATATATATATATATATATATATAATCACTTTAAACGTTATTTTGGGAGACTATGAATCTGCGCCTGAAGAGGGCGTTTTTTTAACGTGCAGTACGTCTCCCCACCGACGTCACCGATGTTATCCGAGTGAAAAGCAGAGGCCAATGCCGCCTGGAGTTGTGAGAACGAAATTAAACATGACATCTGACACCGGCTCTGGATCTGATTTTAGAGTTGACCTTGCCTAGAGTGCTTGCCAACCATGGCTACAGAGCCCAAACTACCGGACTATTCAACTGCCACTACAGAACACAGACCAGACTACTATTTACCTGTAGCTGGGGAGGGGATAAGTGTTGGATGCATACCTTTCCCAATGAATGCAATGAACTTGTTCAGAAATTTAAATCGGCTCTCTGACTCCACCGTGCATCAATGAAACTCAACCTAAGTTATTCCCTATAAAACTGTAATATACAGAAGGCATTTATCTTTCTTTGGTCGTGATGAAACAAGTTAGTCGGAAGTGGGAAGAACTAAAAAACATGAAGAGAATACTTGTCGTTATCGCTCAACAGAACTTATTTAGAAGAATTCATGTTGCCTAAATATACCATATATATTTGTTGGAAAATAAGATATAAATTTTTATATATCAAGAAACAATTTTAGGGGAAAAATTAGGACAATGGAAAAATAACGTGAAAGTACAAAAAGTGTTACACGAAAACTTTTCACCAATTTGTCATACATTCTCCCCATATATATATATATATATATATATATATATAGTAATTAGTAGGAGGATTTGATAATTATATTTAATTAATTCATCGAGTCTGATAGAAACCTCAACAGAATGCAGAAAGCACTGGACGGCCGTTTCGTCCTATATTTGGGACTCATCAGCAGTGCGCATCCACTACCGAGAATTGAAACCCTCACAGTTAGGTTGTCAAGCGAACATCATACCAACATTTGGAATCTCATCGTCACCGAGGCCCATTTGGAACAGTTGGTATGATGTTTGCGTGACAACCTAACTGTCCGAGTTTCAATTCTCGGTAGTGGATGCGCACTGCTGATGAGTCCCAAATATAGGGCGAAACGGCCGTCCAGTGCTTTCTGCATTCTGTTGAGGTTTCTATCAGACTCGATGAATTAATTAAATATATATATATTGATGCACGTTTCATTAAATAATATAGACAAGTTTTGTCTATTTATTTTAAGTTCCTTTCAAATTGTCTGATAAACCTAATAACATTATCATTGAAAGATGAAAGAATATCACCATATTGATACATATTTTTTTATCCTATCTAAGCTTTCGGCTTACATAAGCCATTATCAAAGATGGCAATTACATTTCAATATATTAAACAATACACGGACAAAATAATAATCAGTCTATTTTTGTTGTATGAAAGATTTCCAAGCAACGACAAACTCGTGTATACGAGACGCGGAAGCGAAAATCGCACCGCAGCTCGTGACGTCACACATGACGACGCGAGAGTAAAACGAGAAAGATTAAGTATGGGAAGCCGTTGGTATAAACCAGCGGCTTCTGTTATCAATTATAGACAGTTAAGAATATTTGTGGAGATTTCATAGTCTATTTTGTTAAGGGTAGGTTTCAACTGTTTTATGTATATAGCTTCAAGAATTTTGAGTTTTTGATTATTGTTTTGATGTTTAATATAGTTGTGTTTATACTAGACTCTGCCGTTGTTTTATCGACGTATGAGGTTCAAGCAATTCAATTGAAAGGAATACCTGCATGAAATAAATAAAAAGTTTACTAAATCAGAGAAATGAATTGGCTATTTTTGTCGTCATTGTCATAAATTTTACTTAAATATTATTTAAATATTAATTTTTTTTCAATAGTCACCTGGTAATATACATACTTATACATGATGTGAAAATAATTTTACATACTGTAAGTAATTCTAATGCATTTACTTGTTTTAAAAAGAAATATAGTATATCAAAAATTAAAAGTGAAAATATTTTTTAAAATCGTAGTTAAATAAAACGTATTCTAACCTAAACAGCCCCCAAAAATCTTTAAATAAAAAAAAATGGCGTAAGAATTTTTTGTCGTTAAGAATAAAATTTAAAAAAAAATCCAGACGACATGTATTGAACGGATGTCAGAATTCGTTGAAAAATACATCCCTACCCCTACCTAAACGAAAACCCTTTTTCAATCGTAACTAATAACTGACACAACAACATACACTGATAATGAACACGCAACGACCCCTTGTCTGGATGAATGGATTTCTCTGTATCCTTAGAAAAGTGGATTATGCATTTTTGCAGTGCCTTTCAAACCCAGTAATTTTAAAAATAAGTTACTCCAAAATTCGCTTGGGGATGAAATGGAACTAATGTCTTTAATTTAATTACAAAATTAAATTCGAAGCTTTTAGCTCCCATTTTTCAAACATGGTTAGAAATATGTAGCGAAAAAACATATTTTAAATCAGTTAATTTATAATATATATATATATATATATATATATATATATGTATTTATAAATGTGTATATATATGTATATATGTATTTATACATGTATATATATATATATATATTTATTTATACATGTGTGTATATATATATATATATATATATATATACATACATGTATTATATATTATATATATGTGTGTGTGTGAGTGTGTAAAAATTCAGATATAACTAAAAATATATGTATATGTAAAATGACTACATGAAAAACGACAAAAGGAAAACTTATCTGAATTTTCATATGTAATTACTATTTATATTATTTTACTTTCAGATTAGTTTATGCATTATATACATTTGATTTTTTTTTTATTACACACTAGCTCAAAAACGGCAATCCATGCAGCTCTTTAGGCTAGCCCCTGTACAGGGCTAAGTCGGACTCCATCCCAAAAGAAAAGAGAGTTCCCGTCCAGCTTAGAAAATAGGAATGATAATTTTGAAAAAAATACGTTTGAATTCCTCAATTCACACCATGAATCTTCAAATCCTCTCTTTAACTTTGATGTGGGCTATAAGTCCAATTACGGTCAACAAACCGATTTGGGCCAAAAGGCCGATTTGGTCCGAAAATCCGATTTGGTCCGAAAGTCAGATTTGGGCCGAAAGTCAGATTTGGGTCGAAGTCTAATTTGGATCGAAAGTCTAATTTAGGTCGAAAGTCCGATTAAGGCCAAAGTTCGATTTGGTCCGAAAATCCGATTTGGTCCGAAAGTCAGATTTGGCTCGAAAGTCAGATTTGGGTCAAAAGTCCGATTAAGGCCGAAAGTTCGATTTGGGCCGAATGTCCAATTTGGGCCGAAAGTCAGATTTGGGCCTAAAGTCAGATTTGGGTCGAAAGTCTAATTTGGGTCTAAAGTCCGATTAAGGCCGAAAGTCCAATTTGGGCCGAAGGTCAGATTTGGGCCGAAGCTCCAATTAAGGCCGAAAGTCCAATTTGGGTCGAACATCCGATTTGGGCCTATAGTCCAATTAAAGCCGAAAATCTGATTTGGGCCGAAATTCCAATTCAGGCCGAGAATTGAGTTCTTCGAATCACAAACTCCATGGAACATCAATTGAGATGAGTTCTTCAAACTCCAAATTCTGTCTAACTTGAACATCTCACCTTACGAAACTTCTCACTTTAAGTCTCTTTCCTTGACATTTCGAAGAAATAAAATTGATTCCCTCAGTTTAGATGATTTGGAGATATTTTAAACTGAATTTAAAATAAAACAAAATTCACAAAGTATTTCATTACTTTAAACTTAAATTTACAACTCTTAAAATCATTATTTTCTTTCAGTTATTTTGAAATTTGAATGTTTAGCTGTGTTCCCTCATAATCCGGACACAAATTCCAA
Organism: Acanthosepion pharaonis; assembly: GCA_903632075.3. Lineage (NCBI taxonomy): Eukaryota > Metazoa > Mollusca > Cephalopoda > Sepiida > Sepiidae > Acanthosepion > Acanthosepion pharaonis. The sequence goes on from CAHIKZ030004191.1 coordinate 2,137,150, forward strand.
TGCTGGATGTTCAAGCACCAGATGAAGGACAGATTTTGAATTCCGTGATCATCTTGATTCCAAAAAAGGTATATGTCTATGTAGAACAAATGTTGTCCGAGTTAGAGAGATTTCAGACACACGGAAGGACAGGCATAATTTACTGTTTATTTATTTAGATTAAATTACATCACTTAGCGTCTTCCATAATTTACCTTGATTTTAATTATGACCGTTTTTAAATTTATAATTTATGAAAAAGTAACGACATTCTTTTTTTTTCTTTTTCATAAATTCTTCCCTCATCTCACTGAACATGATCTCCGTCTTTGTCATCTAACGTTGAGTAAGAGACAAAGATGGTGGCGATAAGCATCTGACGAGGATGAGAGAACCCCGGAATCATTTACAATAGTAAGAACTGACGCTTTGCCCCTTTTCAGAATTTGGTTAGGGATCTTCTAGATGTCCCAGGGTCCAAGTTGTTTTCTGTCGACCCTGGCGTGGACAACTTGTTCGTAGTTAAACTTTGCATTTTCTAAAACTTTCATGCAATGATTGCAGGCAATACTGAAAAGCAATGTCCCGCAACAACGTTCCCTGTGATAGATATTATAGTAATGACTAGCAGTAGAGCCTGGGGATGTAACAGTAAGAGATAGATCAAGTATCGACCATCATAAAGGCTAAGAAATAATATTGACAATTATTATTGTTTAAGATTGACGGACACGCTTGTGTTAATCAGTTTTTTTTTTTTTTTTTTTTTTTTATCAATTGGTCAATACCTGCCAAAAGAAAAGTGAAGTTTTATTGAAATCGTTTGAAAAATGTAGGAAATCCGATCCCATATATAAATGAACACAGACACACACTCACAAACAACCTGGGTTTTATAATAAGTATAACTCGATATGAGTTTTCCCCTTTCATTCTCGCGATGCTTCTTACTCGTGTTTTCAAATGGATTTCGTGCAAAAACAATTGTGTTTTTCCGATTTTTGGCGCTGTCAGAACCACCGCAAGGTAATTTTACGTAGTCCTGTAAAGTTTTTTTTTAAATCGGTTGAAAAATGTAGAAATCCGATCCATATTTACATAAATGAACACAGACACACACTCACAAACAACCTGGGTTTTATAATAAGTATAACTCGATATGATTTTCCCCTTTCAGTGATGCTTCTTACTCGTGTTTTCAAATTTTTTGCAAAAAAACAATTGTGTTTTTTCCGATTTTTGGCGCTGTCAGAACCACCGCAAGGTAATTTTACGTAGTCCTGTAAAGTTTTTTTTGAAATCGGTTGAAAATAACACACACACACACACACACACACACACAACCTGGGTTTTATAATAAGTATGATTAGGGGGATCTATTAACGCATCATATTGGGGGATGCCTGTTCGTTTATTTGCTGGATTTTTTTTCTGGGGTATAAAAACTCTTCATTACAAAAAAGATTCATTCCGAGATAAAGGCAGCAGTTTTGTTTTACTGTAAAGATTTTATAAATTTCAACCAAAGGTAGCACTGGCTGCCCGGGCAATGAATACGAGATGTTTCCTTATAAGGAAACGACTAATATTATCCTTGCGACTTCCATTGTGCAACTATTGCAGTTGACCATAACACAGTTGACCGCAATTCCGACCTAATAAAGTCTGATTATAAAAGAAAGAAATAAAATAGCTTATATTGAAAGTGCCCTGATCCCACAATACTCTACGGTCAACCGCAGACCGGACTCATAGACAATATCACCAATCATTGCAAAAGAAATAGGAGCACAGTGCGATATACTAAGAAAAAAGTCAAGTTGGAGTGGAATAATTTCTAATTCAGCTGACTTTAACGGCTTCAATATTAATAAGAATTTTTTCTGGTTGTATTATCTGATAAGGATATTTATTAAGACTTCCAAAACATTCTGACGCACTTCCCTTACATACGAGTTTACCTCTCATTCCGACGTGAAGACGCCTACCAGAGGCGAAACGTTTACGCTAAATAGCTCTTCTAACTTATTACATTATTTCCATTAGTAGCTGTTCTCATCTCGAGATTAGAACATAATAACCATGGCTTCCAAGAGTAGCTTGCCCATCATGGGACTGAAGTTAATTCTAATGTGAGGATGACTATGACGAATATAGAATCCATCCCCAAATGCATGGAAACGGGGGGAAAACTAATACCTGATGAAATTACGCCGTTATGTGGGTTTATAATAAAGACATTATTTATTTAAAACGTACAGCCAGCGTCCACATCTTTTCCCGCCAATCGATACCACGAGACACAGAAAAATAGCGCCGTGATGATCTTACATTGGTGACTTGTTTATTTTAGTCTTTGAAGTCATTATTCTTTGTCGAAATAAAGATGCAAGGGTCGCTATCCTGACCCGAAGAAGGTGTTAAAATTAGCCAAACTGTAAGTATTTGTGAATATTAGACGGTGTACCTTTTATTTTTAATCTTCTGTGTTCTGTGATGTCAGTGTAGATATTTACTCTAAGTTACTTAGTTTGTCTCGAGCCCAATTTCGTATGAACGTCGTCATTCCTCTAAAATATTGGGTGACGTTTTCTCAACGCATTTGCATTGTTTTAGTTTAGTTCACTGGCTGAAGGATGGCGAGGAACGAAATGAAGATTGTAATAAATCGATTTTCATTTACTTCAAAATATATCAATTTAGCTAAGAATTAATTGTAAATTAATTTGGTTAGAAATTGCCTAGATTATATACGCAAATCACATGGAAAAAGTGGGAAAAGTTTTCGTGTGTCGCTTTTCATCCGTTAAGACTTCATCAGATTAAGTTTTTGTCTTTTATGTTGATGTGATTACACAACGAACGAGTGACGCTGGGAATGTTTAATTTAAAGATGATTTGGTATGCATTTTGGATATATATTCCGGCTGATTTAATTTAGATTCAATATTTACATTAAAAAATATTATCAAGAATACTGTGATTAGCGCCGGATATATATTTATACTTTTTGATGTCATTCTGTTCTTACTGATAGATATTTAGCATCACGCTACCACTTTCTTACCAATGTTGAATTTTGTACAAGAAAGTGGATCAGAGAACCTACTCAGCTTAGTAAATATTTTCAGGAAATATCAGCTTCTAATTAGTCAATAAACACACAAGTGGGCGTTGCAATCCGCCCACGTACAAATATTTTTCCAGCGCTTGACCAAGTCAAGTTTTCCCGCCAATTTACTGTGAACCTGTCACGTGATTATATTATCTATACATAGCAGCCACGAGTTCGCTCACTCTCTTTTACTCCTCCAAATTACTGCGAAGATGTAGTCTCCAAAGGATTCTCGTCTCGGCCATGAGCGGTCAGACGTTAAAAGCACATTCACGCATGCACATAGAACGAACATTCCCAAACTACATTACAAATATACAGAACATTTCCAAACAAGCAACAAGAACTTTTCTCTTTGAAACATTGTTCTAAAACTACAGATTATTCGGCATTTCTCAGCTTTGTAATTAATTCAACTTTTGTGAGCTCAGATAAAAATATTCACAGTCTAAAGGACATAACACCCACAGATCTTTAACTTCTACGCATGTACATCAATATACACAAATAAATACAAATGTTATGTTTTAAAACCATTTTTGTTCCTTCTTGTAGTTCATGTTGTGTGGTATTTTACGTTTAATATAAATTGGTTGGCCATGTTATTCACGCAGCCATAAACAGTCATCTACAAACCATCCATCCTTACTGACATATACCTCTTCAGATACAAGGTGTATAAATAATAATAATAATAATAATAATAAATAAATAATAAAAATAATAATAATAATAATAATAATAATAATAGTGAAAATTAAAAAATTTTCCGATTTGAATTTCCTGATGAATAAAAATTATTTAGTTAATTGTTGAATAATATACTTTCAAGTTCTTTGATTATAAAATATCGTTAGAATTTACCCATATCATCGGTAAATATTTGAGCTTAACAAGTTTAATATGATATTTCCATAATAAGCACGAGTATGGAAGCAAGTCATTATTTAAAGAAGTAAGAGGATACAAATAAAAAAAGGATATTAAAATTGAAATTGTAAGGGAATAAGCGGTCACCGTCATTCTTTAAATCCAGGCTGACATCTCGTCTACAGTCACTTTTCTCACAGATGTACTTTGGCTTCCCTCTTTTCTACAAATATTTTCATGGCATCTGCTCTGACGAGCTACATTCACTGGTTTCCAAACTGCATTAATTTAAGCGTGCTACTACGTTGGCATCTCGGCTCCACCCTTTCAGTGTCAAAACGGTTAAATGTAGCCGTCTTGTCTCCTCCGACAGCTTCTTATCTCGCACTTCCCGACTGTGGAACTCCCTTCCTCTTACTTGCTTCCCTGATAGCTATAATTTTCAAATATTCAAATGTAATGTCAATCGGCATCTTCTGATGTATTGATCTTGATTCCCGTCCTTCTCTTTATCCTTTCTTCAAACACACTTCTTTACTTATGCCATCATCCTCTCTAGCTCAGTGCGTGCTAGTGATACTCCCGCCATGCTTGGGATGATATGCTTTAAAAAAAAATACATTTGACACGTGCGACACACTTGGGAATGATTTACAGGGGGGCGACACTATTTTTCTGAAACTTTATTTTTGCAAGTTTTAGGTAGCACAGGCAGTCTGTACTGTTTTAGTGTAATGGCAATAACATTTAAAAACTGTTTCAATACTACAAATGGAAAAGCAGAATTCAAATAAAAATTTTTTACAAATTTTCACATTACACAGGCGACAGTATTTTTCGGACATTGCAGAAACAATGCTAATAGTTTATGGCAGCACCCTTTTTTTCAATGACTTCTATCAGTCTTCATAATGTTCGAACATATTGATAATAACGTCTCTTCGTGTTTCTAGCAGTCTATTTTTAGCATCTTATATGCGCTGCCACGGTTCAGCCTCTCTGGTTATTTCTGGCCCGTCGTGTTTTCATTTAAATTTAAGTCTGGCCATCCCAGAGTAGTTATATTTGCTCCCCAGATCCAATTTTTCACTGATTTGGCAACATGGATGCTGCAGTTATCTTGCTGTAAAATAAAATTACTTCCCATTTCTTTTTCTATGAGTGGTAGGGCTCTCTTTTCCAAAAGTTCTCTGTAGCTCAAGCTATTTTGACGACCTTTTAACCACTCGAGCCACAAGTTTCCATTCGGAAATACTATACCCCAAACCATGACTCCTCCTCCTTCCATCTGTCTCTTGTTGAGAATAACAGGTTCACCTTTTCTCGACCATGTACACCACCCGTCAGGTCCATCGAACTTAAAACGTTTTTCATCAGTAAATATCACTTTCTTGAAGTCGACATGGTTTGTTACCCATCTTTTGGAGCTTCCCAGCCTTGTCGCTTGTGTTTTCTCGTTAGTGTAAATCTTTTTTATTTTATTTTAACATACTTAAGTCCAATTTCGTGTAGCTTTCTTTGTACAGTTTGAACACTGACGTCAAGTTCACACTTCTTCTTTACTTTCTTCGCTGTCACCTTTTCTCCAGATGATAACAACCTCGTACCACTCCTCTTCATTCTTCTTTCTGTTCTCTTGGAAATTGTTTTTTTCAGTCCTCTCTTCTTCTTCTTCTTCTTCTTCTTCTTCTTCTTCCGCTCATAGTCTGTACTTAGCATGTATTCAACTGTTGACTTCGGTAGCTTCATCTCAGCGGCGATCTTTCGGATGCTGAGCCCGTCTTCTCTCTTCTTTTGGACCAAACTGATGACTTCTTCTGAATGCATTCTTCTTCAGGATTTTAATACGTTTTCGCAGTGAATGGTAAAGATACTCAAATGTAATGGTCAGGGTACAATTTACCTGCAGAAAATTTGCATATTGTAGATGTTCGACGACTAAATCATTAAAAAACCCGGAATTTGTGTCATGTCCGAAAAATAGTGTCGCCTAAGTAAAAATAAAGAAAACATGAAACCAAAGACAAACCTATCAATCAATGTTCATACCATTAATGGACAGTTACTGCCGAACTACCTACTCATCAACACAAAAGCTCTCGGCAGCAAAAAACACCTTTAAGCACACTTTTCAAAGTGTCCCCAAAATAGTGTCGGTCCCCTGTATGCTTCAAGTAGTGTTAAGCAATTTCGGTAAGATTCTGAATATCTCAGGGCTAATAATTTTAAGGGCAGCTACAGTGATCTTGCCTGGACCAGTGGCTTTCTTAGTGTCAATACATTTGACAAGTCTTTATTCTTCCCGGACTATAATAAAAGTATTACTGAGATTGTGTTCAGTGAGACGGTGGAAGTATATAACAGACGTTTTGCTTTCAAACTTGACTTGGACTGTTTGTGTATATCTACACTGGATTTTCTAGAACTTTTTTACAGTGCGGGCGGTTCTGAATGTAACAAGTGCCGCGTCAGTGTAAAATAAGTCCAGTGAAAAGGCATATCACTGTGTTACGCCCATTTCTATTTTTGCGTATTGACACAATTCATTTTCACTCCGTATACAAAGCGGTTTGCTTCCAGTGTGCTAAGGGCAGAGGGTGGATAACAGAGACAAGAAGAATAAAACAAGTGCAGTATTATTTTAATATCTTTCCACAAATAAATCAAGCTTACCTAATTGTTCAAAAAGATCCTCTATCGTACGTTATCAAATGCTTTTTTCAAAAGCTTTACTAAAAAGAACAGTCCAAGATCCGAGATAAAAATTGGGGATGGAAAAAGCAATCAACTACAGAAATATAACTGTGTAATGTTAGAAAGTAAATTAGAGTCGCAATGTTGCCTTTAAAAAAATTAGCAAAAAATTACCCAAGAAAACTTCGTTAAAAACAAAACAAAGAGTGCTGAACAGGAATATTTTCCTAACAGCTGAACAAGAAACTTGTGAATTAGCCATAGAGGTTATGGTCCTTATAAGAAGTATAGCCTAATATGGGAGCTAAAAAATTGAAGATGTCAAAATCAGTTAAGTATAACAGAGTTTCTCAACCTTTACACCCTTGCGTAACCCTTAAAATGAATTACATATCTCAAGGAACCCCTGCGCAAAAACTAAATTATATAGCATATCTTTCTCATTTTATTTTCATCGTAGTTCATGTGGTAAATATCATAGGATATATTTTTGAATAACTGGTTTAAGGAAAAAATAATTTTTCGGTAATACAAAAACAAAATTCATACTGTTCGTTTATAATACTTCATCAGGGAGTTTTCATTCATACAAAGATTTTTAAACTTAAACGTAAAAAATAAACATAAGTAACCAATATTATATACCTAGAATATAAATGTAAATAGAACTAAAACAGATAATTGCTGCATCAATTTTCTTTAATTTTTATTTTTATCTCTTACTGGCAGTGCTGAATAGACATAAGGTAAATCAAGGCAAAATATATATAATAGGTTACATAGGATGATGTCTATACTACAAGATTACAATGACCAAGAATATATTGTGTTTGTTTAGTAATATTACGGATATGAAATTAAATAAAAACTAAAAAAACTCAAAAGTGCATTAGCTTATCTCACCCGTTCTCGCGGCTTGGTGACCTTTTGCGGAACCTTAGGGGTTCAGGGAACCTCAGTTGAGAAAAGCTGATCCACCCTATAATCAGTCTTTTCTCTCACTTTCACTCCCTGTAATCCCCTGCGTATTAGGGGCATTTCTAAATAAACTAAAAAACGATTACATGAAATCGTAACTGCCATCTTTGTACAATCAATGAATAATATATTAATATTAATATATATTTTTAATAACATAATAGGTTAGATAGGAGGATGTCTATATTACAAGATTACAATAACCAAGACTATATTGTAAGTGTTTAGTTATATTACATATATGAAAAGTCAATAAAAGATTAATAAAAAGTAATAAAAAGTCAAAAGTGGATTAGCTTATCTCACCTGTTCTTGGGAACCCTTGGGGACGTTTTGCTGAAGCAAGAGGGATCCGTTGAACCCCAGGTAAGAAACGCTGAAGTACAGGAACTGATTAAAGAAGAAATTTGAGACAACGTTGATATGGCACTACAAAAGAGTTTGGTTGACTAATTGTGTTACTTTTTACGGATTATCACCCTTTTGCTGGTTATTTAAGGCCAGAGCACATTTTTAGATTATAAAATTTTTTTGAAGATAATAATGATTTACTGATACAAATTATGCTAACTAACCTATAGCTGTCGAGTGAGGTTCTGGATACATACCTTTCCCGAGGGTATATGCATGTAAGGGAACATAACGACACTGATTGGAATTGAAACTCGGCTCTACGGTGTTCTATTCCGTGCTGTTATCATTACGCCACCCGCACATCAAGCTTACAGCACCAGTCGGTCACCAATCTAGGTACTGAACAGACTAATATTGCTTAACATCACTGTGTGACGTCGTCCCCCTGATCGCAGCGTCGACTCTGTCGTTCGATCTCGTTCGCGGCGCCAACTGTGACGTGACGTGGTCCAGGGTTCTGATCCTATGGTCACGACACCAGTTGTGACGACTTTGCCGCGGCGTCAGCTGTTCGCTCCTCGCTGCTCCAAGTGTGACGTTCTAACCCTTTGGTTAGATGAATACCAGCCTCGTCGTTCCCAACTCGCTTCCAACGCCTGGTTACTATGGTAACTGCACTGATCTCCGGTCTGCCTACCCACGTTGTGATTAGATCTTAGACAGACGGAATCAAACAGGGATTGGGGCCGTATGCAAGCTGAGTCCAACGGGGGTGATAACACACAAGAAAAAGAAAAAATCACAAGGTCAAAAATTATTGAAGAAAAAGGTAACAACTTGTTATATCTAAATGTTCGTTACACAAGATTATTCCTACCTCCCGACCCGTTCTGTGGACCGTGTCACCAATCTTCTACCATACAACTTTAAGGCTTCGAGTTGCTTGCTCTCTAGAAATTTGCATTTCGGGGTGCGGTTTGGTTTCAACACTGGGCGCTGATCTCTACCTGTCGTTCACGGCTGATTTCTCTCGCCGTCCGTGGCTGCAACTAACTCTCTCTTCAGAGTCTGAATTATTGTTCACTCATCTCTGCCGTCAGTGCGCGAATTAACTTCTTCTCTTCGGCTTCGGTTGGACGAGCTTATTCACTTCGGGTTGGGTTGGGCGAATTTCTTCACTTCGACTTGGGTTGGACGAATTTCTCTTCTTAGGCTTGGTTTGGTTCCAACTTCTCCACTTAGGCCAAACGGGCTGCTTCACTCCGGCTTCTCTTGCCGCAAAGGGGACTAATGAACAGGGCCCGCCGTCCGCGCTGCAACTCCAACTTCATCCGCGGCGCAACTGCAACTTCTCCACTTAAGCCAAAAGGACCGGCCTTTTTTGCCCGCAAAGGGGGCGAATGAACCGGGCCCGCAGCCCGCGCTCAAACTCCCTCTTCATCCGAGGCGCAGCTCCAACTGATTTCTGTCGATTGGGGTCCCGCTTTTATTGAGGCAGTCAAAAACCGGGGTGGGTCTGTCGGCGCCAGGGTTTTCTTGATAATTCTAAAGACGTATTATTTCTGATTAGGGATTTTCCATTGTCGGTAACTTACTTTCACTCCTACTTCCTTACTGTGCCTCTGGGGGGGGCGTATACCCGCTTCCCCTGGTCCTTCGTATGTCAGGTGACCGCTCTCGACCAATGGGGTCCTGGTCGGGCATCTTTCCTCCTCCCTCGCACATCATGTGACCGCTCTCGGCCAATGGGGTCCTGGTCGGGTGTCTCTCCTCCTCCCTCATGTATTCATGTGACCGCCCTCGGCCAATGAAGCTCTGGTCGGTATCTTTCCTCCTTCCTTCGTGACGTCTCTAATCGGGCGTGGACAATCCGTGGCTTTGTTCTGGGGGAAGAAACACCTTGCTTAAAAAAACAAAATTTAAATTGTCCTTTTCGTACGAAAATGACGATTCCGGTTTCTTTTACACGTGGTATCTGTCAAAACAGCCTATCGCTAATTGGATACGATCTAAGAAAAGAATTTCTTAGACCTGTCGGCGGCCGTCTGAACGCAACAAAATATTTCATTCTCTTCCGGCCGATCATAAAATCTGTATTATCTCAAAAAGCGACATCACCTTGGGTGGCTGTACTTTCAATTCTGGTATCGTCTGGGTTCTTGTATTAATGCTTTGTTTTCATATCCTTAGATACACTTCCCCATCTGTTACCTATCATCTCAATGACACCCTTTTCATTTGTTACTTATCAATATTTCTTTTTTCATTGTCCCTAAAATTTTATTTCTTCAACCAAATTGATAAAAAACTTCCATTTTTCGTGGACACCAAAGTAGGTCAGGTGCTTGACCTCATATTTTTGACATCTGATATATGCCAGTCGAGCGTGTGTGTTTTCGCTTACGACCTGGTTTCGTATTATTTATTTTTCTCTTTTCTTTCCTTTTTCTCTTCCTTTCTTTCTTTCTCCCAGATCGTCTGAACGCAATTAAAGAATTATTCTCAACCCCGAAATATTTTTTTAACTCTAAATAATTCTCAAATGGTTAACAAACCGAAAAAACAAATCATATATTTATGAATATCTCTTTTCAGTTTTCTAATTATGCATGGTGCCAAAACTGATCGTACGTAAACGAGACATTCAACTTAGTCGTACGCCTCAGAAGGGGATTGAGAATATGAGCTACAGGAGGGACTTAAGGAAAATGGCGGTGAGAAGGACGAAGAAGGAAGCAATCGAAAGTGGAAGAAGGGCGAATTTGATATTCACAGGTCATTTTTTAAGATAAGAGCAGCAGGGGTGGGGGGAAGCGATTAACCTAACGGGTTTTGTATAAATATATGCCAGATCAGGAAGTAAGAGATTAGGTGGAAAATCAAACATTGCAAGAGATACAAATATCAGGACGTTGTGGAGAGCTATGATCGACAACATCTTAAAAGAAGGCATCAGGTGAAAGAACAAATGTGTTATCAAACAGTCATGTTACTTTCTCTTAATCACATATTGTTAAATTTATCTAGACAAATTCGCTTGAAGATGAAACGGGACTAAACATCTCAATTCAACTTAATTCTAATAATTATTTGGATGGTTTCGGCTGTCGTTTTTGAAACATGAGAACTCTTATGTAGCGAAGGAATCATATTTTTAAACAAAAAAATATTATTATAATAAAGCTCTACTTCTGTATGGAGCACTTTCTTCTTAAAAAATAAAAAAATAAAACATACTAAGGAACTCCGGATTATGCACCCAACGTGTTCTTTTCTATTTTCTGCATGCCTGCGCACATTATATATATATATATATATATATATATATATATATATATATATATATATATATATATATATATATATCAGAAGGGATTGAATGATTTGGTATCAGTTGGACCTAAGCCATTGGCGCACTGCAAGAAGGAAGGTGAATTTAGACGATTTATTTTTAGATAAACACGATATATATATATATATATATATATATATATATATATATATATATATATATATATATATATATATATACGTAACAATTGAGGCGCAGTGTGCAAATTTTGACATGAGATGCACAGAAATCAAGAACCCCATTCAGGTCCACACGCAAATACCTCCCGCACTGAAAACTATTAAAGAAACCGGACCGGACTAAGGCGACACAGTTCACAGTAAGAACTAAATTCTAACTATCTCTCGTATCCCCCGATACAACTTAAAACACACACACACACACACGTACTGACACTTTTACGCAAACGATGACCCAGCCGCTTAAATTCAAGTTATATTTGTTTTTGAAAAGGAAAAAAAATAAACCTATAAATGAATTTCACTGTTTTTCACATACGTACATAAATTATATTTTTTTTCCTAATTGGTCCTAACAAGGAAATAAAATACAGTTAAACACAACTAATGTTGCTCATAACTCCTGTCTGTCTCTCAAAATTTTTATTTAAGTAAAGTTCTTTTTTTCTTTTCAAAAACAAATATAATTTAAATTTGGGCGCTTCTCAACTGTTACTCTCTCTCTCTCTCTCTCTCTGTCTCACACACACACACACACAGATGTGGCGATCGAAACCCGGGTAGCGTGGTTGTAAGAGATATTCTTTCCAAGGCATCTTATATTTTTTATTTTATAGCTTGCATCGAGCACTTTTTGGGTCTTTGCACCTTTCTAGACGCCCCCTTTTTTTCTTTATTTAATTAATTAATTTTTTTAGCCTGCTATTATAATATTTTATATTTTAAAAATAATCACACACACACAGACACACACACACACACACACATATATATATATATATATATATATAATTTTTTTTTGTTTAAAAATATGAGTTCTCATGTTTCAAAAACAGGAGCCAAAACCATCCAAATAATTATTAAAATTAAGTTGAATTGAGGTGTTTAGTCCCATTTCATCTTCAAGCGAAATTTTAGGAATCTCTTATGTAGCGAAGGAATCATATTTTTAAACCAAAAAATATTATTATAAAGCTCTACTTCTGTATGGAGCACTGTCTTCTTAAAGATAAAAAACAAAAATACTAAGGAACTCTGGATTACGCACCCAACGTTTCCTTTTCTATTTTCTGCATTCTGCATATATATATATATATATATATATATATATATATATATATATATATATATATATATACAAGGATACCCGTCAATCCATATTGCAGACACTTGCTCATGCGCATTTGTGTTTATTCAAAACCCACCTGTGGTTTATATCGCAACTATGCTGAGAAGGCCTTAGTTACAGTTTCTGGGAAAGGGTGTATTATCTAGCGTGATCAGTAACTTGAACAACACCAGCACGCACAAACCCTCGGTCACGATGACTTGTGACTTCGTGCTAGCACAGCTATCAATGGGCCTACCCAATTTCACTCACAAGGCTTTGGTCAACCCATGGTATGGTTTTTCAGGCACTTTCCAAAGGTGCCACACTCTGGGATCGACACCTCCTGTCCAATAACATCAGAAAGTTAGATTTGAACCCGCTCATGCACAGATATATATATATATATATATATATATATATATATATATATATATATTATAAATTAATTGATTAAAAATATGTTTTTTTTCGCTACACATTTCTAACCATGTTTCAAAAATTGAAGCTAAAAGCCCTGAATTTAATTTTGTGATTAAATTAAAGACATTAGTTCCATTTCATCCTCAAGCGAATTTTGGACTAACTTTTAAAATTACTTGGTTTTAAATACACAGCTAAAACAAAATTCATGTTTCCAAGGTTACAGATAAATCTATTTTTCTAGACAGAGGTGTCTGGGTGTTCAATATGTCTATATTTTAATGTATCAGTTATTGCTACGTTTTGGTAGTGGGTAGGGATGTATTTTTTCTTTATATATATATATATATATATATATATATAATTATTATTTTTATTATCATTAAGCGATAAAATCTCAAATCACTTTATATGGGGAATATCCTATTTCGGCAGACGAAGATATCGGCCGACTGTCTTAGCAACACCAGCGTGGACTGAGTTCGTATCTGAAATAGAAATTTAACTGTAAAAGCTAAAAAGAAAATCAACTGTCGAAAAAATAATACAGAATTTATCCATGTCAGTGTTCAGTCAGATGACACGCACGAGAGTGGTGTCAGGGGAGGGTGGAAGGTATTTGTCTGAAAGGGAAGAAGTTTAATAAAATTAAACCCGAATATTAACCTTATGACATTATTTGGGGGTTATATGAAGAATGAAATATTCATTTAAAATTAAAAGAGGAATAAAAAGGGGTTAAAAAATAACTTCAGAATATATAAATAAAAGAATGTAAGGGATTAATGGAAAGAGAGATGGGGAGATCCTAGAATAGGGGAAATATTATAAATGATAATTCATAAAGTGTAAAGAGGTTATAGAGGGGAAAATAGAAATTATAATTAGTTATAAATTCAACATTTGAAGAGTTAGAGGGGAGTGAATATCTTACTTATTATAAAACGCAGATTGTGTGTGTGTGTGTGTCTGTACGTTTATATATTGGATTGGATTTCCTACATTTTTCAACCGATTTCAACAAAACTTCACAGGACTAAGTAAAATTACCTTGTGATGGTTTTGACAGCGCCAAAAATTGGAAAAACAATTGTTTTTACACCAAATCAATTTGAAAACACGATAAAACACGATTCTGTCACCAGAATGAAAGGGGGACAATTCATATCGAGTTATATTTATTATAAAACCCAGGTTGTTTGTGTGTATGTGTGTTTGTTTATATATGGGATCGGATTTCCAACATTTTTCAACCGATTTTAACAAAACTTCACAGGACTAAGTAAAATTACCTTGTGATGGTTCTGAAAGCGCCAAAAATTGGAAAAACAATTGTTTTTACACAAAATCAATTTGAAAACACGATAAAACACGATTCTGTCACCAGAATGAAAGGGGACAATTCATATCGAGTTATATTTATTATAAAACCCAGGTTGTTTTGTGTGTATGTGTGTTTGTTTATATATGGGATCGGATTTCCAACATTTTTTCAACCGATTTCAACAAAACTTCAAATTTTTTGGCAGGAAGTGTTTTTATTGTCTTGCACACTTTTTCTTTATTTTTACATTCAGAATGCTTTAAAAATTCTATTTACAAGACAATTGTTTATAATAAAAATTCTATTCAATCGATAGACTCATAACGATTGGAAACAATGTTTTTGTTTGAGTTTGACCAATTCGTAAAAAAAAAAAAAAATAACTAATTAAGGCATGTGTGTCCACCAACCTTAAACCTTTAATAATCTTTGTCAATTTTATTTTTCAGTCTTTATGATGGTCGATACTTGATCTATCTCTTACTGTTACATCCCCGGGCAACGCCGGGCTCTACTGCTAGTAGTAACTAATTATTAGGTTCTCCCAAAAGTTCGTAAACACTTGCAAAAAATTGGAATTTTACTCGCCAAATAATAACAAAAACAACAAAAATTATTCCTCAAAATAAAGACCATCATTTTCCAAGACTTTCTGCCATCGATCTGCAAGCTTTCGGATCTGGTACCATTCAGCCGGCTTCGAATCAAAGAATTCTTGACACGCTTCCTCGACTTCATCAAAGGAGTTGAATCGGCGGCCCTTCAGAAAGTGTTGCATTAAGCGGAAAAGGCAATAATCTGATGGAGCACAGTCAGGACTGTAGGCTGGATGTGGCAGAACTTCCACGCCGTCAAGCTCTTCAAACTTGTCTTTGGTCTTCCTGGCGGTGTGTGGCTTGGCATTGTCCTGCTGCATCAAAGCGCGCTTTCGGTTGATCAGAGCCGGGTACTTTTGCTTCAACTTTTCGTAGACCCGCTCCAGTTGCTGACAGTAAAGTTAGGCACTGATGGCACGACCATTCGTAACCAACTCAAAATGTACGATTCCTTCAAAGTTCCACCAAACGCACAACATGACTTTCTTGTCGAATCTATCTTGTTTTGGAACCGACGGTGTCTCTTGCCCTTTCTGAACCCATCGCTTGTCTCGATTGTGCTGGACCAGATAGACCCATTTCTCGTCCGATGTCACAATGCGCTTCCAATAACGCTCGTCCAATGGATTGCTGAGCAATTGACGGCAAATTTCAACTCGTCTGTTGGCTTGTGCTTCGGTGAGTTCGTGCGGATCTTGGCGCGGATTTTTGTGAACAAAGTCAAGTTGCTTCAAGTGTCGGTGAATTGTCGATTTGCCAACTCCAAGCTCATCAGCCAATTCCCGATAAAGTAAAAAAACAATTAAAAATTGTATAAAAATTCAATTTTTCGAAAGTGTTTACGAACTTTTGGGACAACCTAATATGTTAAAATTTTATTATAGAAATTTGAATATGAAATGCGAATATTTTTGTCCTAGCTGAAACATTTTTTAAAACGAAATGAGAAACCTATATCATGGAAATTTGAATACGAAACTATATATATATATATATATATATATATATATATATATATATATATATATCTTGTCATCCATAGACAATCTGTTTAATTGTATCACAGCCCATCAGTGTGGCTAAACGTCTAGATGCCTCTAGCTAGGATCGAAATCCAACTGAATTGGCGTCAGTCGGGGATTCCACCACTAAGAAATTGGCGCACGGCAGGCATGTAGGTGAATTTAAGTGTATTTATCTTTTTGATAAACACGCAGTGACTGAGAGAACTCGATTCGATTTACCGAAGAGTCTTGCATTATTAGCTGTAATAGTCACTGTTTACAAACCCACATATCCTCCCCAGAGAGCTCAACCGAGTGCCCCACGGAAAATTTAATTCCGGTCGATCACTCTTGGGAGAAAGCGCGAATTTTTTAACCAATGACTACTATTGCCAATACTGCAAAGCTCTTCCATGAATTGAAACTTATCGGTCATTGGCGTGTTTATTCGAAGAATAAGTGCGTAAAAATTAGCCTTCTTCTCAGGAAGATAGCTCAGGGGTAAAGCAATCGAATGTCTAGCCGCACTGAAACAGTCTGTCTGGGAATGCCTATATATATATATATATATATATATATATGTTTGTGTGTGTGTGTGTTTGTGTGTGTGTGTATATATGTGTGTGTGTGCATGCGTTTGTGTGTGTGATACGATATATGTATGTGTGTGTATGTGTATGTGCATGCGTTTGTGTGTGTGATACGATATGTGTGTGTGTGTGTGTGTGTGTGTGTGTGTGTGTGTGTGTGTGTGTGTGTGATAAGATAATAAACGAATACGAAGCATTTATCAATTTAATATCCATCACTTTTATTAAATCGTAATGAGATATGGAGTTTTACTTTTCTGTTGTTTGATTTTCACTGGTTAATCATGTTTCACGTGTATTCGACTTGTTAAACAAACGTTAGCATAATTTGTGGCGTTGCAAATTCATGGAGAGTCGGCACGTCCATTCGAAGTTCCAAGAAATTAACGCATTCCAAGCCTAACTAAAAAAACCGCAAATATTGCTTTATGTACGGCAATTTTCTAAGCGTAGCATACATGTGGCACAAGGCCGAAAGTATGGGGAACCCACTTTTAGCGAGACAGACTTTCTAACCATTACACCATGTTGAGGTGCCCAACACGTGTTTCATATGAACTTTATCAAATGTACTGTGAATTAGCGTTTAAAAATCAATTAAAAATCTCATTGGCAATAACAAATGGGTTATTTAGGAAAATTTCAAAACATTCAACTTAAAGAGTGTCAACTGAGAAGAAAAACAATAGTGTATAGTGAGATTTAAATGCAGGTCTTTTATTAAAATGCAGGAATCCTACTTGCGCAAGGGTTCAGTAAGGCAATATCACGTGTGAATGTCACATTGGAAAAAGAAAAAAAAATCATTTTGGCTCCATGCAAACATTTGACCTTTCTTTCCAGGTTCTATGTCGAATTCTTCCACGTTCAAAACATTCTCTGAAATTAGCACCAGAGTCGTCTCAATGTACTGGCAACACGAGCAGTCGCCCGAAGCACCATCAAGGCCGAGGGTGCTCATATCATGTGTTTGTTATCTTCAAAACCTAAAGTTTGTAATAAAAAAAAAAAATGTAGTCATCGATGACTCAAGACAGATTAAATTCTTTAGCTATTTTGTTAATAGAAAATGATTTTATAAAGAAGATGTGTATAAAGTACCATGAAAATATTTGCTGATCTAAAGGTTAGAAAAATGTTTTAGGTAGGATAATAAACGTTTTCTTTAGCTTGTATTAAGTTGTGATTATAACACAGAACACTTACAAAAGATTAAAAGGAAGTAAGCAAAGAGAAACAGTGAGTAACCTACTTAACAAGCTTTTGTAAATGGATGGCAGAACAAGAACTGTTAGGGATATTAAGGGAACAAACATTGCTTAGAGCTACAAAGTATAGGAAGTAGTGGAGCACCACAATCGCCCATGTACTGAAGGGAGATGGTATGAATCTGAAATGACCTTCCTCAGGTGTCATGAATAAGGCACACTTGAGCAATGATTTCTCTTTGATCCCTGATTGACTTGACAGAATAATTCTTAGTTTCCTGCTATTATATTCTGCTGTAGACTAGTTGCCAACCAAGGCTATAGAATTCAGACAATTCTGCTATTTAACCCATAGCTGGAGAGGACAGAAGAGATGGATTCGTACTGTTCCCAAGTATATTTGCATGTAAATGAATTTAATGAACTTTATTGAAATTCGAACTCAGCTCTCTAATTTCTTATCCCAAGCTGTTATCTGTCACACCGCACACAGGGCTGGCTCAAGGTACTAGAAACATAGGTAGTCATCTGGTGTGCCATCATGCCACCATGTCTTGTGTTTGGCATCTTCCAAAACTAAAACTTATAAAAACATACTTGCAGTCGTCCATGACTCAAGATACATTAAATTCTTTAGCTATTTTGTCAACAGAAAATGATCTTGTAAAGAAGATATATGCAGAAAGTGCAATGAAAAGATTCGAATATCGAAAGTTTAGAAAAATGTTTTAGGTAGGATAATGAATATTTTTTTAGCTTGTATTAAGTTGTATATTACAATATGAATATGAATATGAACTTGTGATTCTACATTTTCAGTTTTTCTCCTTGCGAAAATTAAAAAATATATATACTAGTAAGTATGCCGAAGTTCAGCTTGCCCCGGGGTGCCAGTAACCCATGTGCTGTCACTGATTGCATATTACTGAAAAGCTTTTTTTTTTTGTAGAAGTTGCCAGGATGAGATTTGCAGATCTAAAGGCAAGAAAAATGTTTCATCTAGGATAATAAATCTTTTCTTTAAGATATATTAAGTTATACATTGTAATAAATCCGTTATTCTACATTTCAGTTTTTCTAACTGGTAAAATATTTAACTTTTTTTTTAATTAGGGCACTGAAGTCCAGTTTACCGATTAGCACCTTCAGACTATCGCTTATTTTACTGATATAGTACTAATCGTGCCAAAGTTTCAAAAAGTTTGAAGTTCTCGAAGAATTTCTCGAAATCTTTACTCAAATAGGATCAGAATGATTTTGTTTTTTATGACAGAATACACAATTTCGCAGGAAGGTGAGTTAATGCCATGGAAAACTAACACTGATCATCTTCATTAATAGAATAATGATACTGTAAAATCACCTGATCTTCTCAATGAAATACTGGAAATATTCATATCATAATCATGTTGAAAATCATCGTACAGATATTGTTAGAGAGTAACAACTTTCTTTACTGCTGAGAGTAAAGTACTATCAGTGACAACCTCTATAGGAAAACTAAAAAATCAAATCGATCGGTCTTACTAAAAAAAAAAACAAAAAAAAATATCTAACTATTATATTTATTTCCTGGCTGATGTATATTTGGGATTGGAAGTACCGTTTTTTCTATTTTGTTTTGTTTTTATGTCCTTAGTCTAATTTGAATATTCAATGCGTTTGACTCGTATTTCCCCCTTGTGCTTGGGTATTTTTCCTTGCTTTATTATACCCATCAATTTTAGGAGATTTATGGTGGTCGTTTCCTGCTATAAGAGCCCACAGGACATTTCTTTTTTGGCATTTTCTCTTCTCTGTTTTCGGAATTTTATTTTTAGAGCCAGCAAAAGGACAGTTGCCCTGGTAAGCTAAACGGGAAGTCTATGCTTAGAGTTAATTTTCAAAGGTTAATATGTTTCCGAAAATTCATTTTCTGATATAATTGCTTACGCTATATTTCACCCACTACAAGGCCCCGAGAGCCACGGAAGATAACGTGTTACTGAATGGGTCTGCTGTATGAAGGAAGGGATATGAAATGCGTATTATAAGGATATGCAAAATTCAGAGACGTATATACAATGTGGCTGGCCTTGATCTGGCATCTCGTTTACGGTCGCTGCCTCACAGGCGTGCCGTCGCCTACCTCTGTCTTTTCTACAAATGCTTTCACGGTAGCTGCTCCGACGAGCTATTTTCTCTAGTTCCCAAACTGAATGAATTTAAACGCGCCACTAGGTCGGCATCTCAGTCCCACCCTTTCACTGTTGAAACTGTTAAATGTAGCCGTCTCTTTTACTCCAATAGCTTCATATCTCGCACTCCCCGTCTGTGGAACTCTGTTCCTTCTACTAGATTCCTAGATAGCTATAATCTGCAACTATTCAAATGCAATGCCAGTCGACATCTTCATATGTCTTGATCTATTCCCCGTCCTTCTCTTTATCCTTTCCTCTTTCAAGCCTCTTTACCCTTGCTCCCACTCTCTGTAACCCTTTGTGTTCTAGGGACACTCCCGCCTTTCTTGGAGTGAAAAGTTTTAAAAAAAAATGTAGCAAATATAACTTGAAGATGTTAAGATTGTAGCGATCAGGCAAGCATCTATAGCGCAGTCTGTTCCACATGTTAGCAGTTATCTGGAAGAAGCTATCTGAGTGGAATTTCCTCCTTACTAATGGAATATGAAGGCAGTGAGGATGATTCGACCCTGAGTGAGTTCCACGGCGGGCCTGAGCTGTAAAAGTCTGAACTGGTGGAACGAACGAATGTAGCTCATCGACATATTTGAAGTAAAAATAGTTATCGAGTAGAGAAAGGCTTAGCTGTAAAGGTCTGAACTGGTAAAACTAAGAAATACTGCCCATCTAAACATTTGCCAGGAAAATAGCTATAGAGAGGGGCTTGCTTCCGACGGTCGGAACTGGTGGAATTAAGGAGTGTAGTTCATCTGAACAATTGCCATGGAAATAGCGATAGAGTGAGTCGTGGTTTCGACGGTCTGAACTGGTGGAATTAAGGAGTGTAGCTCATTTGAACATTTGCCATGGAAATAGCGATCGAGTAGAGAAAGGCTAAGACGTGAAGGTCTGGACTGGTGGAACTAAGGAATGTAGTTCATTAGATGATTTGGTTTGTTTGGCTTTACGGCATATCAACCTGTTGTGGCCTTTTTAGGGGCCAGAAAGAAAGACACGGAACACGAAAGGTAGGTTAAATAAATGTATTGAAATATATACAACGCAAGAGTGTTGGTAATAAGCAGATAGAGGTCTACGTCCGAACGGTAGGTTAACACTAATTCTCCGCTTCCCAACCGACTGTTACGACTCTTGCTAAGAAGTCTCGCAGTTAGTATTTATGAGAGGAGGAAGAGTTCATTCTACTATAGGAGGGTTTACCACAACCTTAATTGGTTATTTAATGCCGACAGAATTTTTCTTGCTGGTATTATTTTTTTTTTTCCAAAAATGTATTGCTGGTAATATTTTTTCATAACTGTATTGCTAGTAATAATGCATTGCTGGTAATACCTTTTCACAAAAAAAGTATTTCTAGTATTAAAACCTATTTTTAAACCTTCACAGTGCTTTGGCCCCAGTTTGGTGATTAGCCATTTACCCATAGCTGGGACCCTAACGGGTACTACCACACCGGGGAAGGGTGGACCTGAGAACACCAGCAATTAAGAGGTGGTTTCATGCTTCTTTAATTCTCCTGATCTGAGACCTTGCTGTCAGACGTAGTTTATCGTCTTACCCAGGACGTGGGCGTAGTTTATCGTCATATCCAGGACGCAGGTCGTAAGAACATTTTCCATGAAATAGTGTTAACGATGGACTTATAAAGTTGCGTCTGAGTGGACGAATGAATATAGAACTATACATGTATAGATTTGGCCCATGAACTGAGGGTTATTCCTCTGTGAAGGAAACATTAAACGTGAAAGAGTCAAAGGTACTCCTTGATATCGTCGAACAGTCTGAAGTGAACAGTGTGCATATCTACTTGGTAGACATTTTTGAGAGCGAAGACACACAGATGTACACCCTTGTGCAAATTGATTGAAACAAAACGAATAATTCCGTATTATTTACTTTTAATCTAGATGTAGATTCTTTTTCTATGTATTTGGGCTGTCATCACTTTTTGTTATGAAATATTCCACGTTGCGATAATAGATCTCTCAAGAATGCTGAAACGTCGTAAAAACCTGGATACACATTTACTGTGGATAAGTTAGCGATTAAAGCATTTTCGTCGTAATGAATTCTTTTCTCTTTTAATCTGAGTAACATTTTTTATATCAAAATCTTTCGACAAGATTGACTGCACGTCTTTCATGACAGCTGCTTTAACCATTTATGCCACATCTGGGCTGAAACGTCACCATCCTTATTTTCCAGACTCTCATAGCGTTCAAAAGTGTTAGCCAAGCCTTGTAGGGGGATGAATTGTTTTCTTTTTCGCTGTTTTCGTGGCAGATGTTGAGGTGAACTGCATTCCATGGTTCCACCAGTCCAAAGCTTGACGACTCGTTCATCTAACCCCATTTACTTCATATTCCATTGATAAAGAAGAAGATCCACTGACCTTGTTCCTAAGAACTGCTGCCTTGTAGAACGGGCTCCCGAGAGGATGTTTCTCCGATTAGTATAATCTTAACATTTTCAAGTCTAGGTTTAAACTCTATTTAACCTACATATCCTCATAATATGCACTTCTTGCTGTTACGGCTTTTTGGGTCTATACCGTATATGACTAGTGAGCGAGTCAAAATGACTTATTTCCTTTTATAGTCGACCAATGGAAGGTTGACCAATCGGAAGCCGCCCAACACTGTATCCGTCGTGTATAAAGGCGGCCATCTTTGTTTTTTACCAGAGGCAACTTGTCTGGCGAACAGGACAGACGGAAGAACTACGCTCTGCTAGCTTGCTACGATATCTACTGCGAACCTGCACTACGATTTCCTACCGTCTCCGAAATATTCACTGCCAACCTCTGGATTCTATACTCGAAGACGACCGTCATGAAAATGTCTAACACTTGCTGCCTCTCTTTCACCCTTAAAACAATCTTATTTAGTATCCATCTTTTTGAGTGAGTCTTGTTTTTTGTATTGGGTGAACAATTAGTAGACAAAAATGCGATAAGAAAAACGAAATAAAAAAAAGTGAAGTAATCTTGGTCCAATAAAGCAGGTTGATATTTCACTTTATTTAGGAAATCCTCATGGCAATCAGTGTGAGAGGTCTGATGTGATAAGTACTGGTACTAGAAATTAGTTTCATAGCTCTTACTAATTTTTGAGCATTTAGTTTTAAATCTTGTCTGGAAAGAAAACTTACAGAAATACATGTTTTCCGCACGTTTTTGCACGCAAACAGACTTCAAAATTTTACTATTTGAAGAATAAATCCAAATAAAATTGATATTTTTTGTATTAGATACAATGAATGCAAAAAATATATTCAAACCAGAATAATAATCATGAATCACTACAAGCAAAATATACAATTTTTACTGTATTTGATAATTGAAAACTGTAAGAATTGGAAATGATTACAAAAAAAAAGCCTAATCAACGAATAAGATTTACCGTCATTTGTAAGGCTATAATTAATAAAAACAAAAGTGTACACAACAACATAATACTGCTGGGTACAAATTATGAGAAATAATGTTTTAAATTTAAATTGTTCATTGAAATCGTACTAAAACTACTGCACTGTATTACATACTACATCATAATATAGCTAAATTGCTCAGTTTAATTGTCCTTTGAAGTTAATAATGGTCTTATTTGATAGGACAGTTATTTAGTAATAATGTACTTCTGCCTTGCTTTTTGTCCATATACAGTTAGTGAAGCTTCAGTAGTTAATTTAATTGCTTTTTTCATACCTTGACAATACTCAGGTAAGTGTGGTAAATCCAATGATGTTAAATACATTAGAACCACTTGCAGTTCATTATTTGAAAAACGTTCTGCAATCGCGGGAACACAACCTCCATTTTATAAGATTTTAATCAAATTTGAAAGTTTCCCAAGAGGCCCAGTAAAAGTATTCGGCGATTCGTGTAGTTCCATCAATGTACTTTAAAAAAGCTCTAAAATGAAGTCCATTTTGATGGAATGAAAAGCCAATGGCATGCAACTTTCTTTTAATTTTTTTCTCTCTTCTGAGCTATAACACGCCCTGCCTCACAATCAGTGTTTTTACTGGAATTGTCCACAAAAACTGCTTTAATGGAATTTGGGCTGTTGCTAAAACAGTAACAACATCCTCTGCTTGCACAAGACCAGTTGTACCAATGGATGGGATAAAACTATGGGGGAGATATCTACTCTCTGGTTAATTTTATAAGAGTTTAATCAAATTTGGCCATGTGTCGCTCCAGAGTTTAATACGTTTTATATCTCTTCTCTGGTGAGCGCTACTTCAGAAACAAAAAAATATTTTTTGCTGTAATTTTTTAATGCAACATTCTGTATTTCAGTCGATTTATTCTCTGGATCATATTGGAGATACGCAGTTGCTGATTATGGAATTTATTATTCGTTTTAATTAAAAACCAAAGGAACTTCATATATTTCAATTATAAACGTTATAAGGCTGTACAGTCTATCATACGGTACATGTGGATAGGCACTCTTGGCCTATAAACACATTAATCTTGCTTGATGAAGACACTCAATTTTCCTGTCAGCAAATCCAAGTTTCACTTTTCCTCGAGAAATTCCTGTTGCATATTCTAAGAGCAATCGTTGCTCCCCAATTAAATCATCCATTGCCCTTGTAGCAAGAATTTATCTCGAGGGCTATTGAGTGTGTTACTTTCAATTTGGGGCAGATCCTGAAAATCACTTGCGTAAAGTTTCTCTAGAGGACCAGTAAAAGAAAGCATATCGCCTCAAGCATGGCGGCAGTGTCACTAGCACGCAAGGGGTTACAGGGAGTGAAAGAAAGAGTAAAGAGGGTTGCTTGAGGAAAGAAAAAAATAGAAAGACGGGGACAAGATCAAGGCATCAGAAGATGTCGAGTGACATTACATTTGAATATTTATTAAAGATTATAGCTATCTAGGATGCAAGTAAGAGGAAGGGAATTCCACTGACGGGAAGTGCAAGAAAAGAAGCTATTAGAGTAGAAAAGACGGCTACATTTTACCTTTTCTACAGTGAAATTGTGGGACCGAGATGCCAACCAAGTATCACGCTTAAATTCATGCAGTTTGGGAACCAGTGAAAGTAGCTCGTCAGAGCAGTTGCTGTGAAATTACTTGTAGAAAAAACAGAGAGAAGCCGCAGAATGCCCGTTAGAAAGTGACTGTAGACGAGATGCCAGACCAGGACCTATCAGATTGCATATCCGTCTCTGGTATTAGGATATTCTTGAGGTTCCATCAATAGACTTTAATAAAGCTCTAAAAGTAGGTTCGTTTTGATGGAATGAACAGACAAGGATCTGCAATTTTTTTTTAACTTCTTTTTTCTCTCTCCTGAATAATAACAAGCTTTGCCTCACAATCAGTGTTTGCACTGGCATTGTGCACAAAAACTGCCTTAATGAGATTTGAGCTGTTGTATTCTTCTAAAACAGTAGCACCATCCTCTGCCTGAAAAAGACCAGTTGCACTAATGTTAGGTATAACTCTGTGGGTGAGATATTGTTATAGAGTGAACGAAAGCTTTTTCTTTTCCCGTATGAGAAACGAATCCTTCGTCGCTAAATGTGTTGTTATAGTAGGTTTCACAGTGGAGGCTTGTATTTCGCTAAGTCTGTCCTAAAAGGGTCCGACGTACAAAACGTTAGGAACTTGCAATAATAGTTAATGACGCAGCAATCTAGTTGGGGTGGTTGATACTTCAATGTCCGACATCGACTGACTCGCTCAACTCCACTGAGCCCAACTGGCGACCGCTACTACTACTACTACTTATTATGTGTGGGAGAGTCTATTACAATAGAATAGGTAATGTTCTGGTATAACAGATATCTACTCTCCGTATGTATTTCAGGTTCAAATCAAGTGGCGCTCTAGACCTTTGGTTTTTCCTTAATTATTTAGCCTTTTCCCTTTATAATCTAATTGTATTGCAAAGTGTCTTTATCTATAATAAACACCAATACAGATTATATTTTCATGATTCTGAACATGCTTCTGATTGATGATTACTTTTCCTCTAACATTTTCCCTGTCTGTTCTTGACATGAATGATAATGTCCTTTAAGTTAAAGCTTGGACGAAGAAAGACTATATCTTGTAGGTATAATAAAAAAAAAACATTATTAGTCCATGTTCCAAATTTAGAAGTTTCGCCACCTTTAATAAGTTCCATGGTGTATCCAGAAACTATAGGAAAGTCTCCCCAGCTCAAAACTACTATCAATTGTTTCTTTACGAAAAGACTAAAGAAAAGAGGCAATGTATGTAGAATCCTGTTATTTCCAGCTATGGGTAAATGGCAGGACAGACTGGGTTCTATAGCCTTGGATGGCAACTGGTCTAGGAGAAGGAAAACTCTGAATTCAAACCTGCTCTTAGAGGAGAGTGAATGGAGTCTCTCTGAGCCTTGGTTGGCAATCCATTTAGTGCTGGTGTCACGATAAAAACACCCTTGATAGCCCTAGTGAAGCATCAAGAATTCATCTATTTGACAAGATTATGAACTACACCAATCAAAATATTGGTGAGTTCAATCTCGGCTGAGGCCGCAAGATGATGATGACGTTATTGCCACCTTACAATCTGCCTCTCTGTTTTACTTGCACTTTGTTAATATTTTTATTTTGTATTTCGAAATTGGAGACAGCCTTTTGGTCCTGTTTTCTCTCTCTGAGCTTTTAAATATTCCCTTTCTTCAGTAGAAAACTTGAAAGTTTAAAAAGTGTATAAGTTTTAAAGAAATATCTAGCGTACATGATAAATGTGAAGAAAAATATCGCAATATTATTTAACATAGAAGGGAAGATTGTCAGAAGTGAATTTATAGTTTTCAATTAATTTATATTTTGAAAATCAGGACATGAAATAGTTCAACTTAAACAAAGAGAAAGTAAAAAACAGAATTAATATAAACTTCTTGTGAGGAAGACAAGGGAAAACATTATCAAATTTAAATAAAATTTCAAAGAGAAATTTGAAATATGAAAAATCGAATGATGCAATATTACTTACGTAAATAGAAAAATAGTGTTTTTACACGGAAATAAACAAACAACGTCCTAAATTAACGCCAGTCACTTTGAAAATATAGAATTATGTACATTAAACATAATGATTACTTACTTTTTGAAATAATTAAGTATTTTTTATAAAAATCAAAAGAAGTAATTAATTTTCCATTGACAAATGAAATGTTCAAAACGGTGAGAAATTAAATGATCCCCATTGAAAGAAAGTTCCGGTACAAGATTCATAAACGAATTATATTTATTTTGTTACTGTTGATTTTAAAATGAAAAAAAAATAATGAAGTTTTATCTTACTGTATTTTTTTTTTTTTTTTTGTTTTTGTTTTTGTTTTTTGGGTTTCTTTTTTTTTTTAGAATTAGTCTAATTATTTTTCCTCTGAAAAATAACAAAACCTAAATTCTATATAAGAACGAAAAATGAATCGATTTTCATCGCCGGTCACAACCTAAGGGCATATATTTAAGATCTATTTTGTCTTTATAAAACGAATATTTTTATATTATTCATATTTCTGATTTAGTTTTCTTTGATTTATTGAGAACGAGTAAATGTTTCAACTGGAAAACATTTTATGGAATGAGGTTTACATATTTGTCTTCCATAACAGTTTTTGACAGAGTTAAGTCACTGATCACCAGAATGAAATTACAACGATCTAATTTTGAACCTGAACTTAACCTTAGAACACTAACCATCAATTAAAGTTACACTATTACTAACCATGGGTATATCATACCCGATTTTGAAAAGTGTCAAAAAATGATTTTTCATTTATGAAAAAATACCTTTAAATTTTAGGTATATCAAAGTATGGAAGTACCTAGCGAAAAGTGACCTCGATGTCGAAAAGTCATGGATGATGAAAACAGTTGAAGAAATTGTTCTGATTTAGTCGTCTGCTTTAATATCGAGAAGTTTCGGCTGATACTAGTCTTAAAAAAAAAAAAAAAAAGGAAAGGGAAGAATACCAAATAGGATTAATTTCTCATAACGCTAACCTGGCGGACGGCTGGACAAAGGTTTAATTTTTTTTTTTTTGTTTTACGGCATGTCAACCGCAAAAGTTATTTAATACCGAAAAGATTTTTATTGCCGGTTATATTTTCTATCTATCTATCTATCTATCTATCTATCTATCTAAGTATATATTGGTTTGGTTTGGCTTGTTTTCGGCGTATCAAACTAAATGGGTTATTTAATGCCGAAAAGATATTTATTGCTGGTTATATGTTCTATCTATCTATCTATCTATCTATCTATGTAAATATATATTGGTTTGGTTTGGTTTGGTTTGTTTTACGGCATATAAACCTCAATGCGTTATTTAATACCAACAAGTTTTTTTTAGCGCTGGTTACATTTTTCTATCTATCTATCTATCTATCTATCTATCTATCTATCTATCTATTGGTTTGTTTTGTTTTTTTTTTTTTTTTTTTTACGGCATATAAACCTCAATGGTTTATTTAATGCCGACAAGATTTATATATATATATATTTATATATATATATATATATATATATATATATATATATATATATATACATATAATTTTTCAAATATATATATATATATATAATTTTCAAAATATATATAATATTTTTTCGAAAATGTATTGCTGGTAATTTTTTTTTTTTTTGGCCGGTAAAAAAAATTTCCAAAAAGGTATATATTTTTTTATACTTTCATATAGTTTTGACTCCTTTTGAGGCTCAACTATTTGCCTATAGCTAGGACCCTGACGGATGAGACCAACCTGGGTCAGGGTAGAACTGGGAACACTAGCAATTAAGAGGTGGTTCAACGCATCTCAAAACCTTCTTATCAAAGGCCTTGCTGTCGGATGTAGTTTATTATCTTACCCAGGACGCGGATGAAGTTTATTGCCAAATATAGTCCGAATAATGTAAATAGTGTACATAATACCTCATCTCAGATATATAAACAGATACTGAAAGGCCGAAACGTTGTAATAAATATGGCGACAAAGATGAGGACAATAGTCCGACTAAGGTAAATAATGTACATAATACCTCATCTCAGAAATATAGACAGATATTGCTGAAAGTATTTTCTTTTTATAAATCTAGTTTATCGATTAAATAGAATGATAAGATGAACTAAATCTAGCATGAAATTTTAAAAACGATTTATCTAAAAACTGTAAAATTGATTTCTGCTTGAGAAAGTTTTCAGATTTTTCACTTTTCATTTTGAGCTTGATTCTTCATTCCGGTCTACCCGTTCTTCGATCTTCCAACGATGTACAATTCTCGTTAAATAATCAGGTATCCCGGAGAGAAATATAAATAATGACTCATCTCAATTTCACTATAACTTACGTGAAAATGACCTCTGTTAGAATCAATTTGACCTTGTGCCGGTTGAAATTAAATCATTTTTGTTAACATTAATACAATGGCAGGCGTCCATAAGCATTGCGGTAAAACATAGCCGTATATCGCCCACAAAGAGACACCATCCTATATACGTTTAGTAATGATTTCAATGCAATACATCGTCTATACGCATTTTTAAAAACAGCAACATATACAGACAAACGTTTACCCAGACGACGCCTTCTGTGCCAATCGGGAATAACAATGAAAAATATCAAAACAGAATCATTTATTCACTCCTCAATACAATACATTTAGTTCATCACCCTGAACGGTCCGGCTATATCTCGGCCGAATCCGGTCTCCAGCCGAGTGCATTTTAATATCACTAATCAGTCGTCTGCTCTTTTGAAAACTAAATATAAAAAATGGCGCCAGTTTCTGTTTTTTTTATTTTTTTATTTATCATCATACACCTTTTTCATTATTCTGTTGGATTTTCAAAATTTCTTATACGTAAGCAAGCAACTAGTCACTAAAGTAGCGTGTCTACCAAACAAACATCATTTTCAACGTGAACACACAAAAAAACTATTTGTATTTATTTATTTGCCATTATTTTTCATTAAACAACGGAGTTTTTTTTTCCATTACTTTTCAGCGAAGCAGCGAATGGTTATGAATAATGTAAGAGCCAGGACAATGACGACACTCTCCTATATCTACAACAATTTCCCCGAATGGCAGCCGATACTGAAAAATGATGAAGTGGAAGGAAAATCAACATTGAATGGAAGAGTTTTCATATCGGTTTAATAGCTATCCTGTTTATCTTGCTCTATTTTGTTAAGAAAAACATTTGTAGAGTTTTCACCGACAACTCTCTTATTTATTAGCAGAGCATAAACATTATAACTCACTTCAAAAACGATAGAGACACTGTGTTTTAATTGCTAAAGACTTTAAAATGAAACAAAAGAAGAAAACAAACCCCAATGAAGGATAATTAGGAACTGTGACAGAAAAGCGAGTCAAATATTATTCCTAAATACTTTCAGTTTTTGTTTATAAACATTATTCGTTAAAAAATAAAGTAACATGATTTTATACCGTTATATATTCACAAATATATGTGCATATTTATATGTGTCTATTCATGTCTAACAGACTATTCATATCTATCTATCTATCTATCTATTTATCTATCTATCTATCTCCGTCTGTTCATATCCATGTGCCTCTCTCAGTCTCTTCATTATCTATCTATCTATCTATCTATCTATCTATCTATCTATCTATCTATCTATCTATATGTTTATTCCTATCTATCTATCTATCTATCTATCTATCTATCTATCTATCTATCTATCTAGTTATCTCCGTCTGTTCATATCTATGTGTCTCTCTCAGTATCTATCTATCTATCTATCTATCTATCTATCTATCTATCTATCTATCTATCTGTTTATCTCAGTCTATTTAAGTCTATTTTTCTATCTTATTCTATTATGTTAATATACGCTGGTTTATATCCATATATGTATGCCGTGGGGTTAGAACGTTGGCATTCTGACCATGAGACTCGGGTTCGAATCTTAACATGGTCGATGTGTCAGGAATCTCAGCCTGAGGCCCCTTTGAAAAGTACCTGAAAACCATAACAGGGGTTGCCTTGTAAGTGAAATTTAGTAGAATACTTGGAGGCCGTCGAAGTCACAATTCATCGTGGACGAGGGCTTAAACGTGCTGGCCTTGTTCAAATTGTTGATCACGCTAGATAACACGCTCTTTCCCAAAACTGTAACTAAGATCTGGTCAGCATAGTTGCAGTATAAACCACAGGATTATACTGCATCTATGAGTGTTGAATAAACGCAAATGAGCCTAAGCAAGCGTTCACATCATGGATTGGCTAGCCGCCCTAGTAGACACTTATCCTCGAATACAAGTGGCCAGTTATACAGGGTGTTGCAGCAAAATCCGACACTTGACAAAAGGAAAACGAAATAGGCAATAAAAACAAGTTTTTATATGCAGAGACCCGACAGTTTATTTAGCAACAGTTAGAGTTACATACTACATTCTTTTTCAATGTAACCACCGGCGACGGCGACGACAATATCAGGTTAAGATTTTAGTGATCGGAGAAACCCTCTTTGGAATCAGTTCTACGGAGCAGTGGGTCGCTGGAAGAAGTTGTTAGAGATGAAATTACTTCCCGCCGATGGAACACGGACAGAGTGTGGTTGGTTTGCTAATATGTAACTGATATGACGTGTACTTGCCGTAGGGGTTTAACTTGACGAGTTCAGGGAATGTAGTTCGTGCGAGCACGTCTAAGTAGAAATAGAGCATCAAGAGTCTTTCTATATCGTGTCTGTGGGAGAGATTGATTGGAGAGTGGAAAATAAGTCGCCACCAGCAAACGGGTTCGCAGACGCTTTGGGACTCTATCAAGTCTAGAGAGCGAGATCAAGGCAGCTCCCGCCCAAACATGGCTTCATTTGTCGACATGATCTGGCTTTTGTAAAGTTAAAGGATAGCAGGAACAGTCAGGCACTTGTACAATGGAACCGATCATTTTGCCTGCATCCTTACCAATGGATCGTATTTACCAGTTCCACTTGAGGTCGGGTGTGAGTTTGAGGTCAAATAGTCTTTCAAATCACGATCTCTCCCCGAGATTTCATTTTTTAGATAAAAAATACGAGAACGGAAATAAAGTAATAACTTTAGATAGGAATTCAACAGTCAGGTCAATGAAACCGTTCATTGGCCTGCATCCTTAGCAATGGATCGTATTTACTAGTTCCACTTGAGGTCGGGTGTGAGTTTGAGGTCAAGTAGTCTTTCAAACCAAGGTGTCTCCCCGATTTTTTAGATAAAAACGATTAATAGCTTTACAAGAACGGAAATAAAGTAATAACTTTAGATAGGAATTAAACTACGAATACTTCGTTAACTTATCATTCAAGAACATTAACCATCCACTAATTTTATACTGTTTTCTATAGTGCTTAAAGTATATTATTTACATTATTCGGACTCTTACTACAACGTTTTGTACGATCCGGCCTCCTTCAAGTGGTTGGAATGTCGAACTGAACCCTTTATTTCGCTCACTGTGGTAGATTATTTTAGTTCCATGTTTAATGGATATCAGTTATCTCCTGTTAATTTCCCTCTGAAAGTTCTCCACTGCGGGTATTGAACTCACACTCTTTTGGGTCCTGTCACTGGATCTAACCAACGCCTTTATCCATTGCGCCATGTGTCCTTGAGGACATCTGGGTATGAATTTCGGGGTATTATAGACCTAATGTCTCAGCAACATTATTTACATTGTTAGGACTGTTATCCTGATGTTTATTGTCATATTCACAACGTTTTGGCTGTTGTACGCTTCGGCCTTCTTCAGGTGATATATGCTAGAATTTCTAACCCGTGGACTAAAGGGTTCGGTTCGAAATGCCAGCGTACATGAAGAAAGACAAAGCGTAAAATGGCCGAAACGTCGTGAATATGACAATAAAAATGGCGAAAAGAGTCCGAAGAATTTAAATAGTGCTAATGTTTTTTGTTTGCAAGTTATATATTAGCTATTTATCGAAAACCTAAGATAATAAATTGTAATTATTGATCAAATATCTTCCACCATAAATTAATTCTATAGTACCTTGAAAGTGATTAGAAAAATTCAAGAATATGTAAAATAATAAACAGGAATCAGTATCCTTCTTAGAATTTGGTTTGGTTTGATTTGGCGTCTTTTACGGTATGTCAAATTCAATGGGTTATTTAATGCCAACAAGATTTTTATTGCTGGTAATATTTTTTCTCAAAATGTATTGCTGGTATTTTTTTTTCAAAAATGTATTGTTGTCAACATTTCATTCCAAAAATATATTGCTGGCAATAATGTATTGCTGGTAATAATGTTTCTACAAAAATTCATTGCTGCTAATAATTTTACAAAACAGCATTGCAGGTATGAAAACCTATTTTTACACTTTCATAGCATATTGAACCCGTTTCGGGCCTAAGTTTTTGACCATAGCTGGGACCCTAACAGATGCTACCAACATAGGTCAGGGTTGATCTGGGACCACCAGCAATTAAGAGGTGGTTCCACGCTCCTCAAAATCTCCTGATCAGAGGCCTTGCTGTTAGATGTGATTTATCGTCTTACCCAGGACGCGGATGTAGTTTATCCTCTTACCTAAGAGGTGGATGTAGTTTATCGTGTTATCCAAGACGTGGATATAGTTTATCGTGTTATCCAAGACGTGGATGTAGTTTATCGTTTTACCCAGGACGCGGATGTAGTTTATCGTCTTACCCAGGACGTTGATGTAGTTTATCGATAGAATCTGGTAACGTATGGATTGTCATTGCTCAGGAATGAATTATTCAAATAGGAAAAAGTTACGAACGTTTAAACAACTTTTAACAATCGGGTCATGTTCTTAAATCGTATTATCAGATCGAGGCTTCATATAGATGCCATACCTGTCGCCAAACTCGTTCTGAATGATCTAAATTGTCCGCTGTATTCAATCGCCCTCTCAGATCGATGATTAAAAATGGTTTCGGGTGATTCAAGTGTGTACGTTTCAGAGACGTACGTCTTTCTTCGAAACTAGTTTACTGTCGCTACATAATCCCAAGGAACTGGATCAAACAAAAGAATATTCACTTTGTTCTTTCAACAGCATCAACAACTTAAATGCATAGCACATGCAATATGAAGAGAAAAAAATGACGCTATCAAGAATTCCGTCTTTCCACACTACCTCAAAAAAAAAATAATCAAAAACGGAACCCCGATCAATACTGGAAAGATTGTTAAGAGCTACAAAACTTGAGAACCCATCTTATTATTTTAAGCAAAACATTTACTCAGTCAACGAATGCCGAATGTTTCCTTATAAGGAAACAGCTAAGATTACCATAATCCTTTAAAATGATATATAAATATACTACACTTGGTAGTTACACATTCTTCCTCGGTGACGAGATATGACACAAGGCCGGTTTCAAGTGAGCAACTCAAACGCGTGCTCATGGGCTAAAACTCCAAATTTTCCCAGTCGCCGCATCCAACGTCGCGCTGGTGTCCATATTCTGCCGTTCCACTTTTTGGTGCAGTGAGGGCGGTGTTGACGCAGGATTGAAATCTCCAGTACCAGGGTAACCCTCATTTATTTGGTGTGTTCAAATTGACAAAATATGGAGGAACAAAATGAGTTTTCAAACAAAGTACAGACTGTACAAATCGCTGGTAGTCGCCATTCTCTTATATGGAGGTGAAACATGGAAACTGTTGACTGAAACAGAGAGAAAGATCCAAGCGTTTGAAAATAAATGCATAAGAAAACACGTTGGCATTTTCTATTAGGAACAAAAAAAACACAATGGATTTGTGCGAAAAAGGGTTGAAAGTTTTGTGGGGCACCAGGAACCTCTTCTCGCCACTTTTAAACGGAGAAAAATGGCGTGGTTTGGACACATTACAAGGCACTACAGCCTGTGCCAGACGATCATGCAAGGCACCATTGAAGGTGGGTGTAGCAGAGAGCGTAACAACTGGTTGGACAATCTCTAAAAATGGACGGGTATGACTGTACCAGAATGGCTGATGGCTGCTGTTAATAGACCGTTGAAAAAAAAAAAGAATTAGTGTGGCTTCTGAATTCCGATCCAACTTACGATTACAAAAGTCGGGGGATGATGATGATATGAAAACAGTAACACAACTGTGAGATAATATATAGTTTTTCCGCCCGAAGACACTTTGATCCCAGGTTCATTGGCCAGAGAGTGAAAAAAAAGTCTAACTCAAGTAGGACTGACGGCTCGGTTAATGAATGTTGAATGACTTTTTATAAAGAAACGGCTAATATTACTACTGCTATTATATGCATAATGGAAACTTATTGTTAGTGTCTTTACTATTGGGGGCCGTCGAAATCACAAGTCATCGTGGTCGAGTTATTGCAAATATTTGTAAATATGTATAAATGGCCATTCGTATTCGAGGATAACTGTCTTTATGAAAGAGGAAGAAACTGCTTGTCAGTTGCCAGAAAAGAAAAAAAAAGCGTTGATAAGTGAACAAAGATGTTGTACGTATAACGTAAATACATTAACAATAATTTAATTATGGATATGTAACTAGAATCAGAAAATAATTGATTGTTCCAGGTTAGGAATTAATGTAAACATTACTGACTGATTATCGATATTATTTGCATTATAGATTATGTTACTAATGCTTTTACTGTCAAAGTTCACTGATTAATTAACGATAAAAGTGATTAGCAGCGAACAAGAAATAATAAAATATTTCTGACAAATAAAGCTTATATTAGATCGATCAATTAATCAATAACATAAGGCGCTGTTAATTTATATCGAATATAATTCTTATAGGACAAAAATAAGAATGGATTTTCAAACATCTACGCATAAGTTCGGTTTATACTAGAGTCAAAAAGATAGATATATGTGCGGTCTACATTAAATTAAAAAATAGGCATACATATGTCCAGTTTACACTGGCTTACAAAAGGTACACGCAGTTTTGGTTTCTACTAGTCTAAAAAAAGGAGATAAATATACGGGTAACGCTAGCGTAAAAGAAAAGGTTAGACATATATGCAGCATACACAAGAGCCAAAAGGCTAGATATATGGATGGTTTATAGACAAAAAGATAGAGTAGATATAAGTGTAATTTACACGTGAGTAATAAGGGTAGGTATATATATATATATATATATATATATATATATATATATATATATATATATATATATATGGTTTACACTAGACTCAAAAAGGTATACATTGGTTCGGATT
This sequence comes from Acanthosepion pharaonis, assembly GCA_903632075.3. Classification (NCBI taxonomy): domain Eukaryota; kingdom Metazoa; phylum Mollusca; class Cephalopoda; order Sepiida; family Sepiidae; genus Acanthosepion; species Acanthosepion pharaonis. The sequence continues at coordinate 2,173,307 of CAHIKZ030004191.1, forward strand.
ACACTATAGTTTAAAAAGTATACCTGTGTCCAGTTTACACTAGAGTAGGGAATCTACACATAGATGAGGCCTAAACTAGATTCAAAAACGTAGTTATAAATCACACTAAAAACAAAATGGTAAATATAGGTCCGTTTTGCACTTTTAGTAAAAAGATAGACATATGCCCGGTTTAGACTGGAATGAAAAAATACAGATCCAATTTACACGAAAGCGAAATGGTAGATATATATTCAGCTTACACAAAGCCAAAACTGCTGATGTATGTCCGATTTACATTAAATATCTAACAGTAACAGTGGTAAATATTAGCGCAAAACGAACATAGGTCTACTTTTTTGACACTTGCGTAAACTGAACCCTTTTATCTCTTGGGCAGATAGGACATATGTCTACCTTTTTTGGTGGACATATGTCCAGTTTAGACTAGAAAAGGGTGGAGGAACTATCGGATAACTGACTTAATCGGTTTAAGTGAATCGATGGCAGAAAACGGACAGAGAGTGATAAAAAAATAATCACTATCTCTCTACATTTCTGAGATGAGGTATTATATTCACTATTTACATTATTCGGACTATTGTCCTCATTTTTGTCGCCATATTTATTACAACGTTTCCGCCTTTCAGTTTCTGTCTATATTTCTAAGATGAGGTATTATATACACTATTTACATTATTCGGACTATTGTCCTCATCTTTGTCGCCATATTTATTACAACGTTTCGGCCTTTCAGTATCTGTCTATATTTCTGAGATGAGTTATTATGTACAGTATTTACATTATTCGGACTATTGTCCTCATCTTTGTCGCCATATTTATTACAACGTTTCGGCTTTTCAGTATCTGTCTATATTTCTGAGATGAGGTATTATGTACACTATTTACATTATTCGGACATGTGTTGGTTAGATCCAGTGACAGGACCCAAAATGTGTGAGTTCAATATCCGTTTAAGGTAGTGGAGAACTTAGAAAGGGTAATTAACAGGAGATAACTGATAACTGACATCCATTAAAACATGGCACGGGGAACTAGAACAGTCTAACCCAGCGAGCGAAATAAAGGGTTCGACATTTCAACCACCTGAAGAAGGCCGAAACGTTGAAATACATATGGATAGACCTCTAACGTGGTTAGGTAAGCAATTAATCTTTGTTTCTGTTAGCTGATAAGCCAGTTTATCCGGGAACAGACCCCATGACAATGCTTCCTGGTCGCTAATCTCGTCCTCTTTAAATCTAGGGCCAGCCAGTATTTACCCTATATATCCATATCCAGGCAAACACATTCAGTAAGGCTCTACCTTATCAGGAACCATTGTAAGTATTTTTGGAAATGATAACGATTCACTGATAAAAGTCGTATTAATTAGCTCATAGCCGAAGGGAGAACAAGTAAATTCATAAATTCCCCAAGGGTATTCGCGTGTAACGGTTGATAACGAACATGAGCTGAATTGGAAGTCAGCTCTCTGATTTCCATTAAAATTTATAGTATGGTCAATATAGAACATTTCTTGTATTGAAACGCTTAACTGCTAATGGATTTCAGGCAACGCAGTAAAAGTTTGTGAGTTTTAGAAATGAATTTTCAAGAATTTAACATGGTGGGGGATTTTTGAGATACTGAATATATATTTTTAATCAATTCACCCCAGGCAAGGCAATAATGCCTCTAAGATTGGGACTGAAACAGAAAACTTTAGAAAGAACCGGAAGCCCAATCCTATACAGGAAGCAAAAAATAAACCTCTACAGCCGTTCAAAAAGAAACGATATATTTTATGCTAAATTATAAGTCCAAGTTTGCTGTTGCAATCAGTAAGTGAGATCGAGCAGCTAATTATATTTTAAATGATTTTATAATGTTTTTCTTTTATACTTAGGTGATTAGAGTCACATCCGATCAAGTTTACATAACGCGTGAAAGTGGCAATACCTAGAGATTTCTATGTTTACACTACATCGTTTTCACAAATATTCTATCCTGGCTATTAATTGATTTGATTTGTTTCGTTTTACAGCATATCAATCTTAATGGGTTATTTAATGCCACAAGATTTTATTGTTGGTAATATTGAAAATTCATTGATGGTAATAGTTTTTTACAAAATTGTATTGCTGGTGTGGCGGACTTCACTACATTAATTTAACTTTAGATTAGGAAACAGGGCTGACGTAGAAAAGGATAAGAAAAAGACATTGTTACACATAAAATATGTATTTAACAAGATGTACAATATCAAACAACGATGTGAAAGAAAAGTATTTAAGTAAGAAAAGGTTGAATAAACCAAGAGTTGTCTCTCTTTATCTGTTATTTTAGTGTTCCAAAGTTCACTGGAAGAATGTTCATGAGAGTCTCTTATAATGACAGTTCTTAAAAGATTTGCTGTGTAAGAAGAGTTTATGTGAGTGTATACAAGGTATGTTCAGCATGTGAGTGGTGTGTGTGTGTGTTTGAGAAGGTTGGCGCATGGTTTCAACTGTCGTGGATTCGTTTGGTAGCTGAAATCTCACAAATGAAAGTTAGAAAACTCTTGCTTAAATAAGTGACCGTAGGCTCCAAATCGCTGCACGGGAAGAATTATTCTTCACGTGCGAACGATCTGATTGGTTGGCATTGATCAATCAGCGAGTGAGCTTTGGGGAGACTTAAGAATGCTTCTGTGGTCGGTGAAAACGGTGAAATTGCGTCCCTCTAAGAGATAGCGAAAGTGTTTGATGGCTGTATAAATAGCTAACAGCTCACGCGAAAAAGTACTGTATTTTTTGTATGTATGTATCTTCGTGCGTAATAGATCCGCACACTGGTAATAAAACCTATTTTTATACATTCATAGTATTTGCCCATAGTTGTGACCCTAAAAGGTGCTATAACACGAGCAGTTAAGAGGTACTTACTCGCTCCTCAGAACCTCCTGATCAGAGGCCTTGCTGTTAGACGCAGTGTCGTCCTCCCAGGATGCGGGTATAGTTTATCGTCATACCAAGGACAACTTGATATTGAGGACTCATTCCCAATAAATATATATAAATTTATACATGGGGGGCTGAGTCAAAAGCAGCTTCAACGTTTTATTGAATCTGAAGAAAGAACAGGGGACTAAATTCATCCACTCGAATTCAGTTAAGGAAAATTAAACAACTTGACCATGATCGGTGAAAATGATATTGAGCTGTGGCAGTTGCCTAAAGTTATTGCTGTTATTAATTTTCAAAATGAGAAAAAAAATTATTTTCCGTTTTTTTCCTCCCATAAAAATAAAAACAAAACAAAAACTTTATATATATATATATATATATATATATGATTAAATTATGATTAAATTGGTATGGGAATTCGAGCTAATTGTGAATGTATGATAAAAATGATATATTTATATATATAATTATATATGATAAAAATTAACATATATATATATATATATATATATATATATATATATATATTAGGTTGGTGCAAAAATAATGACGTAATAATGTTTTTTGACGTATTTTTAAAAAAAAACGACATTATTACGTCATTATTTTGCACCATAATATATATATATATATATATATATATATATATATATATATATATATATATATATATATATAATGAATTTGCGAATTTGTAAACAGTGACTGCTACTGCTGATAATGCAAAGCTCTTCTATGAATCAAGCACCCTGAGCAATGGCGTTTTTTTTTTTCAAAAATAAATACCTGAAAATTCACCTTCCTCTCTGCCGAATGCTGATACATTAAGGGAATAATCTGACTGATGACAAATCAGACGGGTTTCGATCCTGGCTTTAGGCAATCGGATGTCTAACCACACTTATGAACTACGATACCGCAAAACAATCTGTCTGTAGATGACAATACACTTATCTATATATATGTATATATATATATATATATATTATCATCTACGGATAGACTGTATTCATATATATATATATATATATATATATATATATATATATATATATATATATATAATCGACTCTCCCGTCGCGTTCGACGTATGAGGGTCAGGCCGATAAGTCCCCAGGAACCAACATCCCGACACCGGCACATGAGATTTGCAGGACCAGCCACACTTTTTGAAAGGACGAATACAGAAACCTGGTGCACCGAATACATGCCACAAGGTTCCCAAACGACCCTCCGCAGGTTTTGAATTCAGAGTTGTCCTTCTCCTAGACCAGTTGCCATCCAAGGCTATAGAACCCAGTTTGTCCTGCTATTTTACCCATAGCTGGGGGGAGATGAAGAGGATACATATCTTTCCCAAGGGTATTAGCACGTAAGTGAATGCAGTGGATTCGACTGGAATTCGAACTCGGCTCTGCGATTCCTCAATCCAAGCTGCTAACCACTGCTCCACCGTGCCTCCTCTCTCTCTCTCTCTCTCTCTCTCTCTCTCTATATATATATATATATATATATATATATATATATATATATATATATATATATATATATATATATGTATATATATATATATATATATATATATATATATATATATATATATATATATATATATATATATATATATATATATATATATATATATATATATATATATATGTGTATATATATATATATATATATATATATATATATATATATATATATATATATATATATATATATATATATATATATATATATATATATATATATATATATAATATATATATATATACACGAATACAGGTTTTTAAAATGGAATAAAATTCCAATAACCAAAACCATTATTTGAAATAGTGGTCAATATAAAATAGAGCGAATAATATTTATTTAAAAACTATAACATAAGCATGTTATATTATCGCTACAAAAATAGCTATTTTTCAACACCTCTGGTGACTTGTCAAGTGATGGTGTTGATTGCAAAATAAAAACATTTCATAGCATTCAAAAAACAACCCCTCCCCGCAGTGGGGGAACATTATTACTTAGGTTATGATGGCCAATCAAAACACACGTATGTGATAAATGAAATAACTTGACCTAGATCCTAGATACAATGTATTAATGCTTTAATATAAGTATTAGATTAGATTGGAAAGCGATACAACTAATTAATCATTAATTAACTATGCATTTAAAGAATAAAAATTACGATTAATAAATTTTAAATATTACCATACATAAAAATTAGAAAATTATTCAAAGAAGAAACGGGGAAATATACTAATATTTTCATGCGTTCTTCTTAGATATATGTTAAGTTATCCATTCGAAGGAGTACGCTTTATTGCTATAAATTAAATACAACGAATGGCTTTGGGCTACAAGGTGCACAAGGGTCTAAGGTTTATAAATGACAATGCAGACAAAATCACATCATAATACACCAAAACGCAAATACACGAGTGACACAGGAAGTAGGGGAGGGAAAAGAAAAGGAATAAGCAAAAAATATAGAATAAAATAAAGAACAAAATGAAAATGGAAAGGAAGAAGAATAGGCAGATAAAAACAAAAACACAAGCTAAAGAAAATTATGTCAGAGGCAGGATCGTACAATTAAAGCATACAGAGGCAATCACACACACATAGTTATATATGAATAAACAGAATCATCAATATCCAAGCATTCAATCACTACTACGATAGCACAAACTACCCATCAAAAATATACATACATAATATTCATAACCCTCTCTATAATATATATATATATAATATCTCTGTTCATATCTATCTATCTATCTATCTATCTATCTATCTATCTATCTATCTATCTATCTATATATATATATATATATATATATATATATATATATATATATATATATATATATATATATATATATATAAATATATATATATACGATAAACGTGCAATCAATTTACAAATTCATGAATTATTCACACAAAAACAAAAAGCAAAGGTTAATGATTTAATTGGCGAGAAATCCATCATCGCAAAACAATTCAAATAATATCCAAAAACCTCCGAATCCTCTTATTACTAAGAGAAAAACAAAGAACAACATCTATTCTATACCTGAAGATGTCTGTAGGAACAGACGAAAGCTTGTAGTAAAAATAAGAACTAATACGGCAGAAATTTATGGAAACAAGGATCAATTCATTCATAACGGATTCAGGTTTTTGTATATTATTTGAATTGTTTGCGATGATGGATTTCTCGCCAATTAAATCATTAACCTTTGCTTTTGTTTTTTTGAATAATTCATGAATTTGTAAATATATATATATATATATATATATATATATATATATATATATATATATATATATATATATATATATATATATATATATATATATATATATATATATATATATATATATATATATAATTGTTTTTAAAAAAATCTGATTTCATCGCTACATAAGAGTTTTAATGTTTCAAAAATAGACACTAAAAACTTCAATTTAATTATAGAAATTAAATTAAAGTACCTAGTTCTGTTTCATCCTTAAGCGAACTTTGGAATAACAAATTTTGAAATTTATGAAGCTTTATAGGCATATATACATTCGTAATATTAATGTCTATGGAAACGGAGAAAACCAATCATTTTAATAAGTGGCGGTAGGGTTTACATTTCACTGACAACTATTGTAACCACATATTAGTTACTATCAAAAAGAGGTTAAGTAAAGGTAGGGTCGGGGTGACTATCTTCAAAATAATGATGGCATCCGATGAACGCATATCGTTTGGTCTAATTCAACAACAGAGAGTTTTTGCACTTTTTGTTACGCCCTTAAATTTTTATTTGTATACATAAAGATTTTTTGGTGAACTATATTTATATATATATATATATATATATATATATATATATAAAGAGAGAGAGAGCGAGAGAGAGAGAAAGAAAGAGAGAGATAATCTCAGGTATATTATATAGGTAGATGGTTATGAACACTGGGATAGATAAATGAAGAGAGATATAAACAGACTTATATATATATATATTGTGTATATTTAGGCAGCAATCTTTCATTGATGCATCTTTCATTAAATAATATAGACAAGTTTGTCTATTTATTTTAAGTAAGTTCCTTTCATATTGTCTGATAAGCTTAATAACATTATCATTGAAAGACGAAAGGAAATCACCATATTGATACATGTTTAAATACAATCTAAGCTTTCGGCTTACATAAGCCATTATCAAAGATGACAATTACCTTTCAATATATCAACCAATACACGGACGAAACAATAATGCTAGTCTGTTTTTGTTGAGTTAGTCGTTGCTTTGAAATTGTTCATGCAACAGAAACAGACTATGATTATATTATGCAGCAGTACACGTGGTTGCCCAACGCGATATATGTGTGTAGAAGTTGGCTGATAATATTTGATATGTAATTCATTAAAATTGTTAACACACACACACACACATATATATATAATTTAATTTGATTTTAATTTAAAAATATATGTATATATACATGCGACAAATATATATTTTACAAATTGTTCTAAATATTTACTTTATATATATATATATATATATATATATGAAATTGGTCATGGCTTCAATTTATAATTGCTTTCAGGGGGATGAATTGTTGAAGGCTTTCCTTCAATATTACTTGTAGTCTCATCTCGATATCGGCCGACATTTTGAGAGGTCTCACGTCTCCAGTAGTGAACATTTAATGAAGTGTAGCGAAAGTATTATTCGAAATGAAGCGTCCGAGGTTGTCTCTGCAGATCATAAATTCGAAAGTATAAATACACACTGCTCCCGTGGGTATAATTTGACACAAATACGCGCAAAACTTGGACAGATTGTCCGGAAATTGAAGGAAGCCACACATTTCAGATTATAAAGGAGATGGCAGATTTTATAAATATTCGAAGTCCTGTGCCCAGAAAAATTACTTCAGGCAGGTAAATCATAAGATTTTCAGCTGTGAACACAGTCTTTTGAATAAATTCAGCCGTGTAAATTTTACCAAAGATAACACCGAAAATACCATTATCTCAGGGATTCTATAATTACAAACAATTCAAATGAATTCGAACGGTATGCTGTGTACTGTTCAATAATTTTTTACCCATTTTCCTCTCGATACATATATATGTATCAAAAAATGAACATTGAGATCAAATCCCAGCGGCGACAGACTATTTCATACTTAAAGGCAATCTTCAAGCTAGATGGAACATATGGATCGTATCTTAATGAAGGATGTTTAGGCCAAAGTGAACGCATAATGCGAGATTGGAATTTGTACTCTGCTTACCAATTTCACGTTTGGCGCCGATAATCGCCACGCTATGCGCATATCCTAGGAGATTAATATTTGTCGGATAATTGTAAAAATAAACTGAATGCTGCAATAAAAAGCAAAAATAAATCGATGAAAAATAATCTAAGACGTCTATAAAAGCCAATGACCGATACTTTATCCCGTACAAAACATATCACGCTATCATGCAGAGAAATTAAAAGGCCAGATAAACATAATACATATCCGTCGCTCTATATTTGTGTACATACATGCATGGCGTTGTCGATTATGAGTCTCTACAGTTTCCTGGATTTTGCTAGTTTCCTCAGTGTTCATAAACTTGTTTTCCATTCATTTGCTCAACTACATCAGCCTCAATGTCCATTGGGAGTGTTAAATACGCCAAGCCTCTTTTCCTTATTATGTGTCTCCAATATGTCCCTTTCACTTTCTTTGTAATTCGTATTATCCTTAAATCGCAAGCGTTGTTCATAGTATTTTCAGCATTCATCGAAATAAAGACATGGCTCCCAACAAAAACCCTTGAGAGGAAACTGATCACTAGAGAGGAAACTGATTACTTCTGAGATGAAATGACTGAGGAAAGTAGCGAACAAGACCAGGCGAGACAAGATCAGGAATGAGGCAATAAGAGATACGATAGGAGCAATACCAATGATACAACACATCGAACGACACAGGATCAAGAGGTTCGGACACTTTACTCTTATGCCTATCAACCAACCGGCTCTAGGAGGATAAACCCTCAGGTACACTGCTTGGATAGCGAGAGACAGACCAAGAAGACGCTGAAGCGACTCAGTGGCAGAAAGTCTCAGAGCCCACGAGATATCTCTCCTCCAGGCTACTCGCCTTGCTTCTGACAGGTGATTGAATTTCGGCATTGAATAACCTATTTAGGTGTTGATATACCGTTAAATAAACTCAACCAACCAAACAACTGATTGACTTTCTCCGAGGCCTGACAGCACAAGTGGAAGGAAAAACCAAACTAAACATCGAAATAAACAATTATCTGTCGCTTCGAGTCATTCTCAATATCAATTTTAACCCAATAAAATGCCCAAGAGCTACCCAAGGTAGAGTGTTATGTAGGTATTGATATATCGCTAAACAAACTCAACCAACCAAACAACAACAAATGGCTAGTAAATAATTTTCAACGCGTTTTTATATAAATGTTTACCTTCACTAAGTGCTTCAATATTTGTCGTGTCGTTAAAAATATAATCATGAAAGCCAATGAACAGTTTGAAATATTTACTAAATAAATCCTACCCGTGATATCAACTAAAGAAAAAACCATCGTACAATAACGATGAGAAAAAAATATAAAGAAAGCAACCCTATACTACTTCTTTTATGTGTCTTGTCCCTGTATCGTGTTGTATTACAAAGGAACCGGAGAAGATCCCGTTTAGGACGACCTTCATTTCACGATTTGTCAAGAATAATTGTATTAAGACAAATAATCATCCTGTAATACCGTATCTATGATTCTGACGAAGAAGGCCGACATGCCAAACCCTATCAAACGCTTTAGAGATGTTTAGAGCCATGGCTCGAGCTTTTCCGTTACTGTTAAGTTTTTTGTATACAAATTCAGTTATGGCCTTGAGCACGTCAGCGGTAGATCGGGAAAAGCGGAAATCATATTGCTTGTCGGAAAGGAAAGTTTAGAAGTGAAGTTGATGGGATCAGGCAAGAAAGAAAAGAGTTAACCCCTAGCCTTGACGATGTCAAAATTATAGTGATCGTGAAAACATCCTGCCGGGTGTGTGTTCCACAAAGAAGTCTTTGAAAGAATCTGTCCAAGTGGGACTTACTCCTTACAAATGTAATATGACGGGAATGGGAGTGATTCACCATTGTGCACCTGGCAAGATGGGTCCTTGTTGCCAAGGCAAGGTAAGTAGGTAGCTCGTCAGAACACATGCCATAGTAATAGCTATAGATTTGCTTGGGACTTGTGAGGTTTCTTCTGTGGGAAAAGGGTGGTAGGGTGGAAAATAATTCATCACCCACAAGTCGGCGTAGTTGATTTTGATCTCTATCAAAACAGGCAAGTGAGGAACTGGCAGTTGCAGTCTTGATATACCATCAATACTTCATTTCTTTTTTTTCTTTTTTTCTTTGGCTCTTGTAATTATATGATGTCGCAGATAAAGATGGACTTACTGGAATGGTACGATGCAACGTCTATATTTTGCAGTATCTTTAACAATAGATCGTATATATGAGTTCTATTTGAGGTCTTTGGAGACATTTAATCCCAACAGACAGTGGAGGCAAAGAGCCTCCTTGAGTGAAGGCCCATTCATCATGATAGGTGTGAGTTCGGGGATCTGCTTGGTGGTGAGAAACGTTACTAGATTGGATTTGGAGGTATTGAATTTTACAAGACAACTAAGCTATTTCAGAGGAGAGACCGTTTCTAGATTCTGGTCAGCCAAATATTTGAATGTTGTATCATCCGCATAGACATTCATTTCTTCGTCTGTGAGGAAACTGTGATTGCGTTATCGAACATTAAATTTTACAAAGCAGTCCAATAATCTTTTCTTTAGTTCTGAAGAGATTAATGGTTCAAGAAATTGAACATCGACATCACTGCTGTAGTTATGATGTCATCATTTGAAGGTTTTGTAGCAAATTCAACTTTTACCCAAAAAGGCACACTGGTGGTAAATTTAATATTTATCACCCAAATTTCTCTCAGCTTGGCGGAATATATACTACAGTGTAACCCGGATATAAGAGAGTTGTCGGGACCGGAGAAGTCTCTTATATCCGGGTTTCTCTTATATCCGGGTTTGGTCTATTATATATACATTAACACAGGCTCTAATTTGGGACCATAGAAAATCTCTCTTATATCCGGGTTTCTCTTATATCCGGGTTACACTGTACATCGAAACTTTAAAGATAACTTTAGAAAATATAATTAAGCTATTATTGTTTCTATAGGTGTAAATATACTGAAGCAAATGTTTTTGGTTTGGTTTGTTTTGTTTTACGGCATATCAACTGTTATGGGGTCCTCCCCCTTTCTTTTAAGTGGACTCTACCAGTGTTACTTGGAGTGCTGCCATTAAATACCCAGAGTTAGACAGTCAGTGAGAGAGGATATAGTGAGAGTCAGAGAATATACGAACGGAGATAGTGGGAGGTAACCTCTTGTAGAAGACAGTTACAAGCACGTAGACTCTAAGGAAGTCCTACTTCGAGACTGTATAAATCTATCTGTATTTGCTACTAACCGCGTTCCTGGACTTACTAACAGTATTACTCTTTGTATGATTGTGTAAATACATTTTATTTCTTATATTTAATCCTTGCGTATGTCATTCATTGGAGACCGAATTCATCTCGGAATCCACAACATCAACCTCAATGGGTTATTTAATGCCGACAAGATTTTTATTAATGACAATATTTTTTCCAAAAATCTATTGCTAGTAATAATATTTTCAAAAATGTATTGCTGCTAATATTTTTTTGCAAATATCTATTGCTGGCAGTAATTTTCTTCACAAATATACGGCCAGGAATATTTTCCTTCTAAAATTCATAGCTGGTAATATTTTTTACAAAAATGAGCTCTACCTGGATTCTATCCTCTTGGAAATATATATATGTATATACAGTAGCGGCCATAATATAAGGAAAGGAAACAACAAAGACATAAATATGTGTATTACTTAAAAAGTAATGCATGATTAGCAATGAAATTTTTACCGAATAAAGATTAGGGTGTAATGCATAAATATTATACAAAGTTACAAAAAATTACATAATATATTTTTTTAAAAAAAAATAAAGATTAAATGGAACAAAAAAATAAGCTACTGGTCAAAAGTTAAGGAACGATGTTAATAATGAACTTTTAATTTAAATTGTTAAAAAAACTCGATGGAGCTTTTCAACAATAAGTAAAAGTTCATTTATCATTAGGACTTTATTTTTAAGCAATATGGCAAATTCTACACGCAAAACGCTCTCTTTTGAAGAAAAAAAACTCATTATCGCTAGAAAGAAAAAGAGTCAATTTCAGAAATGTCTCATATTGTTCATAGGTCTAAAAGTGTCGTTCATCGTGTAATTAGCAGGTATAAAACCGATAAAACGTTAGATGCAAAAACCAAAAACCGACAGAACTCCAAAAATCATCGCAAAGAGAAGATCGAAGAATTGTTAGAATATCTACAAAAACCGTTTTGATACTGCTACATCAATTACCCGTAAATTTAATGAAGAGACAGATAATAAGATCTCAAGGTAAACGGTTGCTCGCAGGTTAAAAATTGCAGGATTACATGCTCGTATTCCAGCTTCGAAGCCTCTCATTTCAAAGCGAAAGCAAAGGGCACGCCTGGAGTATACGAAAGAACATGTTGTTTGGACTGACGCACAATGGGATACAGTTCATTCAAGTGACGAGTCCAAGTTTACTATATTTGGTTCTGAGGGCAAAACTTACGTACGCCGTAGAACACGTGACAATGTGTCAAGAAAACCGTTAAGTTTGGTGGCGGCAGTGTGATGGTGTGGGGAATAATTTCATCTGCAAGAGTTGGCCCTATCATCCGCGTACATGGCAATATCAATGCTGTGATTTACAAAAGGCTTCTTCAGCAGCATGTGCTACCAAGATTACACCATAATCTTTATGAATCTCCTATTTTCATGCAGGACAATGCACCTTGCCACAAGGCTCAGAAGGTTATGGCTTATTTGAAGAAGAAGGAATCGCCCTAATGAATTGGCCAATTGGCCCCGACCTGAATCCAATAGAAAATGTTTGGAAGATAATTGGAGAAAGGGCTCAGAAAAGAAACCCGAAAAACCAGGATCACTTATGGGAGTTATTGGAAGACGAATGGGAGGGAATTACTGCTGATTTTGCAAGAAATTAATTAGATCATGTGGTCGACGATGCAGAGAAGTCATTGAAAATAAGGGAATGTCTACCAAATATTAAATTTTGTTCATATATTGTTCACAATCAAGTATTAACAAGAACATTCCTTAACTTTTGTCCAGTAGCTTATTTCCTTTGTTCCATTTAATCTTTATTTAAAAAAAAAAACTATTATGTAAATTTTTGTAACTTTGTATAATATTTATGCATTACACCCTAATCTTTATTCAGTAAAAATTTAATTGCTATTCATGCATTACTTTTTAAGTAATACACATATTTATGTCTTTGTTGTTTCCGTTCGTTATATTATGGCCTCTACTGTATATATGTATATATTGACCACAAATATTATATATATATATATATATATATATATATATATATATACACGAAAAGATAAGATGAAAATTATACTTAGTTTTTAGTCGACGCGTTTCGTCATCTGAGTTAAATGTGATGATTTTATTTTGCAACAAGTATATATATGACAGTTACCCTAAATATTTAAATTTATGATCACTCAAGTTTTAATTTGTAGTTCAAACCAAAATTAGAGAGATTTTTGTTTTTTTTCGTAAGTTACTGGATGGAAAACCTCTTTATTAGCTAAGGTTTTTAATTGGAATACAGTGAAACTGAGTTACACTGGTAAGTTGGAGAATATAATTCAGAATCATAACTTTAAAACTTTGGAGACAGAAAGAGGTGGGAGGTAAGAAAAGAAGATATGCAACTGCAAAAATAAAAATATTTGTCCATTAGATAGTGAATGCTGCCCGTAATGCATCATTTGCAATACGGTGGTCAGTGATAAGGACGGTTTCAAGAAAAATACATTGGGTGTGCTGTACATTCAAAAATAAGATTTTTTAATTATGCTTTGTCTTTTAGGTTGAAAAAACAGAAAAGGGCACCAAGCTAGCCGATTCTATCTGGATATACAAAGGGAGGTATAGCAGAAATCCTTGTGTGAGGAGAAGTATCGTAAGTAAGTTAAAACCTGGTAGAATTCGTGGTTACTGTTGCTGGCTGTCTCAGGATGAGAAATTTTCTGTTGACCCGTATCCTAATCAAGCTGTTTTATTAAATGAGAGAAAGCAGATTATGTCTGGGTGCAGGTATTTCTGAAAATGTTTTTTAGGTGCCCCGGAACCCGGATGAGGGATATAAAACTCAATAAATTTTTCCCCTCCCTCATGCTTTTACCCCATCATTTCCGGTACTATCATTTCCGGTATTTTTGGTAAATTGAAATAGTTTTCTGGCTTGTACAACCTTCCCCTTGCCTGAGGAGACCTTCCGGTCGAAACCTGCCTTGCGAGCTTAGCTGGCATTACAGTTTATTTGCACTTCTTCACCCATTTAAAATACATTTTTATTTTGATCGTTTCCTTTATTACTGAATAAATATTCTTATTTCATTCGTAATCTTTGGCGCAAATCATCATCCAGTCTTCTGTAACTTCCAGTTATATTTGAAGATCAATTGTTGTGGTTTTGTAAGACAGTTCTAGTTGAACTAATCCTCTTCCTCCTTCGGATCTGGGCACATACAGGCCATGAACATCAGACTTTAGATGATGTATGCGGTGGCAGATGAGAAGCTTTCTCGTTTTGACATCCATTTGTTTAATATCTGTTATGGTTCAATTAAATATGTTGAAATTGTATAACACAGTATGCCCATGACTGTATTTTTGTTTTCTGACTTACTCCGTCACTTACTGTCACCAAGGTATTTATAGACTTCTTCTTGTTCTAGTTCCATAAGCTATGTGATAAAATCTATAACTATTGAAAGTGTTTTGTAAATTTATTTAATCCAAAATCCATATCAATGTCATTACGGAAACATTAAACAATATTGAAGCTACCATCAAACTCCTTGTCGTCTTCGGCAAAGATCTTGAGATCCTCCATATAGAATAGGTGAGTAAGCAATTTATTTTTATTATTTGTATCTATATTAGGGGAAGACAGAACAAAAGGGGTGACAGTAAGATCCCTTGAAAGATTCTTCGTTGGATATTCAGTCAGTTAGAAGTGGCAAAACCTTTGGTTTGATTTACATATAATGTGGTTTTCTACAGTTCCAGGCTATATTTAAGGAAATGTACAATCAGCGAGGAAACTCTGTATGCTACCATAGCCTTAAGGGTCCAAGTGCCTGGCACACTATTAAAGACTTTAGGGTAATCTATCCAAGCTGTGATGAGATTTTTACCCTTTTCCCAGCAATTGTTAAGGATCATTTTATTTATTGATCTTTGCAACCATATGGACATCTTCAACATCTCTTCGGTTCCAGAAAAGCGCAAAGTTCGTCGGGATAGATGTGATCAATTTATATGTGGTGGAGAGACATGTTATTGGTATATAATTTTTTTGGATCATGTTCCACACGTTTTTAATAGGAGATATGTAATAACTTCAGTGAACCGTTCTGCAATTTCATTGGGTTTATTAAATAGCATTGATAAAGTTTGCGTAGATTATTTATGGATTGATGACAAATGGTAGAGCCAAAATCTGGGGACCTTGTCATTATTTGGAGGTTTCTATTTTTGGAAGTTTATTAGAGGTTACATAACATTATGCTTGGTTATATTTTTCCCGTCCTTGTACAGTTTTATCCCTGATTCTTTCTTGTACTCTTTTGATCAACTCTACATTGGGATTATATTCCTTTGGGTTGCTCCAAATATTCTCCCAAAATTTTTGCACTTCTTCAATAGATCGTGGCATTTTGGCATCTATAACTGCTTTTCTAATTGACCTGTAAAACGTCTTTTGTTTAAAATGATTGACTGTTTTAATTTTATATTTCCGATTAATTTTCATGCTTTTCCGTGTTGAAACATTGGAATTTCTTGAAATCTCATATACTATCGATAACTCACATCAGGATTTCGTTAATTTCACGATTTAATTGCCTTCCAAATAAGCGCTTTTTTGTCCGTTGTTTAATCTTGTATTTGTTTTGAAATTAAGTTTTCAATAGCTACCGAATATGTTGCATATATGACAATATTTACTTCTACAGTGTAACCCGGATATAAGAGAGTTGTCGGGACCGCAGAAGAAGTCTCTTATATCCGGGTTTCTTTTATATCCGGGTTTGGTCTATTATATATACATTAACACAGGCTCTAATTTGGGACCAGAGAAAATCTCTCTTATATCCGGGTTTCTCTTATATCCGGGTCCCTTATATCCGGGTTACACTGTATAATGGTTTACTGTGCTCTGTTCATTAACAATGTTTTCAGCGCTGCCTTATTTGTTTCCACAATATGCTGATTGTACTTTGCCATATGGATTTTTGGAATCCGGTTATTTTCTGACATCCGTGTGTACGTTAATTTGCTGATTATTTAAATGATGTGGTTTTTCAATTCAGTGATTTCAAATTTGATGTTTTCAAGGAATTTTGTTCTAATGTCGGTTGATGTCATGTTCATCAGTGACAGAATCTGATCAGCGCAATTGTTTACGTCGCAGTTTGATTATTCCGTTTAAATTTCCTCAGTGATTATTATTTCGTACCTTATATATATATATATATATATATATATATATATTTGGTTGTATTGATGTGAGTTTGTGACACTGGGTTTCACGCTTTTGCGATCGTCAGACAAACGATCGCAAAAGCGTGAAACCCAGGGTCACAAACTCACATCAATACAACCGAATATGTTAGCTCTATCTCTGATATTGAGCGCTTTCTAATAAGTACCGCGTATATAATATATAAATAATTATACATATATATATATATATATTTTTTTACACACACACATACACACACACACACACACACATATATATATATATATATATATATATATATGTGTGTGTGTGTGTGTGTGTGTGTGTGTGTGTGTGTGTGTGTATATTACATAGATAAAGCACTTCGTAAAGTGTGGACTGTATTTGCCAGAACATTTTTTTTTTTTGTTTTAGTTTGTATCTCGTCATCTGTCATATTATCAATTTATAAAAAATGCATAGACAAATCCCTTCGTAAGGTGTGGGCTGTACATGTGAGAACAATTTTTTGTATTTCTTTGAGGCATGGGCTTCCAGGGATCCCTCCAATTAGTCTACTGGAATCTTTTCCAACCAATCTTAGGGCTCCAACTACAGCACGAATTGTTGATGTTCCCATATGCCACATTTTTGAGATTTCGATTTCAAGGTCCTTGTATATTGACAGCTTTTTGAATATCTTCAAAGATACATTCCAGTCAGCAGGGACTTTTATACCAATCCGAGGGCTCCGACTACAACGGGGATTGTTGATGTTCCCATGTGCCACATTTTGATTTCTGGTGTATTTAAGTTCCTTTCATGTTTCTGATAAGCTTAATCACATTATTGTTGAAAGACGAAAGGAAAACGGCCTATTGATATATGTTTAATTTCAATCTAAGTTTTCGGCTTACATAAACCATTATCAAAGATGATAATTTCAATAAATCAAACAACGGAGGAAAGAACAATGACACTACGTCCTTGCTGCATGAAAAATTTCAAAATAACGACAAACTCGTATATACGAGACGCGGAAGCGAAAATCGCGTCGCAGCTCATGACGTCACACATGACGAAGCGAGAGTGAAAAACGAGAAGTATTAAGTATGGGAAATAGTTGGTATAAACCCATGGCTTCTGTAATAAATTATAGGCATTTAAGGATATTGGTTGTTATGAATATATATATATATATATATATATATATATATATATATATATATATATATATATAAGTACAAATACACATATAACGGGAGTAAACAATTCGTTATCAAATGAAACACTTTAAGAATTATTATTATTACTACGTTAAATTGTGATAATGGAAATCAGTAAATAAGAAAAGAATAAAAATATAAAATTATCACCAAATATATGAGAACATTTTTTCTGTTGTTAAAAATATTAAAAAGATAGATAACAGAAGATATTGACTATTCTGAACCAATAAAAAAGTTCTAAACTGAAGAAACTAACATCACGACTCGAAACGCGTTTCCTATAAATTTGAAAATACGTCTTCGTCCAAGAAAAAATGATATTTATTTTAATATTACACTTAATGTGACAATAGGCCAAGCGGGGTTCGGGAAATGTTGGTCGTTGCTGACCATCTTGCAACTAGTCAATCAGGTTCACGACCTAGTCATTCATTACAATTTACTTGTATACCACAAGCACTGATTCCTGGCCATTCAATCCAAGAGATACCATAATACCCCATATTTAAAGGTATCCTACTAAAACACCCACAAAAATGTTACTTAATCAATAAATAACAAATATTTCTCCTTTCTTCTAAAATACAACTAAGGTAGAATTATTCGTGCCAATTTATAAGCAATTCAAGAAAGTGTATTAAATGTTCTTAATATGATACTTCTTAGTGAGACAGTCATCTTAATTAATCAAAAAATCCTAAATAACAGTTATTTAAACATAAAACAGCCATTCGTACTACGACTTTTTCTTACAAAATAAACAAATATGTATTTTAATTAAAGATCTTAAATACATAATAATATAAAAATTAAAATGTATTAAACAAAGAAAAATATAAGAATAAATGGATAATTAAAATGATCGAGACTTGTCTTTTAAAATGCTAGATCGGTTTCTTTAAAAAAAACACGTCCATTCACATCAGTATTCTTTTGATTCACTCCTTGTATTTTAATAGTTTTTTGAAGATCTTCAAAGATACATTACAATCTGCAGATACTGTTATGTCAATAAGAAAGCACATTCAGTTTTTGTGGTCTTTGATCACGATGTCTGGGCGATTAGCTAAATTGTTATTATTATTATTATTATTATTATTACATTTCGATTTCTGGTAAGGTCACGCTATCTACCAAGTCTTCGGGAAAACCTAAGCCAGGTAGTGATGTGCTGTTATGGCTACATTTCATGGTTTGTTTCTCTCTCTCTCCCATAACTTCAATAGCGTTACACGCACAAAATTCTTTCTTAATGAGTGGGCTTTACTTACGTAGAGAATTTTTTATATTTCTTTTAGATTGAGATTTTCATGGAATTTTTCAATGTGTTATCGTGTTCCTTTTTTACTATTCCAATCGCATTTAGTATAACTGGTACTATTCTTGTTTTTAATTCCCACTTTATTTTGATTTCGAATTCTAGGTCTTCATACTTCGATAGTTTTTTTTCAAATTCCTTGGTTGCTATGTTACAGTCCTCTGGGTAAGTCATATCAATCAGTAGGCAATGTTTCGGTTTTTGATAATTATGTCTGGCCTATTTGTTTCAATCTTCCTGTCAGTAAAGATAGCGGAACCCCATAGAATTGTGATTTCTTCTATTTCTGTAACCGGTACTGGGAGATGTTTATACCAGACTTTATTAACACATTTTCCTAAGTGTTTGCACATTGTCCAGCATAAATATTGCACGACTTTATCATGACGCGTTTTTTTTATTGCTTTGGCCAAGTACAGAACATCCTGAATTTAGATGGTCTATGGTTTCCTGATATTACTTACAGAACCTGTATTTTGGATCCACGCTATTACGTATGTCAGTTCTTTGAAAGCTCCTATTATTATTATTATTATTATTATTATTATTATTATTATTATTATTATTTTCTTTGATTTCTGGCGTTTACACATTTCTTTCCGGGTCCCGCCCAGAGACCTAAGGCATCATGAAACTTTCCACTGACAAAAAAAAAAAAAAAAAAAAAAAAAAATTACATAGATAAAGCCCTTTGTAAAGTGTGGGCTATACTTGTCAGAACAAATTTTTTGTATCTCTTTGAGGCATGAACTTCCAGGAATCCCTTCAATTGGTCTACTGGAATCTTTTTCAACTAATCCTAGGGCTCCAACTTCAACAGGGATTGTTTATGTTATCATATGCCATATTTTTTGAGATTTCTATTTCAAGGTCCTTGTATGTTGACAGCTTTCTGAATATCTTCAAAGATACATTGCAGTCAGCAGGGACTGCCATATCAATAAGGACGCACTTTTATAAATTATTATTATTATTATTAGCTTTTATTTTATTTCGTTTGATTTCTGATGTGTATTCATTTCTTTCCTGGTCCCACCCAGGGACCTAACGTTTAAAAATCGCATCATGACATTTTCCATAAAAAAAAAAAAAATTACATAGACAAAACCCTTGGTAAGGTGTGGGCTGTACACGTCAGAACAAGTTTTTGTATTTCTTTAAGGCATGGGCTTCCAGGGATCTCTTCATTTAGTCTATTGGAATCTTTTCTACCAATCCGAGGGGTCCGACTACAACGGGGATTGTTGATGTTCCCATGTGCCAAATTTTGATTTCTTGGTGTCTACTCATTTCTTTACGGTTCCTGCCTAGAGACCTAAGGTCAGAAATGGCAACATGACTTTTTCCAGTGATCAATTAAAAAAAAACATATATTTTATATAGATAAAGCCCTTTGTAAAGTGTGGACTGTATTTGTGAGAAGATCTTTTTAATAACTTTTAAGGCATGGGTTACCAATATACCTTCATTGAGTCGATTGGGATCTTTTCCAATCAATCGGAAGACTCCAACTACAACAGGGATTGTTGACGTTCTTATGAGCCACATTTTTCAGATTTCGATTTCAAGGTCCTTGTATCTTGATAGCTTTTTTTTCGAAAAGCTATGAAGACACAAGGGCCTTCAAAGATACATTGCAGTCTGCAGGGCCTGCCATAGCAATAAAGAGACATTTTTTGTTTACGGTCTCAAATAACGATGCCTGGGTGATTATCTTCTTCTAATTATTATTATATGTGTATGTTATGCTTTCTATTTTGTATCCTGTAGAGCCGAGTCCAAATTATGGTCCTTAGGCCCTATAGGAGAATTGCCATTTAAAATCACTTATTTTTGTATATGGTATAATCCTAATAGGGCGATTTTCTGGGCAACTTTTATGTTGATGTTACCTGGGATACTGTTAGTAAAATTGTCCATTTTTTTTTTCTCACGAGGCCCAGAACTCTGATTACTTTTTGTTCAGTCTAAGTCTTCATTCTCCAAATCTTATTAATCTCGATCTCCAAGTCCTTCTATTTGAACAATTTCTCCATGGAGGTGTTTCTCTCAGATGGTACTTCTAGGCCTATAATCAAACATGGCACAGTGGATAAAGGTGTTGTTTAGATCCAGCGAAAGGACCCAAAGATTTTGAGTTCAATACCCGGTTAAGGCATTAGAGAATTTGGAGAGGAATTAACAGGAGATAACAGATAACTGATATCCATTAAAAACGTGGCACGTGGAACTAGAAAAGTCTACCCCAGTGAGCGAAATAAAGTGTTCAGTTCGACATTCCAACCACCTGTAGAAGACCGGAGCGTACAACGACCGAAACGTTATAATAAATATGGCGACAAAGATGAGGACAATAGTCCGAATAATTTAAATAGTGTACATAATACATCATCTCAGAAATATAGACAGATACTGAAAGGCCGAAACGTTGTAATAAATATGGCAACAAAGATGAGGACAATAGTCCGAATAATGTAAATAGTGTACATAATACCTCATCTCAGAAATATAGACAGATACTGAAAGGCGAAACGTTGTAATAAATATGGGGACAAAGATGAGGACAATAGTCTTAATAATTTAAATAGTGTACATAATACATCATTTCAGAAATATAGAGAGGTTCTTGAATTTCTTGTTTGTTATGATAATATCTCGTCTGTTGGCTTTCATTTCCCTTCCAGTTTGAATTGGTATATCCCAGAGGATCATTTCATCGTTATTTTGGGTAACTATGTCTGTTTGATGCTCATACCATCTCTCAGTGGTTTTGATTTTATGCTTCTTGCATATCTTCCAGTGCATATATATCGCTACCTTGATATGTCACTGTGTAAATTAATTTTTTTTCAGTTTCGGACATCCAAATATGGTCCAAAGTTTCATAATATTTTCCGCAGATGCTGCATTGTGGGTTAGTTCCATCCTTGATTATGTGACTGATAGGATCTGGTTGCGAGGTTTCGGTCCTGAGCTGCAATAATTAAGCCTTCTGTCTTTCAACCCGATGCTCCTCAGCCACTGATGTGCTTTCTGTTGGTCCACATCTATTTCTTTCCTTCTTTTTAGGTATTTGCTATGCAAAGCCTTCTCCTCTCATTTTTTTTTTTTTTTTTTTTTTTGTAATTTAATTTGGCCAAGTTGTTTTGCTTTCTGCTTTACTCATTTGGTATAGATGACATTGGCTTCGATTTTGTCGGGTACCATTTCATGTATATTTGTCGAACAATCACGTGGTCAAGATAAACACTCAGTTGTGGAGCAAGCTGAGTGAATACTAATTCAACATTGAGAAAGAGAGCTATTTATGGTGCAATGGAGCATCTCATTATGCTAAAGTGGGATAGTCCATTGCTTGGGCTGTGATTGGCTGCTGGTACCTGAGTGGAAGTATTTCTATATAAATACCAACTTGATTCCTCAGTTAGTTTGCAGGGTTTGTATTAAGTTACAACCTGCTTTATTTTTGTCTGCCAGCTGGACGCTAGCTGGGACTCTTACGCCGGTAAGTGTTGTTTGTTGTATTGTTATTCTACAAGCTGTTTCTTAAATATTTCAGCTTCTTTGTTGATGGAGTGGATTTCGTGGTTTACTAGTTATTAGAGAGGGTCACTGGTTTTTGTGAGGTATTTTTCCAGCCCGATTTTTGGAGATTTTAGAGTTAGTTCAAGTTGGATTAGACCTCTTTAAAGCTCTTGGTAAGTACAGCCTATCAACATCTGATTTCGGGTGGTACAGCTTCATTTGGATAAGCATTTTTATGGTATGGCGTCCAATCATTTAATATCATTCAACTTCCATTTAATAATTTTAAAGCTGTATGATACTACGGATATGGCTAAGATGTTGATAGCCTTCATTTTATTGTCCCCATTAAGTTCGCTTTCTAGTATCAAACGCACTCTCCTATAATATTCTTTTCGGATTGTTGTCTTCCGTCTCTTTCATTAATTGCTAACTATTTATATATATACCATCCTGGTCGAGTTCCTTAGCTCTTTGAGCCTTGACTACCACTTTACGGGTGGTTGAAAAAATGACATAATGAGAAAAATGAGGAAAATGACTTATTGCCCAGGCAACGATTGAACGGTTGGTAAGCACTTATAATTATTTTTATATCTACCATGAAACATCAATTACCATTAATTTGCGAATCTTGAGCTCATGCAGAAATGTTAAAATTGTTCAGCGGCACGGGGTTCAAAGTGTTAATCTTGTTTTTGATATTAACGTGCTAATCTGTAGTTTTCGTTAGTTTACGGCCTTTGAAGGTGCCTTGAGCGTATTTGTCGATTCCGAACTCCATCCAAATGTCTTCCCCGAAAGTTATTATTATTATTATTATTATTATTTCCACCGTTTTTTACATATAATTTTAATATGTCTGTTTTTATAACGTTAGTATATGTATGTGTATATGTGTGTGCGTGTGTGTGTGCGTTACCACACTGACCCCAAAAATAATGAAACAAACATTTTCTGATTGAATTTCGGTTCATGACTCTAATTTATAGATTACTGATTGTCCCACTTGACAATGAGCTAGAGAATTAAACCATATTTAGTGTACTTGGGGAAATAATATACGTGACGTCTATCGTCGGATCGGTCGGTAAAGATTATATTTGAATTTTGTGGAAAGAAGACTAAAAATGATAATAAAATTCACCCTAAATATCATATCGTCAGCGGAATATGAATAATCTACCACATAGATGGAATAAAGTGTTCACTTAGAAATTTCCTGAATGCTCCTCGGATCAACATACACCGGGAGGGTCAATAGTCGAAACGTTATGATCGTAGCAAAAAAAGATCTGGTTTTGTTTGGTTGTTTTACGGCATGTCATCCTTGAGAGGTTATTTGATGCCGACAAGATTTTTTTATTGCTGGTAAAATTTTTTCAGAAATTTATTGCCGGCAATATTTTTTACTACAAAAAATTTTTGCTGCTAATAATGTAGTGATGGTAATAATTATTTAAAAAAATATATTGCTGGTAATAATGTAGTGATGGTAATCATTTTTTACAAAAATGTTCTACTGGTAAAAATGTAGTGATGGTAATAATTATTTACAAAAATATATTGCTGGTAATAATGTAGTGATGGTAATAACTATTTACAAAAATATATTGCTGGTAATAATGTAGTGATGGTAATAATTATTTAAAAAAATATATTGCTGGTAATGTAGTGATGGTAAACATTTTTTACAAAAATGTACTACTGGTAAAAATGTAGTGATGGTAATAATTATTTACAAAAATATATTGCTGGTAATAATGTAGTGATGGTAATAATTATTTACAAAAATATATTGCTGGTAATAATGTAGTGATGGTAATAATTATTTACAAAAATATATTGCTGGTAATAATGTAGTGATGGTAATAATTATTTACAAAAATGTATTGCTGCTAATAATGTAGTGATGGTAATAATTTTTTACAAAAATGTATTGCTGGTAATAATGTAGTGATGGTAATAATTATTTACAAAAATATATTGCTGGTAATAATGTAGTGATAGTAATAATTATTTACATATATATAATGCTGGTAAAAAAATGTAATGCTGGTCTCTCCCTCAAAAACGCATTGCTGATAATATTCATTTTTTTCAAAAATCTATTGCTGGTAATAATCTTTCCTCAAAATATTATTGCTGGTATTAAAACCTATATTTCACTTTCATAGTGTTTTGACCCCAGTTTGAGGGTTAACTATTTTCTCAAAGGTGGTACCCCCCCGCAACAGGTGCTACTGCCCCGGGTCAGGGTAGGCCTGGGAACACGAGCAATTAACAGGCGGTTCCACGCTCCTCAAAAACTCCCGGTCAGAGGCCTTGCTGTTGGACGTAGTTTGACATCTTACCCAGGGCGCCGGATATAATTTATAGTCTTACCCAGGAAGGGGGGGCAGGTTTGCGGGTTATCTATTCTCCCATATCTGGGACCCTAGCATGTGGTACCACCCCGGGTCAGATTGGAGCTGGGATCACCAGCAGGAGGTTTTGCTGCTGGATGTAGTTTATCTGTTTTGCCAGGACTAAAAAGATCTGGACATATGTCAGAAAAAAATAGTGAAAAATTAATAATAACGACATGATTTACCTAACTTTTTAAAAATATAATTATCGGTGCTTTTCGGTGAACTTTAGTGGGGACACATATTGGTGTTTTTCGATTATAAATTATCTAGAAAATTTCAGTTCAATCCATTTGTAGCTTGTAACTTTGATCGGTTTGACAAGCTCAACTTGGCATTTCATCTAAAGAATTACCTACATTTTGTTGTTAACAGGGGCAATGAATAGCTTGTTAGAAACAACACCTTTTATTTCGCCCAAATGGATAGATTGATCTAGTTCCGCGTTCCATTCCTCTCCCTTCTTTAGGTGATTGGTATTTCGAACTGAACCCTTTATTTCGTTCACCGGAGTAGATTGTTCCAGTTCCACGTGTCATGCCTCTATCGGATGTCTCATTTATTTCAGTTTAACTCAACTCTCCATATTTTTGGCTCCCTACTGTGAATAAAGACGTTGGTTCGATCCAGAGACTAGACCCAAAGAGTTGTGCGTTCAATACCAGACCAAAGCAATGGCGAATCAAAACTTGGAGATTTGAGTTAAAGGGAAATAACTGAGACATCCGGCAGAGGTATGGCATGTGGATCGAGAACAATCTACTCCGGTGGACGAAATAAATGGTTCAGTTCGAAATTCGAATCACCTAAAGAAGGCCGGAGCGTTCAACGACAGAAACTTTGTAATTATGGCAATGAAGATGAGGATAACAGTTCGAATAATGTAAATAATGCAAGAAATGTTATTTATGTATTACGAACATATAGTATGTTTTTAAATTTCTTTATATATAAGAGTGTTACAAGAAAGGTTTGTTATTGCCATATAGGAGGAAAGCCAGTAACTACAAACACCGAGATTCGAGCGTGACACTCTATACTTGTGAATATATATTTTCCGCCAGGTGTATAAATAGCAATGTCAGGCTACTGACTGCAGTGACTATTGAGTGGAACTATCCAGTCGAATTAGTGTGAATTATTGTGCTTCGATGATTTGGGTTTTGATTGAAATGGTTAATTATCTTTGGTTGAATTTTACTTCATTGTTCTTGTTAAGTATTTATTCGGGGTTGTAATTAAACAGTTTTTTTTTAACACTGAAGTTTTGAGTTATACGTAATTATCAACGGCCACCGTATGTCAAATACGGATGTAGTTGATCGTCATACCCAGGACTATTGCAATTATGTCATCAATTCACTACTATGCTATTTACCCCCATCTTAGTAGTAAGTCTGGTCGATTACGGACAAATAGGTAGATGATCTTAAAAATGAATTACAATCTGTTTTTAACTTGGGCAAGGAATGCTTTGGTAATTTTAACGTCTCTGAAATGAAACTGCTTTCTTTTAATCATCTGAAAGAACATTTTTTGGCTATGGCTGTTGCTAATATTCTAATGTTAATATCTCCAGTATACATACACATATATATATATATATATATATATATATATATATATATATATATATATATATATATATATATATATATATATATATATATGATTTTTTAAAAATATGTTTCCTTCGCTACCTAAGAGTTCTTATGTTTCAAAAACGAGAGCCGAAAACCTCAATATAATTATTAAAAGTATCAAGCCCTGTTTCATCCTCAAGCGAAAATTTAGAAATCTCGTTTTTGGCTTTCGTTTTTGAAACCTGAGATTTCTTATGTAGCGAAAGAATCATATTTTCTTTTTTTTTAAATAATTATAATTTAAACTCTACTTCTGTATGGAGCACTGTTTTTTTTTTTAAATAACAACAGAAATACGAAATAACTCCCGATTATTTACCTAACGTGTTCTTTTCTATTTTCTTACATATCTGCACACACACACACACACACACACACACATATATATATATATATATATATATATATATATATATATATATATATATATATATATTTGAATAAAAACAGACCACGTTAAGATTCCATGTAATAAGCTATTTCACCATAACCCCTTTAACTGGGTTCTGGATCATCAGACTTTACTTCCAAACGCTGAAATGAAAAAAAAAGAAATTCACACGTTTTTGACGGACCTCATCAAGTATACGTAAAATTAACGAAGTGAGGTGGGAGGGAGGATATGAGTGTGTCATATGTATCATTTCAATTTCCTATTTTTAACCCCAGTGTGTCGGCTAGATGTTGCTCAAATTTAACGCGTCTCGTCTCTAGATATAAGACCGACATTAAAGGAAGAAGTTACAACAACCCCAATCAATTCCACGACAGGTTTCATTCAAATTCTTAGACGCTGTTAATTTGCGTTACTTTAACGTGCATATTTGGGAGGTTAAGGTTTGATAAATATCTAAATGTCTAAACAATCTACGAAGAAATTCATTTGAAATTCGGTGGAGTTTTGTGTATTTTCTATGAAACAGTAGATTGGAAAAATTCATAGACAGTACATACGCGCATATGTGTATCAAGCGTAACAGCAAAATTGTCCTTTTTTTTCCTAGACTTGGCTTCAAATCGTTTAATGTCATTTTACTTCTTTGGTCTTCTTAAGTATTTATTAGCGGTTTTAATTAAATATTGTTTTATTTAACATTGAATCTTGAGTTATCCTTTATTTATTAACAGTTTCCGTACATCACAAAAGGTAGAAAAAAGTGTGGAGTTCTTTTCTCATTGAATTTCTTAGTATCGATTTCTTCAGCTGATTGCTATTGATATTACATCCTCGTTTCAGTCGATAAAGTTTCTTTCCCTTCTGATATATATATATATACACATATATAAAAGAAATAATAGAACATAGTGGCCGCTGTCTCGATCAATCGAATTGTGATTATGTTTTGTTTGGTTTCGTCGTAAGTTAGCGCCGTTCCCAAATAATCTATAATTTTCGAACTTCCGTTGAACAGTCAAAACGTATAGGTTTTCCAACTGTATCGCGAAAAATGTTTTTGTGTGTTACTCTCTAAAATCGCAGAACAGTTTTCAGAGGCCATAAATACGATTAGTGTATCGTGTTCGAATTTCAGTCGAGTATCTTTCGCACAAATCTCCGCGTAACGGAAGGTATCCATAACTTCTCACCAGCTAAGGGTTGACAAGTTCTTCTGACTTCGCTATCTCTTTTTCCGCAAACAGTCTAGGAGAGATCTGCACAATTAGACAAACGTGAAGAGCTACAATGTTCACAGAGAATTTGTCGCGGACAGCAAGAAGAAATTTTAGAGTAAATTATTGTGTCCGAGTGAGGTAGAAACATAAATCGTGTAACAGAAAAATTATCCAAATCGTGTAAGAGCAAAATTGTCCAATTGTTAGATTTAGCTCTGAACTGTTGTATCTTCGAAATGAATAAAGATATATTGCTGGAATTCTTCGAAATTTCATAACACTACTGGAATCTACTTTGAGCAATAAGAATATAAAATTACTCTCCAAGCTTAACAAAACGATCGCGATAAAATCGATCATAAGCGAAAATTACATGTTCATTAATTAATTATAGGCTAGCCTCGGAATTACATGAAGGATTGAAATTAAGTTCATATATATATATACACGCATATATATATATATATATATATATATATATATATGTGTGTGTGTGTGTGTGTGTGTGTGTGTGTGTGTGTGTGTGTGTTATTACAGGATCATTTTCCAACATATTCAAGATGTTCTTCGCCATCTCTAACTTTCTAACTTTCTGTCCTAATCATAACTAAGAATCGGAAGCTAATGAAGTCCTGAAATAAAGTTCATATATATATATATATATTTATATATATATATATATATATATAAAGATATTTTTATGTTTAACGTTCTTTTTATAGATACAAGTATTTAAGTAAATGCTCTGTTTATAATAAACAGTATTAAATAAAATTTACCGGTCTGAATGTCCGAGAAATTTTCATCGAACCTGCATATAAATTGTCGGACTTTGTGCATTTCTTAATATATGACGTCATTTGTTTACATTTGATATGCCATGAGCAGTTATGAATGTACGAGATTCATGGAAGATTGAAGTTTATAAGCAGTAAATTCAACCTTGCCAACCGAACGATCCTTTGTGGCCGAGCGGTCAAGGCACGTCAGCGTAAATGACGGTTCCGTATAGGATGCAGTTTCGAATCCTGTCAAAGGACGAATTATTTCTATGAAAATTTCTCGGACATTCAGGCCGGTAAATGTTATTTAATACTGTTTATTATAAACATAGCATTTACTTAAATACTTGTATCTATAAAAAGAACGTTAAACATAAAAATGTCTTTAATAAATAAATTGTCGGACTTTGTCCATTTCTTAATATATATATATAAAGTTCATATATATTCCAGGATCATTTTCTAACTTATACAAGATCATCTTCACCTTTCTGTATCCTTTTTACTTTCTGTTCTTAAGTAACAAGTTGCCTCACTGGTTTCATGTACGATTTCATTTTCAAGATTTTTTTTCACTGTTCTTCGAACTGTCATAGCTGAAACTCTTCTCTCAAACTTCTTATGGATTGAGTTGGATCTTTTCTAATTGATCTCTTGAATATGGATGTTGGTACCATTGCTGAAATCCTGAATGACCTTTTTCCGCTCACCATTGCTCAGATGGGTATACAGTGTGTCTGATGCAAAACAATTTTAACCTACTCTATTTTTAGCTGAATAACTGAAAGGGTTTTTCAGTGATTCTTACATCAAGACCGCTAAAAGAATTAATTGGCTACAACGACGATGAAATTTTCTTTTAATCATTTCTTGCAAGGCAAGGCAATAAAGCCACGACGACAGAAGGGATTATTAAAGAAAGAGAGAGAAACAAAAGAAAATGAATTAAGAAGATAGAAGATAACGATTAACATTGGATTTAAATTTTTAAAGATCAAAGTTTACTGAGAAGCAAGAAGGCGGAAAAGAATTCCACAAGCGAGAAGTACGATAGAATAAACTGGGAGCATAGGTAACTCAATGAGATCTCTAAAAAAAGAGCATAGCCTGATGAAAAAGACGGCAAACGTGGCGAAAACAAAATTTTATCGTATAAATGTTTATGTTATTACTAAGAGGAATAGAGATTATTTTTTTAATTATCTTTTAACATTTTCCTTCTTTTTAGAATATTCTAAATTTTGATTAAAGAAACCTTGTTTCTCTTTGTATCAACGGAACTAGTAAAATAACATACAATTTTTAGCTCGTTTTTTTTTTTGTATGAAACACATTAATTTGGAAAATCTTGCAAAAATAAAAAGAATTGTGGGATGTTAATGAAACTTTCAGAAACTATTCATAGATGATGGAAAATATTATAAATATGTATTTTTTTTATTAAAGTCACGGCAGAAATATTTCTTGTATTTATTAACGCCCCCCCCTCATAACTAATTTTATGAATACTTTAGAAATTCCATCGAATACAGTTTAGTGATTACAATAGTTAAAGGCACAAGGCTTTGAGGAAAGCAAATCATTTTATTTTTAATTGGACCACCCTACCTGAAAATCAGCTCTGAATTGTGACATACAAAACTCAATAAAACAAAGATATTATATAATTTCAAATGCTTTTATTTGCTTTTAGTTTTTTTTATGAATATTGACAATATTTTCTGAAAGCAAAAATTTTTTTCGATGAAAAATGAATTTTAATACAATTATTTGTTATCTCTTTAATTATAATAGATTTTTACATTTAAGTTGTTAAAATATTATAAAATTAGTTAAAAGCCGTTCCGCTTTTGTAAGTGTCCTTATGAGATAGATCTTTTTTACCACATTGTAAATTGTACAGTTTTGACTAATCAGAAGACCCGCAGTAATTAAGAAATGTAATTTTGTGTTTATAATTGGACTGTAATTATAAAGTACGGAAGACCAAGCAGAATACAATTAAGTTGCGTTATTTGAGTTAAGCATTGTTCTCCGCTGTTAAGGCCTTTACTTTTGCGAAACACATGTGGAGAAGTTAATTTGATTTTTCAATTTCAACTGAGAAGGGTACCTACAAGTATCAGTATCATCTTATGAAATTGATATGATCTTACTTTTATATTAATCTCAGTTATGGCATTTTCCCATAAATGAAATATCAAAATTAATAATAAAATGAATGGAAATACAAATAACACAGTAGAATGTAATAAATGTACATAAAATTATAGTATTTTATGTACACTTCTGATAAAATTTCATAAGAAAGGTACCTATAAATTAGATACCTTTCTTATGAAATTTAATCTCACTCAGTCTTATTTTAATTTCTTTATATTTTCCATAAAGCATCATAAACGGTGAGTTGAAAGCTAAAAAACAAAATTAGAGCGCTAAAAGTTTTCCTTAAAAATAACGTAGTAAATAATTTGTTCACTTAAATCTAAATAATTTCACATCCCTCTTTCCGTAGAACAAATTACCCTCACGTAATCCATCAATATGTCTTTCATCACCTGTCAAGTGACGCGAAAGGTTATGAGCTGCTTTGTTTTATTTTCAAACTACATCTTTTCGGCGCAGAAACTAAGTTAAGCTTGGTTCAAAATATTTTAAGTAAACATTATAATTTCTGATTTTCTTAAAATAAGTTTTGAAAAAATGATAATTGAGTTTTAAAAGAATTTCAAACTGACAATTTCATTCTTTTTTTATAAAATGCAGAAAAAGGGTTGTCATGATTGATTATCTGCCAATTTTGATGACTCAAAAAAAAAAAAACAAGATTTTTAACAAAAAGGAACGATTAAAAAATGTTAAAAAAATCCCCCAAAATACTTTGATCTTTCGTCTTAATAATAACATAAATATTTAGACAATAAAATTTTGTCATCAAGTTTGGCGTCTTTTTCATCATGCTATGCTCTTTTTTAGCGATCTCGTGGAGGTACATAGATCTTACAGTTACATCTAGCCAATTTACCTGTAAAACGCTGAGACCTAGCTGCCAGTCTTGTACTGCGATTAAATTCATAAATTCGAGTTATAAAATAGGTAAGGGGATCAGAACAATTCATCGAAGAAAATTATTTGTCGGATAAAATCCTGCGTCTACAAAACTGATTTTAGCTGAATTTATGCTAACGAGAAAATCTTTCAAAATTTTTGAAAATCTTTATAAGCAGAACTGGTTGATATCGTGGGCCACACGGGAGTCTTTGGCCGTATTTTGTGCAGGCCTTGTCAAAAAGGACAACACTGAATTCAAAATCAGTCGGGTGTGGGGTTAGCCTCTCTATCCGGTTAACAAACTTGCTGACTACGGGAACCAGAGTAGCAATGGCGACATTGTGGCCCTATAAACCACAGGGAAACTTCGAGTTCAGCATAACATGGCAGAATAACCAAATAAACATCGTTTGTTATGGCAGTGAAAGTTGTTTACTTTTAAGATAAAGGTTAGCCATTTTTTTTTTTTTTTTGCTTCTTTGGATATATCCTGATTTGAATAGTGATGCCGTTCTGTTAGAGAGAAAAAAATTCAGTTCGCTAAATTTCTGCTGAATGTATTAAGTAAGTTGCTGTCTCCTGCGGTCTGGACACACACACATTATCACAAACACAAACTCACACAAACACGTACACACACTCACACACAGACTCTCTCTCTCACACACACACACACAGGAACTCTCACACATACAATCACACACACACTCACTCTCACGCACACTCATTCACTTACACGCACATTCGCACAAACATACACACACTCATACACACGCACTCACACACTCACTCATGCGCACACACACAGATTCTCTTTCTCTATCCGATAGACACCCATCCATATATACTCATTCTCACATTCCCGCGCGCATATACGTCGCACACACTCATAAAGCCACCCCTACACACAAGTCGCAGACACATGCAACCTCCAAAAATGCACACACATATCCACTCGCAGCCTAGATACATGAACGCCGTATACACTCTCATTGGCACATACCCACACATTCCGACATGCTGCATATAAATTTATTTTCACATATATACACGCCCAAAAAACGCAAACAATAATGACCATAAACCCAAACATATACACTGACATACCCACACATTTTAACATATGCACCTCTTTCTACACACATATGCACATGCACAGATACAACAACCATCTCCCACACCATACATACCCATCTATACACATACGTATCCACAACATATCCGAAACATACACATCTCTCCAGATGATACACCTATCACTACTCACCTCATCCACCCTTAACATTTAGACCCCCCGACCTCTTACACAAATTTCCTTTCACGTCCATACCACATACACTAAGATACAAGCCTTCCATGCAACTTCACATGTTCAGAGACTTGCTGACAAATACGCATGCGTAGACGTATAAAAGTAACTTACTTCGTTAAGACATTTGTATTTAAAATGAAATACTCTTATTACCTTGGATTATTTTTCTGCTTCATTGTAGCAGTAACAGTTCTTCTATTGCTACTGACTTATTTTTTACGTCTTAATAAACAAAGATGGCGTTCCCCGCGGTCACTAGACGAAAAAATTATTTCAATATCTAAGATACTTGAAGAAGGGCACGTACTTCTGCTTTAAAATATCGGAAAATAGCGAAAATATTTTTAAGTTCAGTCTCACCACTTGTGAAGTAAAGGAAAAACAATTTCAAAGGAGGAAATATAAACGCGTCTTCACAGCGAACTTTATTAACCAATACAAAGAAGAGATATGGTAGGCCAGTACAATAGAGCCAATTTGTGGTTTCTGAAAACCTTCAACAATTTTCAGCTCAAATATAAAACTGTATTAATGGGATTTGTATTAATATTAAACTTGATTAATGCTATTTGCACTTAAGAGAAAGATTTAAGCATAACGTTCATATGTCTAATGTTAAAACTAGGTTTTAGCTCTAAAATCCCTGGTCTGCAGGGAAAGTCAACATTACTGTGTAGTTGTAAAGAAGAGAAAAGAAAACTGTCAACTTATAGTAGTAATAAACGTCTGCAATAGATTTCTTCTGTTTCTCGACCGCAACACTTGCAGCCAAATCAGAGTTCAAACGACATTCCGTCGTAATAGTCCAACAAACAACATAGAAACAACAAAATGGGGTCACAAATCCAACCTTCTCTTCTCACCCGCAAAAACGTGTATTCGTCCACCAAGTTCAGAATGACCAATCTCTCACATAAGCGAAAAACAACGGCTTTTGTTCACCGAGAGATCTTTCTTATTGGTCAAGACATTCAGGGGAGGAAAGAACATTAGCATAGATTCTGGTCCTTAAATTAGATTGTTTTCTAACTACTTTTTGGTATCTGTCTATATTTCTGAGATAAGGTATTATGTACACTATTTACAATATTCGGACTATTGTACTCATCTTTGTTGCCATATTTATTACAACGTTTCAGCCTTTCAGTACCTGTCTATATTTCTGAGATGAGGTGTTACGTACACTATTTACATTATTCGGACTATTGTCCTCATCTTTGTCGCCATATTTATTACAACATTTCGGTCTTTTAATATCTGTGTATATTTCTGAGATGAGGTATTATGTACACTATTTACATTATTCGGACCATGTTTATCCCAACATAGTTAAGGCGGTGGAGAAATTTGAGTGGCGAATTAACAGGAGATAACTGACAACTGACATCCTTTAGGCATGGCACGTGCAACTAAAACAGTCTACACCAGTGAGCGAAATAAATGTTTCGCAGATCGCACACAATACAGGAACTCTTTTTCGAGGTAGCTGATTATCTCTTTCACTATATACTGGAGTTTAAATTCTGCAATTAAACTATTTAGATTTCTTTTTTCAGTGAGAAAATTTATACGTATACTAAAAAACAACATAGGAACGGTTTAGATCAGGATTTTCTGAGAAATGCAAAACAAAAATTGTATATCGAAAACCGATTTTTGTTGCCCGGCATATGATTCAAAAATCGGGCAATGACCACTTTACCTTCTGAAGATATAATCTGTGTCATCCGCCGATCGCGAGACACCATTGATCTTTGTCCCAAAACTTATGTCCCAGCTACTGGGTATGGCTGTACAGGGCCACATGGGAGGGACAGTCTTAGGGACTTCAGCTGCGGGTTTACCTCAGGTTCTACTTCCGAAATCTCTCTCATGATTGAGTATTATTATTTCTGAGATGAGGCATTGAAATGATTTACACTATTTACATTATTCAGCCAGTTGTCTGCATCTCCGTTGCCATATACGCGACGTTTCGTTTCGTTATACGCTATGGCCTTCTTCAGATGATTGGAATTTCGAACTGAAGACTTTATTTAGTCCTTCGGGGTTAGATTGTTCTAGTTCCGTGTGCCATGCCTCTTCCAGATGTCTCAGTACCATTTTTCTCCTTTTTGAGTAAAGTCTCCAATTTTTTGCTCACCTCTGCTGTAACCAGGTACTGAAATCACAACTCTTTGGGGCAAGTCACTGGATTAAACTTTTATCCACTGTGTATCTACCCCAGTGGACGAAATAAAATATTTAGTTCGAAACTCTAATCACGAAGAAGGCCGGACCGTAAAACGGCCGAAATATCGTGAATATGGCAACGAAGACAATGACAATGTAAATAGTATAAAAGAAATTGAGTTCTTTTACGATATCTATACGGGAAAAGTCTTCATTCATTTTATTATTATTATTATTTTTATTTTCTTTGATTTCTGGCGTTTACACATTTCTTTCCGGGTCCCGCACAGGGACCTAAAGTTAGAAATGGCATCATGACACTTTCCACTGACAAAAAAAATTACATAGATAAAGCCTTTCGTTAAGTGTGGGCTGTACTTGTCAGAACAATTTTTTTGTATCTCCTTAAGGCATGGACTTCCAGGAATCCCTTCAATTAGTCTACTGCAATCTTTTCCAACTAATCCTAGGGCTCCAACTACAACAGGGATTGTTGATGTTCTCATATGCAACATTTTCGAGATTTCTATTTCAAGGTCCTTGTATTTTGACAACTTTTTAAATATCTTCAAAGATACATTGCAGTCAGCAGGGACTGCCATATCAACAAGGAGGCACCGTTTTTGTTTGTGGCCTTTAATAACAATATCTGGGCGGTTGGCTTTGATTGTTCTGTCAGTGTGTATTGTGTAGTCCCATAGAATTGTAACAGGTCCTATCTCCGTAACCGGGTCTGGGTGGTGTTCATACTAGTTTCTTTCAGTTTCCTTCCCGTAGAAGTTGCAGATTTTGGCCCACTCTGTCATGTCGGGTTTTATATTCAGTGGATGCCAATATCGTGCAACCTGATACAAGATGATCAATCGTTTCTGGATATTTATCACAGAATCTGCATTTTGGGCTGACACAATATTTTAGTATATGTGCTTGATAATTCCTAGTTAACAAGCATTGGTCCTATGCAGCAAGGACAAAACCTTCAGTTTCAGCTTTCAACCCTGCACTACGTAGCCACTGATGGGTACGGGTTTTGTCTACGTCAGCTTGTTTGGTACGGGTAGAGTATTGGCCATGAAGCGGTTTATCTTGCCATCGCTTCTGTATCTGGTCGGTTGCATTTGTCTTTGCTGTCTTTTTTAAGTATTTTGCAGTTTCAGCCGGCTGTAGTTGCATCTCTACGCTCATTTGAAACTCATTATTATTATTATTAGTAGTAGTAGTAGTAGTAGTATTTGGAAACTTACACTAAAAATCAGATGAAAAAAGTGCTTTTTTGTTATTATTATTGGAAGTTTTCTGGTCAGAAACAAATAAAAAAAAACAATCAAAATATGGCAAAAGCGTGTTAATAGAAATATATTTTGTTTTATAAGGTCCTCCAAAGCACGTGATATAGCCCATTTTTCAAAGAAGGTGTCAAGTTAGACCTGCTTCTCACTTATAGCATTTATTTCAATAAGGTTCCAATGACTTTTCTTATCAAAAATAGGCAAAAAATTAATAATACTTGGTCCTGACCTGGCATGTCGCTATCAATTACTCAGTCCCTCATTCAACGATTGTACTGTTACCAAGTAACTTAATATTACTTGCCGCATGGTCGAGTCATCGGCGACTAAACATGTTCCCCCACCAGGCTCTTCTGGTGAGGACAGGAGCTCTGCAGGATTCAAAAGAAAATCCCGTCACACGGTGGATAAACCTTGTACGGTCGACAGCAATCGAGCGCAATGAGAAAGACGTTTCATCACCTTGCTTGTTGCGGGCAGAGCTATGGAATCTACGTATGCAACCAGTTAGGGGATGACACGTCATCGCGGACGGAGGACTTCCTCAACTGAACTTGATGGCTTGAGTGAAGTGTTTCCCCGATGGTACCTAGGGCCACGTGCCCGTGACTAATGCAAGCCATCATGTTGAAAGACACTGGCTGTGGTTTGGTCTGGCGTAACAATGGCTACATCAAGTCTCCCTGCTCAATAAACGCTACGCCAGGATTTCAAACACAGATACCCCCTTGGGAAAATTAATTGAAACAGTCGCTTTGGTTTGCTTTCTTTTACCATACGGTCACTTTTAGACTCACTGGATTGACAGGGTGAAATTGATTTCTAGTTTTTCCTCAGATTAGGTCATTTGCAATGGTTTGCAGTAATATGAATGTGTTTTCCGGGTGTATGACATTTTTTGACCTTGAAAAAAATGCGTTATCCGAGATTGAATCAGATTTTTTATCACGCCCAGACCACTATTGTCTTGATTGTCGATTAGTTGTCCCATGGCTATTGTTTGCGATGGACGTTACTCCAAGGAAGTGTACGAACATTGTAACGCTACACGAAGACACTGGCAAGACTTACCAATGAGAAAATCAAAGTACTATAGACTGGTCCGGAGACTCTGCTGGTTTAAATCACTCGAGAATCTGTGGTCAATTTGCAAGGAACGACTTCATGGAATGGACATACGAAGTACTAACATGTGCACTGTGTCATGATTTATTGGAAAAATACGAAAAAATTAAATGATAACGGAATTATTTGTTTTGTTTCAATTAATTTGAAACAAGGTTTTATGTAGACCGAACTGGTTATTCAGATATGTTTTCGACTCGAAAACTACTTCCGGTCAAAGAACTTATAAGGATGATGGCCATAATCATCTTTATGAATGTGACTGATTGGAAAGTTTCAGATTCAGTAGTTTGCCTTTGACTTTTGGAATTTGAAGACACTCAGAAGCGACATACATGTTAATTGCTGTCCGAGTTACAAGTGATGTCTCGAGTTAAAGATGAAATTGTCTCCCTTGAAAAAAAAAACAGTTGAACCGGTCACGATTTTCGAACCTCAAAGTTGTCATTTTTTCCTTTGAGCAGTGCTTCAATTTGTTATTTATATAAACGCGGTATTTACTCTGTCCCCTCACTAGGACGAGATGTGACACAAGGTCTATTTTTAAGTGGGGCCCCGAGCGCGTACGCCCGGGACAAGTACAAAAATTCCCCTCAGTTGCGAGCGCCGATCCCTCTCTCTGGTGCAATGGGAGGGCGCGGCCTCGAGCAGCTGTTCCCTAATTCTGTATTATTTTCTGCAGTTATCTTCTGTTCTTTGACAGAGAAGCCACTGAGCACACTCTGCTCAAAGACAGAGACGCAACTGAGAGATGATAAGTAGACGTGAAATTACTCAAAACAGAGTAAGTTACACGCTATATCGATATGTATATCAACGCTTGAACTATTGATCACTGTCAACAAAACGAAAAAGTAATTAGCCCGAATGACACAGCAACAAATAATTTGAATAAATTACCTAGTAAAAAAAAACTGCGAAAAAATATTTGAAATATTTACATAAATTATTTTCTATACTAAATTTCACCCTGAAGAATATTAGACAGAAAAAAAGAACAGTTTCCTTATTTGTTGGAATATGGAGGAAATGCGTGTGATTCGACCCTGTATGGCTTGTGTGGCGTCTCCTAGTTGTAAAAGATTAGAAAATCTGATATTGCAATACGGAACAAAGCCAAAGACAGCGATAGATTATAGCTGAAAGAGTGCGTAACCCCAATATTCAAAGAACATAACATTTTTTTCTTCAGTGATATAATCACAAATTTGTTTTAAACTCTGTGTTTGAGCTTTCACTATAGGGCCTGAGGGAAAGGAGGGAAGTATAACATCTATTAGATGCTCTCAAACTGTTTATAACTACCTGTTTATTCCAAATAAAGTTTGGTGAAGAAAGGACTGGTACTAAAGTTGAAGGAGACATCGATTGCAATCCGATCAGATCTGTTACAATCAATTCATAAGACATTCTGCCCGAAACGGTTCATTATCCAACCCCTGTTAATATCCGCCGGGTTTCCTGTTTTGTCTGCAAGTCTATTTATATACATTTACTTATATGTCCACCAGGCTCTCTCCCTCTGTCTCTCCCTTCCGTCATAGCTATCCAGCAAACTATATCTATCTATCTATCTATCTATCTATCTATCTATCTATCTAAATCAGTTCATATCTATCTACCTATCTGAATCAGTTCATATCTATCTATCTATCTATCTATCTATCTATCTATCTATCTATCTATCTATCTATCTAAATCAGTTCATATCTATCTACCTATCTGAATGAGTTCATATCTATCTATCTATCTATCTATCTATCTATCTATCTAAATCAGTTTATATCTATCTACCTATCTGAATCAGTTCATATCTATCTATCTATCTATCTATCTATCTATCTATCTATCTATCTATCTAAATCAGTTCATATCTATCTACCTATCTGAATCAGTTCATATCTATCTATCTATCTATCTATCTATCTAAATCAGTTCATATCTATATATATCTATCTCGTTTGATTAATCTATCACGCATATCCGTATGCGTGTATGTATGTGTGTGTATGTGTTATATATATATGTGTGTGTGTGTGTGTGTGTTTGTGTGTCTCTGTGTGTGTATATACTTCTATGTATATATATATATATATATATATATATATATATATATATATGTGTGTGTGTGTGTGTGTGTGTGTGTGTGTGTGTGTGCGTATATGTTTGCCTGTGGGTATGCTTTTATGTGTCTATATGTAGTTTTTTGTTTTCTTTCACCTACTGTTATATTTTTGTACTTGTGTATGGGCACTCGTGCGTATATAGGTATATATTTTATATATATTTTATATATATTTGTGTGTTTGGAGTTTTCTCTTTTATACAATAGATTTTGTTATTTTTATGCATATATGTACATATTTTTCTGTCAATGTTTATATGTTTTAATGTTCTTTTTCCCTAATGTTTGTTTTTCTGTTCCTCCCATGTTGAATTTTATCTATTCTACCATTTTTTCTATGTATATTTGCCCGTATAAGTTATATTTTAATAAGCGATTAGAGTCCGTTTAATAACACTTTCAAACTTGAGTATTTCTTAGTAGGTGTATCGGCGTGTCTTTGTCAATGTATGTGTGTGTCTTTGTCGAAGTCTGTGTCTATAGTCACTTGTGTGTACCTTTCATTGTGTATGTATGTTGTCGTTTTTTTTTTAAGTGTCGTGGAAATATTTTTTGCGTGTTTATATATCTAAATACGTCTGCGTGTTTATGTATTATAATCTGACTGTGTATGTATTGTCTTATGCAAGATGCCATCCTCCCCTGCGTCTGTTTGTGATTCAAATGTATCTATGTTGTCATGAAGTTCAGGTCAACATTTGATCTTAACGTTTATTCCAATTTAATTTTAATAAAAGCAAATTAAATAGAAAAACATATATAATTTCTTCCTCAGTAATTTTATAATGTTAAACTTAATATAGATTAAATTTTAAAATTTGTAATTTTTAATTTCAAATTTTATCGTATAATTTAATATTTATTAATTAGAATAAATTCTATTTTACTCTAACCCCAACATTAAAGCATTAAATAATTATTATAACTTTAGTCCATTGTCAAGTTTTTTGAATTCTCATATACTTGTATTTTGATTGGTCATTCCAGCTTATGTAACAGCGTTTCCCTTTAGCGAGGGGGTGTTTGATTGATTTGAACCTTTTGAAACCCTTTATTATACATTCAACATCATCACATGATAAGACATCAGAAATGTTGAAACAAAATGGCTATTTTTGTAATGATTTTATAACATATTTATGATATAATTTTCGAATAAATAATTATATATTGCTCTACTATGTATTGAGCATTCTTTTAAGAATAGTATTTGTATAATAGTATAACTTTCGAATAAATAATATATATATATATATATATATATATATATATATATATATATATATATATATATTGAGAAGCATAGGCATTTTATTCCTGTTTATTTCCGCAATCATGTGTTTCTGATAAACTTGAATGTTCTTTCGCGAAACTGCTACTGCATATGTACGAAATTTCCAATGACCTTGACAAAGATTTCGACTCACGTGAGACTTCTTTAGGAGTGTCCTGGTAGAGAATTTACGACCGTCATAAACAAATAACACTTAAGTAAACCGTACATTTCATGTCGTATTTTAAATTGGATCGAATAAATCTAAAACGAAGGAAGCCTTTTTGGGCAAGAGTCACGATAATGCTTATATATGCATATATATATATATATATATATATATATATATATATATATATATATATATATTCGTGTATTTAGGCAGCAATCTTTGTTTCATGCACATTTCATTGAATACGACAGACATGGTGCTTTTATTTAGTTTTTTATACAATTTCTCATGCGATCTAATAATTTATTTCTTTTGGGATGATAAATTATATAAAAACTGTCCGAATGTTCTTTTTATCCGAGCGCTTTCGGATATACTTTTAGCCGTTTTCAAGCCTCTAACCTTATAGTTAAAAATATAATTTAACTCCTAGAACAAAATATTATTTGCAAATTTAAATTCCCATTAAGGAATTGCACTACTGATCATTCAAAATTCGTAAATAATTATATAGGCCACACTACAATATTTTTGACAAGCAGACTAACTCTACACCATTCTGACAATAGCTCAATTACATCTCATTTAAATATTCATGGAGACCTACCGGGCGCTATTCGTAACATACTGGTTGACAACACTAATATAATAGCATCATCTACATGCAAAAAAAGGCTAAAATAATAGAAGCCTTATTAATAAAAACAAAAAATCCAACACTTAATAAT
Organism: Acanthosepion pharaonis; assembly: GCA_903632075.3. NCBI lineage: Eukaryota > Metazoa > Mollusca > Cephalopoda > Sepiida > Sepiidae > Acanthosepion > Acanthosepion pharaonis. The sequence continues at coordinate 2,215,777 of CAHIKZ030004191.1, forward strand.
ATTAACTGTAAACATGGACACAATATATTGACCGTGTTTTGAAAAATGAAAACATTTTATAAAACATACATACAACAAACTATTTCTTATTTAACAGTTAAAATATTTAATCCTTGAAAATGGTTAAATGTATAGACGAAAGCAGTCGGATAAAAAGAACATTCGGACAGTTTTTATATAAAAGAAAAAACTTATTAGATCGCATGAGAAATTGTATTAAAACTAAATAAAAGCACCTTGTCTGTCGTATTCAATGAAATGTGCATATATATATATATATATATATATATATATATATATATATATATCGTCAGGATCTAGCTCTCAGACATAAATTACCTTTATATTTTAAGCGGGAAAGAATATCTACAGATTAGGAACAAGTCAAGCAGAAAGGCGATAATCATTGGCAGACAGCGGACACGTGATCTCAAATCAAGACAAACAATTTAATTCAACAACACGAAAAGCAGGAAAGAAAAAGAGATGAAAAACATGTTTGTTTTAGATGAGCATCCAAAAAGGGCAAAGGCGAATCACATTTCCCCTCCATAGTAAATTGATAAGTCGGATGAAGGAAATTAAGTTGCAGGTGAAAAGCCTAAGCCTCTTCAATGGAAATGAAAACAGAAAAAGTATTATCAACATAGCGATAATAAACGTAGGAATTGTGGTATTTTACAAAAAAAAAATTAAAAAGAAAAAAAAATAGGTTTAGTCCATTGTCAAGTTTTTTGAATTTTCATATACTTGTATTTTGATTGGTCATTCCAGCTTATGTAACAGTGTTTCCCCTAGCAAGGGATGTTTGATTGATTTGAACCTTTTTAAAACACTTTAACACTGAAACAAGACCCAAGCGACTGCCCATCGAGACCCCGTCACTCATAATGTGATTAAAACTGAATTCCAACCACAGAAGCTAAATACATGAATTCCAAGAATAAACTTTCGGGAATACTGAGGAAAAGGTGACCCCTATAAAGAGCATCCGTACATATTTGTAAGGTATCCAGAAGAGACACGTTTATAAACAAATTATGTCAAAGGACACAATAACTTTGTCAGTGGAACATAGTTCAGGATCTCTAAGTAGAGAATCGACAAGATTCTGAAGTACAAACATAAAATACAGATATTAAATAGGCTGTAATAAAACAGCCAGCTACTTCAGCATTTCATACTGAACAGAACTCAGCATTGACATAATTGGTCTGAGATGAATGCCCTTCTTATGGACAGTGGCTAAGAGATGCATTCAAGGACACTGAGATCTAATTTTACACCATTTTGTTGAGAAGTCTACTTTTATACATAGACAGCAAACGCTTTTGCATTTTAATCTCATTTCTACAGGTATTGTCACACAAATTAACAGGACCAGATCATTGATCATGATTTCCATTTCATTATATAGTCCGGCCTCCCTAATATAACCACCGCAGGCTCTTTATCATCCCCGCTTTTTAATATTTAATTTATTTTAATTAGAGTTCCTCGTCTCTTCCCAGTTTGTCTATTTCCCATGATTATCATTATATTATACAATTCGCCAACGATTCTTAAGACGAGGTGTTGACCGAAAAATAAAGGTTACCTTTTAAAGGAAAAATAGGCGATTTTGTCTGTGTTATATATATATATATATATATATATATATATATATTATATATATATATATATATATATATATATATATATATATATATATATATATATATATATATATCCACATACAAGTCTGTTTCGCTGTATTACGGCTCTTCGGTGTGAATAGATATCGGTTTGTTTCAAGCCGACTTCGATACCGGCTATCGGCGCTCGGCAGAGAAAGGGAAATTTTAACGTATTATATACGAATGTATACAAACACCAGCAGCCACAGTTCTCAATTCACTAATGAAGAACGGTGCGTTAATAGCAACGACGGCTATAAATATATATATATATATATATATATATATATATATATATATATATATATATATATATATATATATATGTATGTATGTATAAAAGTGAACAATTAAGTCAACACTCAGCGGCTGTTTGATGCTAGACGCAATCGTCAGGCAGCGATTGTTGGATTTTTCCTCGGCTATTTACATATATAGGTCAGTGGTGCATTGTGGGTAATCTATTCTGGCAATTATTATAAATAGTCAAGAAAAAAATCCAACATTTGCGGTCTGACGATTGCATCTAGCATGAAACAGCCTGTCGCCTCTGAGTCTCGACTTCAATGTTCACTTTTATACATACATACATACATATATATATATATATATATATATATATATATATATATATATATATATATATATATATATATATATATATATATATATATATAACTGATAACTGACATCCATCAAACATGGCACGTGGAACTAGAACAGTCTACTTAGTGAGTGAAATAAAGGGTTCAATTCGACATTCCAACCACCTGAAGAAGGCCGGAGCGTACAACGGCCCAAATGTTATGAAAATATGGCGACAAAGATGAAGACAATAGTCCGAACAATGTAAATAATGTACATAATACCTCATCTCAGAAATATAAACAGATACTGAAAGGCCGAAACATTGTAATAAATATGGTGACAAAGTTGAGGACAATAGTCCGAATAATGTAAATAATGTACATAATACCTCATCTCAGAAATATAGACAGATACTGAAAGGCCGAAACGTTGTAATAAATATGGCGACAAAGATGAGGACAATAGTCCGAATAATGTAAATAGTGAACATAATACCTCATCTCAAAAATATAGACAGATACTGAAAGGTCGAAACGCTGTAATAAATATGGCGACAAAGATGAGCACAATAGTCCGAATAATGTAAATAGTGTACATAATACCTCATCTCAGAAATATAGACAAATACTGAAAGGCCGAAACGTAATAAATATGGCGACAAAGATGAGGACAATAGTCGAATAATGTAAATAGTGTACATAATACCTCATCTCAGAAATATAGACAGATACTGAAAGGCCGAAACGTTGTAATAAATATGGCGACAAAGATGAGGACAATAGTCCGAATAATGTAAATAGTATACATAATACCTCATCTCAGAAATATAGACAGATACTGAAAGGGCGAAACGTGATAAATATGGCGACAAAGATGAGGACAATTCCGAATAATGTAAATAGTATACATAATACCTCATCTCAGAAATATAGACAGATACTGAAAGGGCGAAACGTGATAAATATGGCGACAAAGATGAGGACAATTCGAATAATGTAAAAGTATACATAATACCTCATCTCAGAAATATAGACAGATACTGAAAGGCCGAAACTTTGTAATAAATATGGCGACAAAGATGAAGACAATAGTCCGAATAATATAAATAATGTACATAATACCTCATCTCAGAAATATAGACAGATACTGAAAGGCTGAAACGTAATAAATATGGCGACAAAGATGAGGACAATAGTCCGAATAATGTAAATAGTGTACGTAATACCTCATCTCAGAAATATAGACAGATACTGAAAGGCCGAAACTTTGTAATAAATATGGCGACAAAGATGAGGACAATAGTCCGAATAATATAAATAATGTACATAATACCTCATCTCAGAAATATAGACAGATACTGAAAGGCCGAAACGTTGTAATAAATATGGCGACAAAGATGAGGACAATAGTCCGAATAATGTAAATAGTGAACATAATACCTCATCTCAAAAATATAGACAGGTACTGAAAGGTCGAAACGCTGTAATAAATATGGCGACAAAGATGAGGACAATAGTCCGAATAATGTAAATAGTGTACATAATACCTCATCTCAGAAATATAGACAAATACTGAAAGGCCGAAACGTAATAAATATGGCGACAAAGATGAGGACAATAGTCCGAATAATGTAAATAGTGTACATAATACCTCATCTCAGAAATATAGACAGATACTGAAAGGCCGAAACGTTGTAATAAATATGGCGACAAAGATGAGGACAATAGTCCGAATAATGTAAATAGTGTACATAATACCTCATCTCAGAAATATAGACAGATACTGAAAGGGCGAAACGTGATAAATATGGCGACAAAGATGAGGACAATTCCGAATAATGTAAATAGTATACATAATACCTCATCTCAGAAATATAGACAGATACTGAAAGTGCGAAACGTGATAAATATGGCGACAAAGATGAGGACAATTCCGAATAATGTAAATAGTATACATAATACCTCATCTCAGAAATATAGACAGATACTGAAAGGCCGAAACTTTGTAATAAATATGGCGACAAAGATGAGGACAATAGTCCGAATAATATAAATAATGTACATAATACCTCATCTCAGAAATATAGACAGATACTGAAAGGCTGAAACGTAATAAATATGGCGACAAAGATGAAGGCAATAGTCCGAATAATGTAAATAATGTACATAATTCCTCATCTCAGAAATATAGACAGATACTAAAGAGTTTCTTTTCTCGCACTTCTAGCTTGTGAAAATCCCTTCCGGTTTCACGCTTTCCAGCCAACTTTAATCTTAGATAATTTAAACGCAATGTCGATCGCAATCTACTCTCTTCCGGATTACTCTTCTATACTCGCTCCTTATTTGTATTTCTGTTGTCTAATTCTTCCACGCCCAGCAACCCCCGGTGTATTAGTGGCATGCTTGGGGTGAACTTGATTTGAAAAAATACCACGTCCGTTGGCCAGCAGCAAAAAGTACTCTAATCTTAGACAAAACGTGCTCTACTATTATGACAATAGAATCTATTTATAAAATGTCCTCTTTTATAGATCAGCTACGTGATCAAGTCTCTCCAGGAATCGATCAATTTCAGTAGATTTTAGAAAATAGTTTTACCTCGTCTGCAGAGTAAAATTCTCATATATTATCGCAAAAAGTAAACTATTTACATTATTCGGAATCGTCCTCATCTTTGTTGCCATATTTATCACAACGTTTCGAACGTTGTACGCTCCGGCCTTCTTCAGGTGGTCGGAATGTCGAACTGAACCCTTTATTTCGCTTGCTGGAGTAGACTGTTCTAGTTCCACGTGCCATGTCTAATGGGTGTCACTTATCTTTTCTCTCCTGTTAATTCCAATTTCTCCACCTCCTTATCGAGGTATTGAACTCATAAGTCTTTCGGACCTGTCACTGGATCTAACTAACGCCTTTATCCACTGTGCTATGTGTACTCAAATATAAATAATGGGTTCAGTTTGACATTCCAACCAACTAAAGAAGGTAGGAGTGTACATCGGCCGATAAGTTGTGATAAATACGACAAAAATGACGAGGACGATAGTCCGAACAATGTAAATAGTGTACATAATACAGACACAGGTTTGAAGCCCAAAGAAAACAAACCCGATACGAGTAAACAACTAGCTAACAAAAAAGCTCACTACAACCGTAGAGCAGACCTAGATAAACCTAGTGAGCCAGACAAACCTACCCAGGTTTCAGGTTTCACCAAAGCGGATCGTCAGGGTAAGCTGTCTTTCCCTGACGAACCGTTTAGTGAAACCTGAAACCTGCAGGTTTGTCTGGCTCAATAGGTTTATCTATCTATCTATCTATCTATATATATATATATATATATATATATATATATATATATATATATATATATTACAATATTTATGCTCTGTAAATTTACATTGTTTTTTTTTTTAATTATTTATTTATTCTACTTCGCCTATTCTAACGATTGTGATTTGGTAATTTGTTTTGGTTAATTTATTTTACTTATTTTATTGTCATTTTGTTTATTTATTTATTTTATTTTTTCAGTTTTCGATTTTTAAATAACGTAGTAAACAAATTTTTCTATATATGAGTTAATTTATATATATATATATATATGTGTGTGTGTGTGTGTGTGTGTGTGTGTGTGTGTGTGTGGTACTACAAGGTACTACGATTAAGCTGTTTATTTAATTTTTTGTGTTCGAAAAAGTGTCTTCTTTTTTGGACACAGAATGTGTAGAAACTGTCCAAATGTTCTGTAATTCCTAGCGCTTTCGGCTGTACTTTTAGCCATTATCAAGGATGATTTTGCTTTTTTAATTGTGTGTATGGGTTGTGTGAATGTTTTTAGAGTTATAGGGATGTTTTTATTTTCCGTTAGCACATTGTGGCCGTGTTCGTAGTTAATATTAATGAGTGTTTGCTCTTTCTTTTATAATATTAAGGCTTCCATTTTATTTAATCTTTCTTTACATGTGAATGGGGTTATTATGCTTGTATTTCCCACTAGTATGTTACGGATGGTGTCTCGTAGTATTGGACTGTTTCTACACAAAAAAGAAAATACTTCTTCGAACACAAGAAAAATTAAATAAAAAGCTTAATCGCAGTACTTTGTCTGTCGTCTTTCATGAAACATATATAAATGAAGGATTGCTGCCTAAATACACAATACATATATAATAATAATAATAATAATAGACTCTCCCGTCGGTTTCGACGTATGAGGATCTGACAGCTTATTGATTCAGTTATGAAATTTTGTGCGATAATCTTAAGTGGCATTTAAGACACGCTAGTGTTTTACAAAGGAGGCCACATATGGAGCAAGTGTAGGGATTGTGAGATGAGATCACTGTTAGATTGGCTGACCTTTTAGATCTTGCTCTGGCTTCTTGAAGATGATTCAGACATCAGATTGAAGTCCACTAAAACACTATATATTTTAATTTATGGTGCCATCGCTATACAGGATGTCATAATTCATTGAAAATTGCACCCTAACCTACGTAGACATAACCTCTTTTTCGAACGTAACTCATAATTGATATAATAGTCGACAGTAAAAATGAACATGTTACCGCCCCTTGTCAAAATGATTAGATTCCCACGTATCGACAACACCCATTTAAAATTTCGAAATAGCATTCCCCCTCCAACTTAAATTCTTAAATATAATACTACTTTGCTTAAAAAAGTAAATCATTTTTTTCTGAAGTTATTCAACATCGCTTGATAATGGAACAGAAATTTTAAATTTAATTTTTAGTTTCAAAACATAGTAATTTCTGTGTCGTGATGAAAACATATTTTTATTAGGTTGGTGCAAAAATAATGTCATTTTTTTGACGTTGTTGAACGTCAAAAACGACATTATTTTTGCACCAACCTAATAAATAATAATATTATCATATATATACATATGTGTGTGTGCGTGTATGTGTGTGTGTGCCTGTGTGTGTGTGTAGGACGGCTATCCTATCCTTCTTGTAGACTCGGCGGTTGACACTGCAACGATACTGAGCAGACCTTAGTTACATTTCTGGGAGAGAGCGTGTTATATACCATGATCAACAATCTGAACAACACCTCGGTCACGATGACTTGTGGCTTCGTGCTAGCACAGCTATCGACGTGTTCCCTCTACCCAATTTCACTCACAAGGCTTGGGTCAAGCTGTGGTATGGTTTTTCAGGCACTTTTTGTGCCGCACGCCAAGGTCGTCCCCAGACCGATAACATCAGGAGAACTCCTTCTTTACAAATCGACCATGGTGAGAATGGTCAGAAAACGAACGTACTAACCACTCGGCCACGCATGTATATATGTATGTTTATCTATCTATCTATCTATCTATCTATCTATCTATCTATCTGTATATATATATATATATATATATATATATATATATATATATATATATATATATATATATATCTGTGTAGACGAATTAATTGGCTTAGTTGCCTCTGGCTGATGAAATCGCTGCCCAAGATCTAGTAAAAACTTATAATTACCAATCTTGATCCATTTCTGCAGGAAAATTAGTCCATCTCATTATTCCTCCACTTCGCAGCAGTTACTGTGTTATTGAAAATGTCAATTCCGAGGTATTTAAGCCAAAATTATTCAAAAAAGAAAATAAATTAATCGCAAATTGATTTATACAATCAAACCTCTCCGCCCAACCCACTTCTAAGTGCTGCATCTTTACAACAATTCCATAAATTATTTTCGTGAGTAGACTTCATTGAAAGAACTGATAAATTGGTTGAAAGCTTTTAAATTCAATCTTGATTGGCGAAGTTCTTGTTTCTTAATAGTACTTGGAATAGTGCTATCTTTTATGAGAAGAGTTGGATGAACGGGGAAACTCTAAGTGGTTTCATCTAGTAAATGGATATCAAGTAAAAGTGCTCAACTGATATGTAATATCAACTTTCCGTTATGGCAGGGGATGCTGGATGATTTCAACACAAAAGTGGAGGCTGAATGCAACAGAAAACTGCGCCTACAAAAGATGAAAATAACATGGACAGAGCATGTAAGCAGCGGGGAAGTTTGACTAACAATGGAAACTAAAAGAACACTTATACGCAGCTGGAATTTCAGTGACACATAATAAGGAAGAACAGACTGGAAAATTGCGCACTCACATGACATATGGACGGCAAAAAAGAGAGGAGATGGTAGCAGGTTACCTAACCAAATAAGATTGTAAGAATAGATGACAGAACAAGGGAGAGAGAATCGGCCAACCAAGAGACAGATAACACAGAAAAGGTCAGTTTTGATGCATATATATATATATATATATATATATATATATATATATATATATATATATATATACACACACACACACACACACACACACACACACGCGCACGCACGCGCGCGCGCTGTGGAGTAATGGATAGCGGCTTAGATTGAGGAATCGCAGAGCCGAGTTCGAATTCCAGTCGAATCCATTACATTCACTTACGTGCCAATACCCTTGGGAAAGGTGTGAATCCTCTTACTCTCCCTCCAGCTTTGGGTAAAATAGCAGGACAGACTGGGTTATATAGTCTTGGATGGCAACTGGTCTAGGAGAAGGACAACTCTGAATTCAAAAACCTGCGGAGGGTCGTTTGGGAACCTTGTGGCATTCAGTGCACCAGGTCTCTGTATTCGTCCTTTCAAAAAGTGTGGATAGTTTTGCACGAAGCCTTCACCACTATAATCAAATCTCATGTGCCGGTGTCGGGCTGTCGGTTTCCTGGAAACTGATCTGCTTGACCCTCATACGTCGAGTCTCGACAGGAGAGTCGATTATATATATATATATATATATATATATATACAGACATGACAGAACTGAATAGACGCTCACAGGAACCGTTTATTTTAAACAAGTAATTTATACAAATGAAGTAATTATAAATGGTCATAAATTTAATAACTAATACTTGGTTGACATCCCTTTTGCTTTTTTTAATGCAAGGACCCTTCTAGTCATGCTAGTGATGAGTTCCTGAATATCATCTTGAGGGATTTCTTGCCATGTTTGGCGCAATAATCCTAAAAGTTCGAGCTTAGAAGATGGCTTCCTGTTCTTTTTGCGGAGTTTTCGATCTAATATGCCCCAAAGGTGTTCAATAGGGTTAATGCCCGGAGACTGACTTGGCCATGGTAGTTTATTGATCCCATTTTGTCTCAAACAATGTTGCGTCGCTTGAGCAGTGTGACATGGAGCTCCATCTTCCATAAATAGGGAGTCGACTTTGCTCATTCTACTACTTGAGAATATTGGAAGGAGCCCTTTCTTTAATATAGAAACATATTTGGTTGAATTAATGTTTCCTTCACACCCCACAAGCTCTGAGCGACCATCACTTTAAATTGCACCCCATACCATTACTGAAAAGCCCCCATGTTTCACCGTTGGCTGCAGTCTTTTTAAATCAAACTCTTGACTACAGAGTCGCCATACCCATACACTTCCACTGTCGGAAAATAATGCGAATCTTGACTCATCAGAGATAATGACAGTGGTCCAAAAGGTCACAGGTCTCTCCACCATCTCATGAGCCCAATCCTTTCTGCGTTTGATATTGGCTGGACGGAGAAGTGGTTTCCTTCTCGCAGCTCTGCCATAGTAGCCCAGCTTGTGAAGATACCTGACAGCTGTTCTGGGACTGACATCAACTTGTGTTGCTATGTCAGAGGCCTTGCAATGTGGATCCTGTTCAACATTACTTTCGACAAGACGCATGGTTCTTTCAGAGGGTCCAGGGCGGCCTGTATGAGGTTTTGTGCACTTCTTGCCCTCTCTGGGGAATTGTACGATCACTCTATTAACAGTAGAAAGGGGTATTGAAAGATTTTCAGATATTTTTCTTTGACTAAGACCACCTTCCTGTTGGCCCACGATACGTCATGGCTGAAATTCAGATAGGTCTGATTCTCCTTTGGTTCATGTCATGTTCCATTATTGTTGTCTGCAATTTTAATCAAATAATCTAAGTTAATTTATCTTATTAAAAAAATCAGAAATAAAATTTATCTTAGTGTCTATTCAATTCTGTCATGTGTGTGTATATATATATATATATATATATATATATATATATATATATATATATATATATATATATCGAGAGAGAGAGAGAGAGGGGAGACAGACAGACTAGAAATCAAAGTTTACCTCATTCGAATAGATGTTCCCACCAACAAGTCTCATGTTGGAATTGTCAACTCAGAAGTTTAAAAACAGTAAAATCAACCTTGCTAATCGAACGCTCCTTCGTGGCTCGGTCGGTTAAGGCACGACAGGTTCGATTCCTGTTGGAGGACGAATATTTTCTATGAAAATTTCTCGGACATTCAGGCCGATAAATGTTATTAATACTGTTTATTATAAAACAGAGCATTTACTTAAATATTTGTATCTATAGAAAGAATGAATAAACATAAAAATGTCTTTTAATAATTGTCGGACTTTTCCATTTCATAATATATTTATATATATATATATTGGACAATAAAAAAATATTAAAAAGTTAAAGTCTTCAGACACACTGGGTTGTATATTAATATTCTTTCGTTTTTATTTTATTTCATTTAGATTACTCGACTAATTTCGGCCAACATGAACATCATCAGGAGAAAAGAAATATTTCTGCTTGCTGGTAGCAGTGAACTACAGAAATGAATGTCTTGATGGAGAAAATGAACTTTTGTCTATAGTTTTCATTTGTTTTGTTTTTGTTATTTATTTGTTTATTTTTAACATGAATTTTGATCAGTCTTCGTGTTGGTCAAACAGTCTCTTTTAAGTTGTTATTTAAGGTAAGAGCAGGATGGATTCATGCTGCTCTGAATTCCCTTGGTCATGTTGACAGTTTTATTGGTTCCTGGAAAGAGGATGTGTCTCTGTTAAGTGTGTGTGTGTGTGTGTGTGTTATTTGGTACTTAGGGAGTGAGTGAGTATGATATGTGTAAGCGTGTATATTGCTGTGGGTGCGTGTTTTCATTTATCTCATTAGGGACTGAGTGAGTATGATGTGTGTATATTCGTGTAGGTGTGTGTATAAGTGTGAGACCTCAACACCTTCGTAAGCATGTCTGTCTTGTGTGGGTGAGAAATGTGGGTAGGTCCTGATTTGTGGTGTTATATATTAATACTATCTATATTATTAAATTTGAGATTGAGCCCGTCAGGGTAGTGCGTTTTTAAACGCTGTATCCACTTATTTTCATGGAACTCTAAAATTTTCTTTAAGCTTATCCGCTCAGAACTTTAAGAAAATAACAAAGTAGCCAATATATATATATATATATATATATATATATATATATATATATATATATATATATATATATATATATATATATATATATATATATATATATATATATATATATATATATATATATATATATATATATATATATATATATTGTTAGTTTGTTATTTTATCTTTCTAGCACATTCTGTAGACGTTTCTTGCAGTATTAATTACAGATTTCATGACATTCATGAAAATCTCGAACTTTTATTAAATTTATATCTAAACTAATTTCTCATGATTATAAAATTAAAATTGATTGAAGAAAAAGATCATTTTATAAAATTACAAAAGTAGAAAGCATTCATCTTCATTTATAATGAATAATGAATGGTTGCGATAATGATTATTTATAAAAAAAAAAAAAACAGTAATGGATTAGATTGATAATAGAGATCTATAAAGAATTATTTCGATGATGATGATTTATAAATAATAATGAATGATGATGATTTATAAAAATACTTCATTAATTGATGATGATGATGCTGATTTAAGAATAATGAATAGTTGAGATGATTTATAAAAAAGTGATGAATGATTGTCATAATGAAGATCTATTAAGAATAACGAATTAATTATTTTGATGATGATAATGGTTTATAAAGAATAATGAATGGTTATGTTGATTTATAAAAATAATTAAACTTGTTATGATGGTGAGTATATATTAATTAGTATTAAGTACTAAAATTGATGATGATAATTTAGATTATACAGAAAGTCAAATTCAAAACTAGGGAAATCGACAGCAATATGAATTGGGTGATAGAATAAATATTTTGGAATTTAAAAAACTAATCACCTAATATTGTAAGTATTCTTACATCAATTCAACCAGGATTTTCTTTAAGTAACACGATAACATAAGTGAATCAATTTTTGGGCAAATATTAAAAATGACTGATTAATTTTGTTTTGTATCATCAAGGTGTTTTATAACTTTCTGAAGATAATCACGATTTAATAGTAAAAATCCTACTAATTAACCCATAGCTGGGGGAGAAATGTTGTATTTCTATATTTTCCAAGGTATTTTACGCGGAAGTGTAAATCTCGACCTCCGATTTCCAGTTCCGTGACGATATCCGTTACACCACCCGCGTATCCAAGCACACAGAACCTTGTAATTTTAAGCGGTGACCCATCCAGATACTGACCATGTTGACGTTGCTTAAATTCAACGATCGTACAAGAACGACTGTTTGAACATGATATGGACATAAGCCTGCAAGTATACCGGGTGTAACAGCAAAATTTTCCCTATCGTGTCACATCATAATTGTCCATTCCACAAAATGTCTAATATCTAAGAGGAAAACACGAAAATAACTGACTTTATTTTTCCCAGGTTTTCATAAAAGACCATTTAGTCATCTTGACACCATTTGCCGTAAGAATCACTAAAAAAAACCTTTGAGTTATTCAGGTAGAAAGAGAACAGGTTAAAAAAAAATAAGCAATGAAGAGAGGAAAAAGATCATTAAAGCCTTCAGTAATGGTACCAACATTCATACTCTGGCTTCCATCTTCAATGTCCATTCAAGAACCATCAAGAAAACGGTGAATAAGTTTAAAGAAGAGATAACAGTAGAGAGGTAATCTGGATCAGAAGGTCACAAGAGGAAAGGGATCATCATTTCAACTTAGAGCGAAAGAGATCAATTAGAAAAGATCCAACTCAATTCATAAGACGTTTGGCATGTGAGAGAGAGTTTTCAGCTATGACAGTCAAAGATCAGCGAAAAAAAAACTTGAAAATGAAATCTATGAGGCACCTTTATATATATATATATATATATATATATATATATATATATATATATATATGTGTGTGTGTGTGTGTGTGTGTGTGTGTGTGTGTGAACTTTATTTCAGTACTTCATTAGCTTCCGATTCTTAGTTATGATTATTTAATGATGAACAATTTTTCTTTTAAGCTTAGAAAGTAATTATACATCGTTATTAGTCGAAGTTGAGTCCAATAGTGTTATAAAAAAACTCGGAGAATTCCAGTAAGATATATTTAATCATTTCTAAGATACATCGGTTCAGAGCTTAAATTAACAATTGTACAATTTTGCTCTTACACGATTAGGGAAATTTTGCTATAATAGCAATTTATATGTACACACACACACACACACATATATATATATATATATATATATATATATATATATATATATATATATATATATATATATAAACCATATGTAACAAGTTATAAATAGAAAAGTATTAAGATCATTAACGCTCATCCACGCCCGGAGGTGAAACGTATCGCTACATTTACAATTCAACACAAAGTTTCCATTAATAATTAACTTATTAATAAATTCAAATGAGCTTACTTCACAAACTAACGTCTTCTTAATTAAAAAAAAAAAAAAAATTATTTTGCCTCATAACTGAATGTCTTCGAAGAAAAAAAAAAGATACGTGTAATTACATCAAAGGTTTATTTATCTTCCTTGTGTGGATTTCAGAAATATATTTTTCTCTAAGTTTCATTGTCAGTCGTATTTTATAAGACATGTATAAAAGAGGGATTGCTGCCCAAATGCATATATATGTATATTTTTTTAAGCATTTCACCCCAAGCAAATAACGGGTGCCACTACACGCATGGGATTACAGGCAGTGAGAGAAAAGACCAGATATAGGGAGGATTAAGGAAAGGATAAAAGATTAACGGAGATTCAAATCATAGCCGTCAACGCTGCATTTAAATTGTTGAAGACTGTTGTCATCAAAGAAACAAGTGGAAGGAGTTCCATAGGCGGGAAATGCGAGAAAATAAACTGTTCAAGTAGAAGTGGCGGTTACATTTATCTATTTGAACAGTAAAAGGGCGGGACCTAGGTGCCAATCTTTTTTCTTTTTTTTTTAGATTCTGTGAGGTTGCTCCTATGTATTTCTGTGAAAATTATTGCAAGCGATGGAGTAAATTCCTCCTTTAGGTTTTAGCTTATTGCTTTGTTTAATATTGAGTAAGTTTTTTATAGTTTTGGATGTAGTAGTCACAAATTTTATTTGCGTATATATTTTGGATTCTTTGTGCTTGTCAGGAGGGACCGTTTTCTTGTTTGGAATATTTATGACCTATTGTTTCGCATTGAATATAAAATAATTATGGTACTGGAGAAAATTAAAGTTGTTTTCAATGTATATATGCTCATTGTGTAAATAATCCGGTGTTGCATATTCTGAGTGCTCTTATGTATACTCCGATGATTTCATTTTGTTGTGGGCTAACCGCTAACAATAGTGATGAAAAGAAATAGCAAAACATTGTAAATGAATTAGGCCAGATATCTAAAAAAAAAAAAAAAAAAAAACTAAAATCGCCAGCACCAGTCGTTCCTGTGCATGTGTAGTCGCACCAACATAGCAAATTTAGTCCGAGTAAATCCTGAAGGACAAAACGCGTCACAAGTAAAATTTTCCGCTTTGACATACAAAAATATATATTGCTATATCATATATATATATATATATATATATATATATATATATATAGTGCAAGTCAATATAGTACAAGGCAAAAATGGACACACCTATGGAAAGTCAATTTTTGTATTTTTACTAAAACAAGTGAGTAATAGATTCCGTTTACTAATACAGGGTATTAATACACGTGTACATATGTACATTATACAAGTCAAAAAGTGATTTACTAACCGTAACGATCCTAAGTATACTGCCTTAAAGAATAAACGTTATCCAGAGATGAAACTCGACGAGGGTGAACTGCAATTCTTCCAGTGGCCTAGTCAGAGTCCTGACCTTAACCCAATTGAAAACCTTTGGGTGATAATGGGCAAGCCTGCCCGTAATAGTAAATTTAACGAAGAAGATAACCTTTTTCGTGAATTAAATGAAATGCTAAAATAAATCTGGCAAAGAAACTTGACTTACTAAAGTATTTAGTCTATAGCATGCCACGAAGAATTCAGGCCGTTATTAAAGCCAAAGTTCACCCAATAAAATACTAAAAAATTATTTGACTTATATAATAAATATATGCACACATGTATTAATGGCCTGTATTAATAAACGTATTTTTTTACTCACTTGTCTTGGTAAAAATATAAAAATCGACTTTCTATAGATACGTCTTACTTTTATTTATTTATTTATTTTTCTTTTTTTTTGCCTCTTACTGTATATAGTGAACATTGAAGTCAACACACAAAGGCGACGGAACAGAAAATTGCGCTTAAGCATGAAAAAGAGACTGTCGCCTATGGGTGGTTAAATCACTGTCCACTTTTACAAAAGCTGTATCTCTATATTAACTATTACTTTAAACCTCAAATATAGCATACCTTAAAACTACATATATATATATATATATATATATATATATATATATATATATATATATTCAAGATGAATTTTGTGGACAAGACAAATTGGTATCAAATTGGTATCAAATGACAATTGGAAAAAAAAATCTTAAGACGAAAAGCGTCTGCAAAATGTAAGATTTTTTTTCCAATTGTCATTTGATAACATATATATATATATATATATATATATATATATATATATATATATATATATATATTTGTGTGTTTGTATATATATATATATATATATATATATATATATATATATTCTTTAGTATACGCTTTGCAGTAAAAAAAAGAGCTTTTATATAATTTAAATGGATTGCTAATGTTTTTTTTTGTTAAGATGAGAGACAGTTACCCTCCTCAAAATCAGGAATAGACTTCATTAGCTTCCGATTCTTAGTTATGATTATTTAATGATGAACGATTTTTCTTCTAAGCTTAGAGAGTAATTATATATCGTTATTAGTCGAAGTTGAGTCCAATAGTGTTATAAAAAAAACTCGGAGAATTCCAGTAAGATATATTTAATCATTTCTAAGATACATCCGTTCAGAGCTTAAATTAACAATTGTACAATTTTGCTCTTACACGATTGGGAAAATTTTGCTATAATAGCAATTTATAAGTACATGACTCATTCCTGAAAATAGTCCTGGGTAATTGTCGAGAAGGAAAGGAAGATAATACTATTGCAGTGACTTGTCTAGCTGAGTATTACATATTACTATCACGTCCGACTCATCCGAATAACGGGTTGTGTCTTCCTAGACCCCATATCGCAACGGTTTTACAATAGAAATACATTGAAAATCTGAAAGAAAGGGATTGTCAATGGTCAGGAATTAGAGTAAATGTTATTCGCAGAATATGGCTATATCATATCTATTATTACCATTTTCCCCCTTTTACGAGTTCGAAAGACTTTCTATAAAATATTTTTATGAATTGAAACCCGAGGCTTGTTTCAAACCTGTTTATTCCTGGAAAGAACTAAATAGAGGCTTACAAATTCTCGTCGAATACGAGCAAGCGAAAAATTGCCCGAGGCTTTTAATAATTGCGCCCAAATTTTCTGAGGGCATGGACGTTATTTTTAATAAAAATACAATCGGATTTGCGTCGAAAATAGAAAAAGAAATTGTGTCTTTTTCGGGATGTTTCATTGTTTCTATATTATTTTATGAAGGCGAAGAAATATCGTCTGCTTTTTCGCTTTGACGTATATTTGCTTGTTTTCCTTCTTACAATTTTTCTCGATTATTCTTTTTTATTCTCTCTTTAAAAATATGCACTTTGTTAATTTATTTATTTCTTTTTCTTGCTTTCATAACCTTTAATTTATTTGCTATTTTCTTTCTTCCTTTCTTTCTTTTTACTTTCTTTCTTCCTTTCTTTCTTTTTACTTTCTTTCTTCCTTTCATTCATTCTTCCTTGCTTTCATATTTTTACCTCTTATTCTTTTTTACTTATTTATTTGTTTACTTTTTCTTTGCTTCTTTCTTTCTGTCTTTTTCTTTCTTTCTTTTTCATTCTTTACCTGTTCTTTCTTTCTTTTTCTATAACTGTTTTTGTTTTCTTTATTTTACTTTTGTCTTTCTTTCTTTCTCTCCTTTTTTCTTTCTTTCCTTTCTTTCTTTACCTGTTCTTTTTTCTTTTTATATAACTGCTTTTGTTTTCTTTTTCTTTCTTTCTATTTTTCATTATCTGTTCTTTCTTCTTTTCCTATAACTGTTTTTTCTTTCTTTTTCTTTTGTCTTTCTTTCTTTTTTCGTTCTTTGCTTGTTCTTTCTTTCTTTTTCTATAACTGATTTTGTTTTTTTCTTTTTCTTTTTCCTTTCTTTCGTTCTTACTTTACATTTCTTTTTTCTTTCCTTCTTTGTCTTATATCTTTAATGATCTTTAATTCGTTTCTCTTTCTTCCCTTCTTTTTTTTTAGCTTGTTTTTTTTTAATTTTCGTTTAAGTTATTTTTGTTCTTTGATTCTTGAAATCTTTCGTTTATTCTATTTTTTTTTTCTTTTGAATTTCAAGCATTTTGTGTTTTTTTTCTATTTACTCACATTATTTCCTCCTTTTTTTCTATATTTCGACATGCTTCGGTCTTTCATTTGTTCTTCTTTTCTTCTTCTCTTTCGGTTTTCCTCTATCTTTTTTTTTGTCAATTTTTTTCCCTTCACTCCATTGTTTCCCTTTGTTGTATTTCTCACTTGAGTTTTCTTTGATTTTCTTCGATTTTCTCACCGCATTTTCTCCCTCTTCTTCTTGCCTGCTTTAATTTTCTTTTAAGCGTTTTTCTGTTTTTTTATTTTTTTTCCTTTTTGTTTAACTTTTCTTCTTTTAATTTTTTCTTTTTATTTTTACATTGTTTCTTTTCCATTGTTTCACTTACGTTTATCCACTCTTTCTCTTTTTTTCTTTTCATTTAAATTTTAATTATTAAATCCTTTCTCTCTTTCTCATTTTCATACAAAAGCTCGCCTTCTTCTCTCTCTCTCTCTCTCTCTCTCTCTCTCTCTCTCTCTCTCTTACTTTGTCTTTTATTTATTTTTGTTTCTTTTTCTTTTTTGTTTTTATATCTGTTAACCTTTAACTTCTCTTTTTTATTGCTAGATTCATTCTCAAATCCTGTTACATTCTTTCTTTTTTTGTATTTTTCATTCTTCTTCCTCTGTGTTTTTTTTTTCGTTCACATTTAACATTCTTTGTATTTAATTTCTTCTGACTTCCTCGCATTTTTCTCTTTTCATTCCCATTCTTTCTTTTTGTTTTCTTTCTTTCTTTCGTTATTTCGCTTCATTTTATTCTCTCTCATTCACTTTCTCGTTCTCTTTCTTTGATTGGACCCCGTTTTTCTCTTTCTATATTTTTTCTTTTTTTCCCCCAGCTTTTTCATTCCCTTTTCTTGTGTTTCATTTGTGAACAACCACCAAGATTTATTATTATTATTATTATTATTATTATTATTATTATTATTATCAAATACCTCGTTGAAGAATTTAATTTTAACTTGTGATCATGTTAAAAAAATGAATATATAGAGAAACAATGAAACCTGGAAATAAGGAAAAACAAAAAACTCTTTTCATTAAATCTAACATAATTTTATACGATTTCCGATTCCCCAGACTTCACTTTACCCTCAGGGTGGGAGAAATGTTTTTAATGATTTAATTTTGAAATATATTTTCAACAATTCCACACCAATGATTGTATTCCTGTTTTATTTATACAACGTTTACATTTAAGTTTAGCTTACAAAGGGGAAAAAAAACCGTTAAAATTTTTTTTTTTTTTCACTCTGTAGAAAACTCAAGAGAAGAGGAACAAGACAGGGATTTATAGAATGTCGTGAACATGCAAAAAGAGAAAGAGGGTGTGAGAGAGATATGAGGTGTTGAAATAGCTACTCCACAGCAATGCAAGAACTCACTGGTCGAACTCCTCTATAAAAACGGCATTTCGAAAGCTGATTTTATAGAGGGTGGCAGAGAAAGAGGTACAGTTTATGAGAACATAGAGGAAATATAGCGTTTAGCAATACACTTGAACAGGTTAAGATTTTAGCGACCGGGGAAGCATCCACTTGGGAGTCGGTTCCACAAAAGAAGTGATTCGGGAGAAGAAGCTGCTCGAGTGAAACTTATATCTCACCAAAAGGGGAATAAGGTTGGTTTGCCACAGTTAGCATGGCGTGTTGGATGTTTGTAGAAGACCGGTGAGTGAAGATGAAAAAGAAAACACATGCATTTAAATTTCCTGCTAGAAGAAGGTCCAGCGATACGAAAATGCTGGATTTGAATTAAGTCCAACCGAAGATAAAGAAGACAAAGAAACAAGACCGATATATATATATATATATATATATATATATATATATATATATATATATATATATATCTACCAATGCTCATATTGCAATTTTTTGCTGTTATCATTTCATGCTATTACCAGAGCTCATATTGCAATTTTTGTTGTTATTATCTCTGGCACTCCTTAATGCTGGTTCCCATATTGTGTTCATTTCTATGCTTGGTCGGCTCAGGAGATTTTTGTGGCATAGCATATGTGCTGATTCCTTAAGTTTACGAATTTTCCAATGGTGTTCTTTGTCTATGATTTCAACCTGATCCCACAGATCTGATCTCCCTTTGCTCTCCATATGTGGTCAGCCACGCCGGAATTTTCCACTTCCCCTGGTAAGTATAGAACTAGAACAGTCTATCCCAGTGAGTGAAATAAAGGGTGCAGTTCAACGTTGTAATAAATATGGCGACAAAGATGAGGACAATAGTCCGAATAATGTAAATAGTGTATATATTAATTTGTTATATAAAATACACTGTTTTTAGTATCTATTATATTTTCAAGATTTATCTGCCAGAGATTCACTTCCTCTAAAGCCAGCTTTCGAAAGCCATTTTTATAAAGCTGTTAGGCCAATGGCTTCAGGCATTGCAAGGAGATAATTAGGTCAGCCCTTTATTGAATCGTCTCTTTATCTCTCTTTATCTTTCTGTCTGTTCACCAGTTGCTCTACCTCCCTCACTCGATATGACTTTCTTTTTCCTCTTCCTTTTTCTGTCAAATATCCCTATAATTTCAGATATAGAATGACCCAATTCTTGCCCTGTCCGAAGTATGATAATTCTCCTCGCCTTTTCATGATTTCATAACCGGTGTTCTCGCTGAATCATCACACGTTGAATCACAACGGAATTTCCATAAAAACACAAGTCTTATCCAAAACAGATAACTGAAAATTTTGGATAAGACTTGTGTTTTTTATGTCCATCATATTCAACTGTATTGTATTTTAATGAATATTGTCTTGAAAAAGGTTTATTAAACCGAAACGTCAGACGTCGACATTTCATTCATTTTAAACAACATTTAAGGATTTTGTTTGTTTTTTCAAAATTTTTCTTCATTCTGTCGGATTTATATCCATTTACACTTGCTTATATATATATATATATATATATATATATATATATATATATGGTTCAATATCCTCGCACCACAGTTATGGTCCAAGGTTAGAACCAAGGAAGAACAACATGAACACAAGAGTAGAATAACAAAGATATATTACAACAGAAATATAGTACAAGAACTTGAAGGTATTAGTAATGACTGTCCGTCTGGTTTAGAGTGAACTAATATTGTCTCGACTTGTTATGCAATTCATTCATTATACCGCTTGAGAGGCGCAGTATTTATCGTGTCAGGAAGAGTCCATTATCTTTATAGGTAAGTTCTCATAACACCCCCCTTCCAAAGCTTTTGCGTCGCAGGGGTCTTTAGTATTTTTTTCTCTTTGGATTTATTACCAAAGGCTCTGTGACTTTTTTCTTCCTGGTCGATTTTCGTGGTTCAGACATTGTTGCGGTCTTTGCATATCAAATGTGTCGAATATAGTATCCATCACTTCTTCCTGAGGTGAACCGTTAGAATCATCTAACAGCCTCTTTCTTATTTGATTTACATGTCTTTTACGTGAGAATTTAGGGCCCTGTATACCATGTTCCCGATTCTTTTTACAATTGTACCTTGTTCCCAGTAGGACGTATTGTTTTTACATATCTTAAAAAAAATTTCTCTCCTGGATGAAATTTTCTTTTTGTTACGCACGACATTAGTATTTGCTTTGTTTGTTTTGGTAGCAATTTGTCAAATACTGATCTGATTTTTCGGGCGAACATCACTTCCGCGGGTGATAATGCCGATGGCGTAGCACTGTTTGGTGTAATTCGATATACTTGTAAAAATTGTTGGCACGTCATATGCTTTCCTTAACGCTCTTTTGAGTGTGTCTACAAATCTCTCCGCCTGTCCGTTTGATCTTGGGTGATATGGCGGGGATTTGATATGTTTAACTTGAAAAATTTCACAAAATTCTTGAAAGTCCGCAGATGTGAATTGAATTGTGTCCTATTATCAGTGACTAGACAATCAACCACTCCGAAGCGAGCAAACAGCTCGTGGAGGCAATTTATGGTAGTTTCAGAAGTAGGTTTTCTGCAACGAAACACTTCTGGCAATTTGCTATAACTGTCTACTCTGAACAAATAATAGAAACCATCTATTGGACCTGCGAAGTCTATATGGATTCTTGACCACGGTCGATCTGTCTCTGGCCATGGCTTATGGATGATCGGCGGCGCTTTCCTAAGTATCCTAAAATGCGAAGGATCCTCTACGTGAGCGGCTCGACTTGTCGGAGGAGGGGTTTCGCTCTTTCTGGTCTTGGGCGCCAGTGGCGGATTATCTCAGTAACCCTGAGTTTTTACTTACCTGGCTATTGGCTCGGGATCAGCTGCCTCTCAATGACATAGTCTTCATATGAGGCTTGGCAGATTTGCCAGACTGTGAACGGTGTGACCTTGGTTTAGAAGAAACAGCTTCGCACGCCTTGTCCGCCCCTTATGGGACTATGTCGGCGAGTTGACGGCTCGTCTCGCTCCCGAACACCCCGTGCTCATTGATCGCGCATACGCGTGTGACAATGTGTCGCCCCCGTATTTTGGGGTGAAACGAATGGTGTTTCTGACGCTGCTGGTCACGGCGCGAATAGTGATTTGAACGACGCGACAGGAGGAAGTCTTGCGAGGCAATCGTTTTTCTCATCAGGATGTAATCCGATTCTTTGAGCATCAGTTCAAGATGAAGTTTAGAACTGATAGAAAACGCTTGCATTCGACAGTCTTCCCCGAAATGTGGGTGACTTAGGCGAGCTTGGTTCGTTTCAACGGGGCTAGCCTTGATTTTCCACTTTTAAGTCAATCTACATCACATCGGGGTGGTTTCCTGTGGAACCCTTCCCTTGATTAGGTTAGAGAAGTTTTGTGAACCTAGTTAATGTAAGTGTTGTTCCTGGCCTGATCGCGGCTGCATCTTAGGTTATGATCCAAACTGAAAATTGGAAAATCCCCATTTTGTTTTGATCCCTTTTTATCTCGAGTGGGTCAGCTTTTTTCTTTACTATGTCCGTATAATTTTCTCCTTTCCCAATCCCTTAGCGAAAGAGCCTCGTGCTTGTGTCCAATGGCCAGAATACAGCAGCCTCTCTTTTTTGGGGGTTATGTTTAGTTTATTTTATGTTCATGTTATTTTGTTATTGAGTTCATCCCCCTTCCCTTTCATTCTTCATCTTTAGATTTTTATATATAATAATCTATTATCATTAAATTTTTATGGCATGGTGTGCGTTTTTTAGGCCCCCCTTGAGAGGAGATGGTATTATGGTGTATAGAGGATCGATTGGTGACGAACGAATTTTTGTGGTGAATGTGCAAATTGTAATGAGTGAATGGGTCGTGAATTGGATTAGCTAGGATTGTTACTAAAACCATTTCTTTTTTATCTCTGTTTGTTGTATTTCCCATGCTCTATTAACTGTAGGGTAATGGTGTTACAAAAACCAGTATCCTTAAATGATGCCAATAACAAAGGAAAAAATGAAAAATATCTAAAAACAGATAGAATATATCATCATAATATATATTATTTTTATTTATTTGTTATGTCACTAAATACATAATTATCAACAATGTTTCTGTAAAACTTGCTGTTTTCTGTAATAAATTCTTAATAAATATTATTATTGTTATTATTTTACTTACGTGTAAGTTAGTCCTACAATTACAATTCTTTATGGCTAACCACGAAAAGAAATGTTGATCAAAACTGGCTAAAACCTTTAAGCGCGTATTGAAATTGATAAAATTATCAAGTGTTGAATACGGCCTCCTCCGCCAAACGCGTCATATGTATTAGATATTCGTAAATTTCGTGTCATAATGGCAGGGCTCTGGTTGTGTTAAAAGGGTGGCCAAAGAGGTGGTGGGAGTTGAGTTTGTTCGGGGTGCGGAACTGGCAATGGTGTTTTTATAACATGCTTTGTTCAGACAACAGGATCTCTGGTCCAAACTGATCAAATCTATGAAATTCTAGGACCCTGCGATTTGTGTCATATGTGACAAAACAAATATTTTATTAACATATCAAATAATAAGTAAAATGTAATGGGATCCAGTCAACCATAAAGAAAAAAAAACAAATTTGTAGATGGAATCAGAAAGTATTTATGGAAACTTTTTCCAATCATGGAATCATTATAGGTGAGAAACTGAGTGAACTGCATCTTTTCCCACCATTCTCCCGAAGGCCTTTGCAAACAAGACTCTTTCAGCATGGAATTACTCGTTACTTACGTGTCGTCTGACAATTTCTGAATAGGAAAATGATTAGGTGGGCGAATGAGACCAGTGTATTGAGCAGCAATATTCCCTGATAGCACACATCTATAATGATCTTTTGAAAGTGTAAACCATTATAAAATAGGCGATTTACACCTGAAGACACGAAAGACTTCAGGATTTGAAGAGTTTAATTTAGGCGGGTTCGACAATACTGGAAATGTGTCAAAATGCTTTCTCTTTTTTACATTTCACTCCTTTTTTTCTTTTTTGGCAATGGTGACTCAACAGTTGAGAAATTCTTTGATTTGTTGCTAAAACCTTTTCTTTTTTATATCTGTTTGTTGTATTTCCTATGCTCTATTAACTGTAGAGCAATCCGCGGTTACCTCCCTTGTCACGAAATGGCATCTGCCCTTCGATATAAAAACAAAGCATCACTGAGGCGGGGGAACAATTTAACATTCTACGCATCAAATAGTTTAGACGTCAACACAAAAAGTCAAAGACTTTATCCTCTCTTCTTTCCCGGACCTGTAATTTAATACAGTTAAATTACACTACAATTAACACCATGTATGTGGAGATAGTGAGACTGTGGCGGACTTCACCACATTGATTTAACTTTAGATTAGGAAACAGGGCTGACGTAGAAAAGGATAAGCCAAAGACATTGTTACACATAAAATATGTATTTAACAAGATGTACAATATCAAACAACGATGTGAAAGAAAGCTTGCATTTAATTAAGAAAAGGCTGAAATAAACAAGAGTTGTCTCTCTTTAACTGTTATTTTAGTATTTCAAAGTTTACTGGAAGAATGTTCATGAGAGTCTCTTATAATGACTGTTCTTAAAAGATTTGCCATGTTAGAAAAGATTATGTGAGTGTATACAAGGTATGTTCAGCATGTGAATGGTGTTTGTGAGTGAGAAGGTTGGCGCATGGTTTCAACTGCCGTGGATTCACTTGGCAGCTGAATTCTCACTAAAAAAAGGTTAGAAAATTCTTGCTTAAATAATTGACTATAGGCTCCAGATCGCTACGCGGGAAGAATTATTCTTCACATGCAAACGATCTGATTGGTTGGCATAGACCAATCAGCGAGCGAGCTTTCGGGAGACTTACGAAAGATTCTGTGATCTGTTTCTCCTAAATGTGCACAAAACTTACTACATAAAAATAGAGCGATTACAAAATTGTCGCATTGCTGCGATTTGTAAATTGTCTATAATAACGTACTGGTGATTAATTAACCAATGAATGCTTGGCCTTGTATGTGATTTGTATTTTTGTATTTATGTATGTGTGTTCATGCGTGATAGACTCGCACAAGACATTTCTAATGCAATTACATCTTAGCTGGCCTGGTAACATTTGTGATCAGAGTTGATGAGAGAAAACCGAAAATCCTCATGTACAGCGAAAGGCAGGACGGGTTGAAGAACTTAGAACGACTCATGTTGAGGTAAAATTATAAACTTAAGATTTACATTTCTATGTCGTTATGATAAGTATAGATTATGTTTTCTACCTCTCCAAAATCTCATCGTTGCTCACATGTCCCGTCCATGGCATCCTTAGCATCCTTCTGTAGAACTCCACCTTCATTGCCTCGAGTGTCTTCTTCATCTTTGTGGAGACCGTCCAACTTTCGCTGTCGTAAAGGAGGACAGATAAATTCACTTTGTATTTCTGAGAACATACAAAAGTGCCGATGCCGTCTTTAAACTAAGAAGAAACATCTGTGGGGCATTTTTCCAATAGGGAGTTTAAGAATAGCAACCCAAGGGACATATCTTCCTTTCTTCAGTTTATCCTCTTTTTCTTTCTATTTGTTTATCTGTTTATCTTTCGTTCTTTCCTATTTTATACCCAAGTTTCTCCTCTCTGACAATTTCTCATTTTTTTGTTTTCCCTTCTTACTTTGTGAGTCTTGTTTGCAAAGCCCTTCGGGAGAATTATGGGAAAAGATGCAGTTCACGCAGTTTCTCACCTATAATGATTCCATGATTGGAAAAAATTCCATATATATATATATATATATATATATATATATATATATATATACATATATATTATTAATAGAAATCTTATAAGTATAAGAAACTATACTGGCTCGAAAACCTTCGGTGTCTTGATTTGCAACCAAACAAGCCAATATCAAAGGGAAAAAAGGTATATAAAAAAAGGAAAACCAAGAACCTGTACGTTAGCTGATAGTCCAGCATACAAGTCCAAGGCCCAAAGAAAGATACCCCGATGCGGGTACCCCAAAACAACTAAATAAATAAAGTGCTCAATACAATGAGTAGAGAAGACCTAGTTAAACCTAGAGAGCCAGACAAACCTACCAAGTTTTCACCTAAGCGAGTCGTTTGGGAAGGCTGACAATCCGCTTAGGTAAAACCTTGGTAGGTTTGTCTGGCTCTACAGGTTTAATATATATATATATATATATATATATATATATATATATATATATATATATACGCTTATATATAATTTATTTTAAGATATTACATCGAAAACATGTCAAAATTGCTGCACAATTGCAGTCGTGTTTCGATGCATATCAATGCATCTCATCAGGTGATTGTAAATTACTGGTGAGTGAACGATTTATTTAGATTTAAAAGCAAAATATACAGCCTCTGAAAGAAAGAGGGGTTGTTATAAGGTTTGTGGGCTTTACTCAAGTCAACCAATCGAATAGGACCTATGTGAAATTTAAGCTAAAGGAAGAAGCAAAAATAATAATGTAATATCCTAAAATAAATAATATTGCTCTGCTTTGTAAAAAAAAAAGCCCTCTTGCAAATTTAATGTTACGAACGCGGAAATTGTACTCTATTCATTCTCATCTTACCTGGATATATATATATATATATATATATATATATATAGTGGTGGCATCTTATGTGTTTGCACAGTTTCGCACGAAACGATTCTTAAAATTATATAAAAACGAAAACAGTTGTGGATCATCCGAAAATAATCTTATATATTAATAGCCGATATATAATAGCTAATGATTGCTGTAAGTTCTGCAGTGACGAAAGAGGATTTTCTGTGATGAACATAATTTATTCTGACAAAAGAAATCGCTTTGATTTGAAATTGTGGCAAACCATTTAGTAATCAATTTGATAAGTCTTCCACTGGAAACTTTGGCACAGCAGCGAATCAGTTTGTATGTGTCTAAGAAAACATAACACAGCTGATGACACTAGATTCAAAAAGCATCAGACTTCTGAACAGAAATATGATAAGAACAGAATTTCAATCTGAAAATATCTTTATGGAGACGTTTTCTATTAAATTATCAAAATAATTTAATTTTTTTTGATACTATATAAAATGATTTCTTACCGTTCTTAATTCTTTTTAATGTTTAAAATTTTTTAAAATTGTGTTTCTATGATTCAGGTCATTTTTCTGGTTTCTGGTGATAACATCAATTGTCTGCTGTATTCTAAGCGCTTTCAGCTTTCATTACCTATTATCAAACACACGAAAACCACCAAAGTTACACAATGCATACATATAGTAAGTGGTGGCATGCTACCGGTTCGCACCGTTTGTGCTAAACGATTCTTAAAATTATAAAAGCTTAGTGGACCGGTTGTTGGATTATCCGAAAAAAATCTTATATATTAATAGCCGATGGTCTAGACAAAGTGTTAGTTACGCTACAATCGTGCGCACCTAGTGAAACTCTAATAGACATACGCCCCCTACCACAACAATAATGGCTTCCGTGATTACGTTGAAAACGTAACGAGAAATTATCATAAACATATTGTATCCAAAACTATCGAATGATCTAAAAATATAATTAATGCCGTTGCTGTAAGTATTGCGGAGGCTGAAAGAAGGTTTTCTTTGATGAATATAATTTATTCTGATAAAAGAAATGCGGCACACCTTCTAGTCATCCTCCATTGAAAACATTGGGACTGGAACAAATCAATTCGAATGTGGCTAAGAAAACATAACACAGCTAATGCCACTAGATTAAAAAAGCATCATACTTCTGAACTGAAATATGATAAGAACAGAATTTCAATATGAAAATCTCTTCTATTTAATTATCTGTTATAGTGGAACACACCTATTCTATTGTTAATAGACTCTCCCACCTATAATAAGTAGGAGTAGTAGCAGTCGATCAGGGAGTTGCTCAGTCAGTCGATGTTGGTCGACCGGCTGATCGGTTGAACTCTCTGCCTTCGGGCGGGGAGGAACCCGAACGAGGCTACGCCGAAGGGCGGAGTCTCTTTCGGGGAGGTAAACCCACCCTGAACCCGTTTATACGGGTTTAATCGGTATATTTTTGGCCAAGCCCACGGGCTCGGAGATCCCACGTTAAACCGGCCTTGTGCCACATGGTGCCCTCGTGGGTGGGGGGGATGACTAAATATCGTTGTTCAGTCAGTCGATGCCGGACGACCGTTAGTCGGATATTAAAGTATCAGCGACCACCACTAGATTTCTCTGCGTCATTACCTATTATATCAATTTCCTAACGTTTTGTACGTCGAACCTATACAAGCCTCCACTGTGAAACTACTCTAAAACATTATCAA
This sequence comes from Acanthosepion pharaonis, assembly GCA_903632075.3. NCBI lineage: Eukaryota > Metazoa > Mollusca > Cephalopoda > Sepiida > Sepiidae > Acanthosepion > Acanthosepion pharaonis. The sequence goes on from CAHIKZ030004191.1 coordinate 2,244,515, forward strand.
ATTGTTTTAATTGTTTTTGATACTGTATAAAGTTCTTTATTTCCATTCCCAGATTGAAAAGAAGATAAGCATAACAGCTTCCTAAATATTACATGCCTTTATAGAAGCGGTTCCTGGAAATTTAGGATGCCATTATTGGATAGTGATGTAATGAATATACATACACCTCACAGCAATATGATTGGCCGGTGTCAGCCATAAATACAGAATGATGTGGAGGTACAGGGGACGCCTATTGACGACGCCTATTGAATTGGCTACGCATATTGTCTTCGCCTATTGGCTACGCCTATTGCCTACCATTACGACGAGGACCACTCTATTACGGTTACCTGCTAGATTGTCCTACTTGGTTACAGTAGTCAACAACCCCTTTGCTACTTCGAACAAATATATCCCTTTCTGGGACAGACAGACAGATAGATAGATAGATAGATAGATAGATAGATAGATAGATAGATGGACTAATCTTTACGAAAAATAAGCACGCTCTTGGCGCACCAAAGAAGGAGGCAATCACCGAACTATTCATGATATGACGTCGTTGAACACGTCTAAAGAAATACGCCGAACACGATTAACATTTGAATCTGGCGGGCACAATTAGGAACGAGGCGACAACTGACCCGCAGCGAATTTTTATTGTGATTCTGATTAGTTAATAAGGAAATGTGCTAAGGGAGATAATGAGATTTGTATTTACTCAATACATCACATCTCCCCTCTTGAATAAGTTAGTATTACTAATTGAATTTATGAGATTTCACTTTTGTGAAGACTCACAATGGAAGACGAACCTCATGTCCGTTCGCCTTTATTCTGGTCATATCCTTATGTGATTCTGTAAAGCAACTGGTTTGTTAATTACACGTGACTGTGGCTCATTTGACACTGGCTGTTCAGATATGATTGGCTCTTTATGATCCCCAGGGCATTGGCGTTGTTGTGGGTTGGAGCTGCTGATCAGCCTCTCTCGACTGTCTTATATGCCTTCTGTATATTTGTTCCATCTGGCGTTTCCAGGATTCATGTTCTCCGCTGACGTCCTTCTTTGCACTAGTCAGCGGGACTTCATGCTAGTATACTTAACCCGGATAAGTGCGGGTGCACCAAGATCTTTTAAGTGCTTAGGAAACCCACATCGTTTTATGGTTCCTATGAATCTTAATCCGGCTATTGACATATAGATAGGAACGGTGAAAATCGAATTCTCTGAATGGACGTATGAAAGCAAATTTTGCTTACCTGGTCACTATTAACTGCTATCAGCATCAGTTATTTCTATCCCGCTATGTATTTCATGAGACATTGGTGACATTGCTGTAAACATACTTGGAACTCGTTATCTAAAAAAAACAAATGTTCACTAATGTAGTCATATATGTATACAGGGAATCATTATTTTTTATTGCAGTTTCTATTCCGGAAATAATCAAGAAAAACAAAAGCCTAATTCTGGTGAATAGATAGGATAGATGACCCTCTGCTATAATAATAAATCCCAGTGCACGTCTGTCCGTCCGTCTGTCCGTTTTTTGATCTCGGCGAATCAGAAACAAGCGGAAGTAACAGGTATAACTACTGTAGTTACAAGTGATTAAAATTTAAATAAATAACTCATTTAAAACATTATCAAACAGAGTGTAAGTTTGTTTTTTGTTTTTTTAAAGCAATTCTTTATTAAAGGTTTAACTTTTATTTTTGCTTTTCGTCGAATTTTAAATTGATAAACTCTAATTAAACCGTAATTAAACATAGGCAGGGCACGGTACATTGCTCATAGTTTTTTTTCTTTTCTTTTTTCTAATCCGGGTACTGTGATGTGTTCGAAATATTATATAGTTTGCGTTTTCTAATGTCTTTTAAGAATGACTTTATGTATTTTAAAATAAAATGAAAATTGCGCACAATATGAATAAAAAAAACTGCGGAGAACGATTGTGTATACGAATTAAAGTGTCGAATAAAGATAAAATAATTTTATTATTTCTAAGTTATTTTAACTTTTACGTACGTACCATGGTAAAGGTAAAAGTCGATGATGCAAAAGCTCTCAGCAAGACCTAGCTTAAAATCCGCCCGAGGGGTGGTTTCTATGCTAGTATTTAATACATTTTGATTTTTTTATAGTAGTAGATCTTATCATTTGTATCATGTGAACATTAATATGTTCACATGATACAAATGATAAGATCTCCTACTCAAGGTAGAGAGTTAGGGTGTTCTGTTGTGGTTGAGCAAGACAGGGCAAGAAGCGAAGTTCATGCAAGAAAGATAATGGTTACTTGATGTGCTCAAGAATGTATTGATTTGGAAAACATGCTGGGAGTCTTTGCAAAAAGTAGCAATTCCTGAGAAGAAACGGTCCAAATGGAACCTCCTTCTTACTAATTAAATATGTATGATGTCTAAGCATACCTACGAGCGATAATGGTTATATCCTCAGTCACATAAATACAGTAGTAAATACTGTATGTTAGTCTCCAGTTAGAAATTCGTCTCCAGCTGTGCTGTTCAAACCCTCTGCTTCTGAGGCAGACGAGGCTATGTCGAAGGGCAGAGTTTCGTCTCGAGAAACACCAACCCGATCCCGTTTTATACGGGGTCTAACGGGAATTTTTGGCCGAGCATACGGACTCGGATACCCCACATTTGGCCTTGTGACACATCTGACCGCGTGGGGCGGCTGGTAGATATCCTATAGTTGGAGATTTGTCTCCGGCTGAGCTGGTCAAACTCTCTGCCACCGGGCGGAGAGGATCCCCAAACGAAGCTATGTCGAAGGGCAGAGTTTCGTCTCAGGAAACAGGTGGTGGCGAACAGAAATGCTGATAGCCTTAAATGATTTTGGCATAGACAAGATTATAGAAATAATAAATGAAATCTACAACAGTGGTGATGTACCGGAAGATCTCAGAAGATCTATTTTCATAAGAGTGCGTAAGAAACCAGGCGTAAACAAATGTAAATTCCAGCGAACAATCAGCCTAATGAGTTACATAGCCAAACTCATCATCCGTATTCTGATGAATAGAGCAACAGAATCAGACCAGAGATAGGACAAGAACAGTGCAGGTTCGTTAAAGACACCAAAACAAGGAACACTATATTCATGCTCAGAATGTTATCAGAAAGAGTGATAGAGATGCAGAAGGACCTGCACCTGTGTCTTATAGACTACGCAAAGGCGTTCGACAACATACGCCACAAAGATCTATTGGAACTGCTCAGCAAGCATGATATAATTGGAGAAGATATTAGAATAATCAAGAACCTATACTAGCAGCAAACGGTCTGCATGTAGATAGAGAATGAGTTCAGAAGATATACAAAAATTGAAAGGGGCATAAGGCAAGGATGTGTCGTCTCACCGGACTTTTTGAATCTATACAACGAGACATTTCTGAGAGAGCTGAAAATCATACCAGGATTCATCATTGGCGGCCACAATCTTAACATAAAACACGCAGATGACACTGCTGATAGCAGACTCGAAAAGTTAATTATAAAATCTCCTACAGAAGGTAGCGAAGGAAAGCTAGAAGAAAGGACTAAGCACAAACTACAAGAAGACAGAATGCATGGACATCAATAAAAGGATGAGACCGAAATGCGATTTACAGGTTGGTGACACTAAAATCAATCAGATGCGGAAATTTAAATATATTGGAAGTGTTTTGATAGAGGAGGGTAGGTGCGACGTTGAGGTCTGAAGACGTATTGCGATGGCAAAAGTCGCATCCCAAAAGCTAGGCAGAATATCATGAGGCAACAGGGTTTCGTTGGTAACAAAGAAAAAAGTACTGAACTGCTACATGATAGCTGTCCTCCTTTACGGCAGCGAATGTTGGACGATGAAAAAGAGACTCGATGCAACGGAGGTATGGTTCTACAGAAGGATGCCAAGAATGCCATGGACCGAACATGTGAGCAACGATGGGGTTTTGGAGAAGAGGAAAACAAGGAGAAAGCTTATACTTAACATCAGGAATAGGCAACTGAAATCTTTGGGACACGTAATGAGAAAAGAGAGCTTGGAGAATCTGATACTCACAGCGCGGATAGAGGGGAAAGAGAGACAACCGAATCAACGTATGGCATACATAGCGCTCTTAAGCAAGTGGATGATGAAACAGGGTTGGAAGAAGTAGCAAAAGGACAAAACATATTGATAACTACCAGGGATAAGGAGAAGTGGAGAGCCATGCTCGCCTACGTCCTGAAGGGACACGGCACATAAAAGAAGAAGAAGCATACAGTTTCTTTATAATTATTTATTATTCATATTTATTTTAGAAAATTATATTGATTTTCATAAGATAGAATGAATGGTCATCAGCAAAAAGATGAGCCCGAAATGTGATTTACAGGTCGGGTATACTAAAATCAAGCAAGTGCGGAAATTTAAATATCTGGGAAGCGTCTTGACAGAGGACGGTAAGTGCGACACTGAGATTCAAAGACGTATTGGGATGGTCAAGGACGCATTCTAAATGCTAGGCAGCCTAGACAGGAGGATTTCCATGATAACAAACAAAAGAGTACTGAAATGCTATATGATCTCTATCCTCCTTTAGGGCAGCGAATGTTGGACGGTCTCCTCAAAGATGAAGAAGAGACTCGAGGCAACAGAGGAAGTATACAAGGAGGAAACTTATACTTAACATCAGAAAGAGGAAGCTGAAATTTCGGGGGCATGTAATGAGAAAGGAGGGCTTGGAGAATCTGATACTCACAGGACGGATAGAGTGAAAGCGAAGCAAGGGAATAAACACATGAGATACTTAGTTGGCTTCAGCAAGTGGATGATGGAACAGGGTTTGGAAGAAGTACCAAAAGAACAGAAAATATTGAGAAATACATGGTATAGAGAAAAGTGGAGAGCCATGATCGCCTAAGTCTTGAAGGGACACATCACATAAAAGAAGAAGAAAGAAATAATAACACTTAACCTTAGGATCGCCTGAGGGATTAAATTGAGAGTCACAATACAGTGTTGATTCTCATGCCACTTCTGGTCAATCGTTTCATTTTAATAAATTGGACAGCGTAAAATATTAGTAGGAAAAATAAATTATGATTTACAACTATTTACTATATGGCCCAATTATCTGCGGAAGGGTTCAGATGGAATCGGCTGAATATTCAAAAGAATGGTCATCCGTTGGATAAGCGCCAAATGAAAGCGAAAATGATAATTCTTTACCTTTAAGATAAAATACAGTGTAACCCGGATATAAGAGAGTTGTCGGGACCGGAGAAGAAGTCTCTTATATCTGGGTTTCTCTTATATCCGGGTTTGGTCTATTTTATATACATTAACACAGGCTCTAATTTGGGACCAGAGAAAATCTCTCTTATATCAGGGTTTCTCTTATATCCGGGTTTGGTCTATTTTATATACATTAACACAGGCTCTAATTTGGGACCAAAGAAAATCTCTCTTATATCCGGGTTTCTCTTATATCCGGGTCTCTTATATCCGGGTTAAACTGTATATCAAGACGGGACAAACGAAAATTACTCCCCACTCTTTGCTTTTAAGGGTTTCAGAAATCATTTCAGTTATACTTTTTAAGTTTATCCAATGACATATTTTAATATTTGGATGGTATACACATTTTTTTTGTTTATTTGTTTGAATAAATAATTATTTTAGGAACTCACAAACTCCAAACGCAACATCCGAGGGAATAATGTCAGAAATGAAGAGTTCAAATATTTTCGTCTAAACAAATTCCCGTAACTTATGTACCTCCATGAGATCGCTAAAAACAGACCATAGCATGATGAAAAAGACGTCAAATTTGACAAAAACATTTTATCGTCTAAATGTGTATATTATTATTAAGAGGAAAGATCAAAGTTTATTTTAATTATTTTTTTTTAATTTTTCCTTCTTTTTAGAACATTCTAAATTTTGCTTAAAAAAAAAACTTGTTTCTCTTTGTAACACCGGAACTAGTAAAATAACATATACAATTTTTAGCACGTTTTTTTTTTTGTGTGTGTGTGTGTGTGTGTGTGTGTGTGTGTGTGTGTGTGTGTGTGTGTGTGTGTGTGTGTGTGTGTGTGTTATGCAATATGACATTTAATCTCATCTTACCAGTCTTATTTTAATTTCTTTATAATATATTTTCCAAAAAGCATCGTAAACGTAAAGGTGAAAGTACAAAAAACAAAAAAAAATAAATAGAGCGCTGAAAGTTTTCTTTAAAAATAACGATGTAAATAATTTGTTCACTTAAATGTAAATAATTTCACTTTTCTCCTTCCGTAGAACAAATTATCCTCACGGAATCCGTCAACATGTCATTCATCACCTGTCAAGTGACGCGAAAGTTTATGACCTGCTTTGTTTTATTTTCAAGTTATATCTTTTCAGCACAGAAGCTAAGTTAAGCTTTGTTCAAAATATTTTAAATAATCATTATAATTTCCAATTTTCTTAAAATAAGTTTTGAAAAAATGATAATTGATATTTAAAAGAATTTCAATGGGAAATTTTCAGTTTTTTTATAAAATGGAAAAAATAGTGAATTTTGCTGACTCAAAAAAAAAAAAAACAAGATTTTTAACGAAAATTTCGGACGTGCTAGAAACGATTAAAAAATGTAAAAAAATACCCCCAAAATACTTTGATCTTTCCTCTTAATAATAACATAAACATTTAAACGATAAAATTTTGTTTTCGTCGAGTTTGGCGTCTTTTTCTTCATGCTATGCTCTTTTTTAACGATCTCGCTAACGTAACTCATTCACCACTCCAAGTTAAATATTTACATCTGTTCTTTAAGTTTTGAACTGCCCAGTTTGCAGCGTCATGCACATTTTCTCACTGTTTATTAAACTGCCAAGCGTGATACACCCTTAGGCGATCATGTCTCTTTCGATATATGACTGAAAGCAGATTTTTTCCGCAGTAGATTGCCATTTCTTTCGGCTGTAGACCAATTGCTATCCAAGGCTACAGAACAAGGGTCTGTCCTGCTATTTACCCATAGCTGAAGGGGAAAAGAAGGGGATTCCTAACTCGCCTCTAAGTGTTGATTTCAATGTTCACTTTTACATTTACATACGCTCTATATCTGATATTGAGCACTATTCCCATCAATATAGCACACCTTAAAGTTATATTTCTTCATATATATAAATATATATTGAAATCTCTCAGAGAATGGGCCATATTTCAAAAAGGTATGACGGTCCAGGATTTTAACTCCTAGAACGGAACCACACATGATTTTAGCTGGTAAAGGCATATATAGACCCACCCTCTCTTTTCGCAAGGACTGAATACAGACAAACGGATTACATAGTGTGCCGCGAGGTCACAAAACGGGTTTTTTATTCAGAGCTGTCCTTATTGTAGACTGGTCATAACCAAGGCTAAATAATCTAAATAATAAATTTGCACATTTACCAAAGTTTTTTTTTCGCTTAAGTTAATATAACGAACTCAACCGGAATTCGAACTCGGTTCTCCGACTTCATATTCTGAGCCGCTTATCCACTACACCACCACCAGTGGAAAAAGATTATTTCATCGGACGCAATTAATGCTTATTATGATGCGACTACACATGCGCAGGAATCAAAGAGAGGCGACGAGAATTTAAAAATAAATGTTTACTTTTTCTTTAATATATGTTTCGATTATATAATATGGCCGATCGTCCTGTTTAAGACGATAATCAACATCTGGCAGCAAGGCCCTTGATCAAGAGTTTTGAGATGCGTGGATCTGCTTCTTAATTGCTGGTGTTCTCAGGTCCACCTTGACCCTGGGTGGAAGCTCTTGTTAGGATCCTAGCTATGGGCAAATAGTTGACCCCGAAACTGGGGTCAAAACGTTGTGAAGGTGTAAAAATAGATTGTATTACCAGCAATACATTTGAGGGAAAAAATTATCAGAAATACATTTTTGGCAATACTTTGAAGAAATATTATTACAAAAAATAACGTCCTGGGTATGACGATAAACTGCATCCGCTTCCTAGGTAAGACGATAAACTGCATCCGCGTCCTAGGTAAGACGATAAACTGCATCCGCGTCCTGGGTAAGACGATAAACTACACCGGGCAGCAAGGCCTTTGATTAGGAAGTTTTGAGGAGCATGGAACTCCCTTTTAATTGCTCGTGTTTCCAGGTCCACCCTGAATCGGGATGGTAGTACTTGTCAGGGTCTCAGCTATGGGCAAATAGTTAACCTCCCCCTCAAAAAAAAGTGGGTCAAAACACTATGAAAGCATAAAAATAGGTTTTAATACCAGCAATACTTTTTCGGAAAAATTATTAAACGCAATACAACAATACATTTTTTTAAATAATATATTACCAGCAATAAAAATCTTGCCGGCATTAAATAACATATTTTAGTTGATATGCCGTAAAACTAAACCAAACCAATATAGTCGATTCCATTTCCAATAATGGTAAACGGTTATAAGAACCTGGAAGCAATTTTAATTTGGATGATGCAACAAAAAATACTTTCTAAACATTCTTGTCTAAGCAAATTGTTTTCTCTTTTAATTGCAGTTGCGTTTTCAAATCAACATTTTGTTCAGTCTGATTACAGTGAGAAACAAATCTCTTGTTTTGTAAAAGATCCTTTTTGCGTTTATACAATTTTTTTTTATTTAAATTCCTCGAGGTTTCACCGATGTATTTCTTGTTGCAATCATTACATGTGATGGAGTAAATTCCGTCTTCAAGTCTTAGCTTATTCTTTTCTTTTGTATTAATTAAGTCTTCTAATTTTTATACGTGACAAATTGTATGACGTGTTGCAAATAAATTATTTTTAATTGTAGTTGCAATAGAGTTGGTGGGTAGGACAATCTATTTTCATCCGTCATGTTTGTCAGAAAGGTACTAAAATACTAATCTTTTTTACATATATATATATATACAAAGTCCACATATTTTAAGTGCCAAAATATATTTTTTTTAAATTATAACAACGCCAGCATTGCGATAATCAGTTTTTTTTTTTTTTAAATTACGTAACGGTCATTCTATACTCAGAAAGTTGTGCATGAAATTCCGAGTTCGTACTATCGTTAGCTAAGATAATATATATATATATATATATATATATATATATATATATATATATATATATATATATATTTACAAGTATATGATCGGTGTATACAGAATAAATTCCAATAATCAAAAAATACTATACTGAAAAGAGTGCTCAATACAGAGTAGAACAAATATAATTTATTCGAAAATTGTAAAATAAACATGTTATAAAATCACTACAAAAAATAGCCATTTTGTTTCAACACTTCTGGTGTCGTTTCAAGTGATGGTGTTGAATGTAGAATAAAGAGTAAAAAAAAAAGCTTCAGTACCATCACTTGATAAGACGTTGAAACAAAATGGCTATTTTTTGTCATGATTTTATAACATATTTATGTTGTAATTTTTGAATACATTAGATAGATAGATAGATAGATAGATAGATAGATATCCATGCAAAATGAGAACGAATGTAGTCCAATTCCGACGTTCGTAACATTCAATTTAAAAGAGAGCTCAATAAAAAAAAAGTAGAGCAATATTCTTTATTTCAGGATAATACATCAAAACATACAAAACACTACACAAATTCAACCATGTTTCTATGAGCATTAACACATCTAATCAGGCGTTATTAAATGACTCGCCTTATTTATGTAAAAAACATGAAACAGCCTGTCGCCTCTAAGTGTTGACTTCAATGTTCACTTATATATATATATATATATATATATATATATATATATATATGCTGGTTTACTATCCTTCATATGAAATTTCGAAAGCCTGAAAACTTGCAATGTTCGAAAGCTTTTCATGCGCCGATATAACTTGCCAAAAATGGAAAATCTCCAAAATCCCTGAGAAGGTTCCTAAATGATATGCAAATTCTGTAAGTAAGCTCATCCGCCCTAGGAAGACCTTCCCCAGCTCAGCTACGTAGCCTACGCTCGTGCGAGTCTTTTGTCTGCGACCGTCTTAGTAACACCTTTGTTCATGGCTTTACCTAACAGTTGTTTTGTGTATATAATTTAGAATTTAGAATTAAGCTATGAAAAGATAGCTTTAGCCGTAATCCGAGTTCAAGTCGTCTGAAGGTCGCGTGAAACTCTGGCTACGACTAGAGCCATCCTGTCATAAGTTTTAACATAGGTATGTTTTATTTTATTTTTTTTTTGGCTCGGTCTAGGCAATCTGGGCCTCGAGCACTTTAATTTATTGAGTAGTTAAGTTTGCTTTTAGGTCTGTTTTATTTCTTTTTTTCGGTATTGTTTTCGGTTTTATTCCAATTTATACATGGATTTTAGGTTTTGGCAAGTTGTCCCTTGGTCCCATAAACGGTTTTGTTTGTTTTTTTTTTCTTTATATATATATATATATATATATATATATATATATATATATATATATATATATTTCATTGAAAACGACAGAGAGGGTGCTTCTATTTACTATTTTCTACAATTTCTTATGCGATTTAATTTTTTTTTCTTTTCGGATGATAAATTATATAAAAACTGTCAGAATGTTCTTTTCATCCGAGCGATTTCGGCTATACATTTAGCCATTTTCAGGGATTATCTTTTCACTGTTAAAATAAAAAAATAATGTGTTGTATGTATGTTTTCATTTTTTCAAAACACGGTCAAGATATTATGTCCATGTTCAAAGTTAATATTATTAAGTGTTGGTTTTTTGTTTTTATTAATAAGGCTTCCATTATTTTTAGCCTTTTTTTTTCATGTTGATGATGCTATTATATTAGTGTTGTCAACAAGTATGTTACGAATAATGTCCGGTAGGTCTCCATGAATATTTAAATGAGATCTAATTGGTCAGAAAGGCGTATATATATATATATATATATATATATATATATATATATATATATATATATATATATATATATATATATATATTTGTGTCTGTGTCTTTATATATCCTACTACTCCAAAAAGTTAGTTTTCACACAGCCATGTTTGTTTAAACGCCATGTTACCTGGCAAACTATGTATACAGGCCTGCGCACTGATGGTTATCCACCAAATATGAGTTGATAATGTCGGAAAAGAAATATCTTGATTATTTCGGAATTACTTCATCCATATATATATATATATATATATATATATATATATATATATATATATATATATTGAACAATAAAAAATATTAAAAATTAAAATCTTCAGACACATTGGGTTTGTAGATTAATATTCTTTCGTTTTTTTTTATTATTATTTCATTTAGATTCCTCGACTAGTTTTATTTAAAAAAAACAAATATATATATATATATATATATATATATATATATATATATATATATGTGTGTGTGTGTGTGTGTGTGTGTGTGTGTGTGTGCTCGAGCCCGCGTGTGTGTGTGTCTATTTGTGTGCAAGTGTGAGTGAGTGTGTATAATATAATTGGTTCAACCCACTCTACATCATCCATATCGAAATAAACTCTCTAAAACGGCATTCGGGTGCGATTTGCGATGGCATTTATTTAATAAAGCTTAAAGTATATATTTAAGACTTTTAATTTTGATTGATATAACGACAGTTTAACTCGTTAGATGCTCTTCATGGGAATCATTCCCTTCCCTTCAACACACACCCATCTTACAGAAATTCGTTTTAGACTTTTATTCTTTAAATGATGTTTTATTTATTTATTTTATATTTTACTCCCGGCATATGAAATAGGCTTCTGCTTTTAATACCTCTGGCACGTACGTTCGACGAACCAATTTCGATAAGCATTGCTCAATCTCTTTTCTTTTCTCAGCCTGCAAAATTTCTCACTGAGAAAAATACACACGGCCCTGACAAAAGTAAATAGCCACACGCTGTTTCAAACCAGATCATTTGTTCTGAAGTGTCAGTATTTCACGGCTATTTACGTATGCAAATTAAAAATTTAGTGAACTGGCAGAGGGCATAGAATTGACTCCTTCAGGGTTCGCGCTTATCTGGAGTTTCCCATCTGATTGTATTCAACACTCAAAGCAAATAATTATTTTCTCGATAGAATTCACGATACGACATGGCCGAGTAATTCATTTTTAAATCTTTAGAATGAGCATTTTCCGAAAACGCTTAATAAAATATATTGACATTTATTGCCTTTACAAAAGCATTTAATATCAACTATTAGCAGATGATGCTATTCAATTGAGATATAGGAAATGCATATCTTGGAATATATACACACACACACATATATATATATATATATATATATATATATATATATATATATATATATATATATATTGCATTAATTAAATAATATAGACAAGTTTTGTTTATTTATTTTATACGATATGAAAGGAATTTACTTAAAATGAATAGACAAAATTCTATATTATTTAATGAAACATGCATCAATGAAAAATGCTGCCTAGTACACACACACACAATATATATATATATATATATATATATATATATATGTATATATAATTATTTTGTATAAAAATATTTATAACATAAATATGTTATAAAATCACTACAAAAATAGCCATTTTGTTTTAACACCTTGCTCTACTTTGTATTGAGCACTCGTTTAAGAACAGTAATTGTTGGTTATTGGAATTCATTCCGTGTATACCAATTATATATATATATATATATATATATATATATATATATATATATATATATAGTGTGTGTGTGTGTGCGTGTATTCAGGCAGCATTTTTTTTCATTCATACATGTTTCATTAAATAATATAGACAATTGCTTTCTATTTATTTTATGTAAATTCTTTTCATAACGTCTGATAAGCTTAATAACATTATCATTAAACGAAGAAAGAAAATCACAATATTGATACATACTTTTTAATCCAATCTAAGCTTTCGGCTTACATAAGCCATTATCAAAGATGACAATTACAGTACAATATATTAAGCAATAAACGGACAAGAAAGTGATGATTGTCTGTTT
>CAHIKZ030004191.1:2262500-2320000 GCA_903632075.3 Acanthosepion pharaonis
ATCATTGATGTGAGGTATATTCCTAAAGTAATTACAGAAATTACGTTAACTTCATTACTTATCCCTTTCGCCCTTCAGTTTCTCTTAATACAATATTATGCCTTCGACGGCTTCCATTGAGTGAATAACGAATTCTTTAAGCAAAACTCCCTAAAAGAGTGCCGCTTTCGTTTCAACGTTTCCAGAAATAATTTAATTAAACTTTCGTTAACTTAGTGTTTTATCCGTTATATCGTGTTCATATTGCTGATAAACCTGCTAACTGGATGATTTGGTTTATTTTATTTTACGGCATATCAACACTTCAATGGGTTATTTAATGTCGATTTTCAGGTTAGGTTCGTATGAATAAAATATGTATTACTTTTAAAAAAATCAGTTTGTAGATCAGGTTTCGTTGACGATTTTTTTTCTAAAGAGTGTTTTTTGTCAAGTGTCAATTGCATTGTTGCTAATAATTTTCTTTTTCAAAAATGTTTTATCCGGTAAGATTTTATTGTTCAAAAATGTATTGCTGGTATTTTTTAATATAAAGATCTTTTTTTATACTTTCATAGTGTTTTGACCGCAGTTTAGGGATTAACTATTTGCCCATAGCTGGGACCCTAACAGGTGCTACCACCCCGAATTAGGGAGGTCTTGGAAAGAACAGCAAATTAGAGGGGGTTCCACGCTCCTCAATACCTCCAGATCAGATGCCTTGCTACCGGATGTAGTTGATCTTCATACCCTCGACGGATGGATAATTTCTACTTCTATGTGTTTTTCAATAACTGTTATTTTGTCCCCGTTGTAGAGAAACAAACTGATTTTTGTTCGCATATGATCAGCTATACCAGATTTCCACGTCTCCCCACGGATTAAGGATTTCCGATGTTTATCAATTTCGATTTTTGGGATGAAGTTAGGTATTCCTATTGTATCCCCCCCAGTTCGATATGTTATACATGAAATCAATGGTCTTATTGGAAATGTGCCGAAAAAATCATGCTATAAAGACATGAACCGATTTTTCAATAGGCTGGAAAGGAAATCTTGTCGCATTTGCAGATAGAAAAACAAAACAAAACACATGAGCGTTTTGACGGATACATTGGCAGACCGACCGTTACAGATGACGACCGAATCAAGACATTGATTGAGAATAACTTGCATTACACGGGAATTGGAAGAAACATTAAATTTATCAAAATCCACCCTCCATGAGCACATTTTGGGTACCACATTTTGGGTACCACCGTACATGAGCACGTTTTGGGTACCACATTTTGGGTACCATCCTCCATGAGCACATTTTGGGAACCACATTTTTGGTACCACCCTTCATGAGAACATTTTGGGTACCACCCTCTATGAACACATTTTGGGTACAACATTTTAGGTATTGCATTTTGGGTACCACCCTACATGAGCATATTTTGGGTACCACCCTCCATGAACACATTTTGGGTACTACCTTTCAAGAGCACGTTTTGGGTACCACATTTTGGGTACTACCCTTCATGAGTACGTTTTGGATACCACATTTTGGGTACTACCCTTCATGAGCACGTTTTGGGTACCACATTTTAAGTACCCCCCTCCATGAGCACATTTTGGATACCACCATCCATGAGCACATTTTGGGTACCACATTATCTGAAAGAAAGGAATATTTTGCATCAAATTTCATCTGTGATTTGCTTTATACACGCAATGATAATGCACCATTTTTGCAGCAAACTGTCACAGGTGATAAGGAATGAATCGTTTAAAAGAGTGTTCAGTGAAACAGATCCTGTAGTAGGTGACATTAGCCAATTCTAGTAACATTTGTATTATCACAAAGCTTTCGAGAAAAACGACCCATAAGGAGTTGATGTGCCGTTAAAGAAACAAATTTAATAAAATTAAATCAATCACCACATCGTTCACCCAGTCGTTTTGCTTCTCTCTTTCTATCACCAATTTACAAATTCCTTATTTTATCGGCATTACACTTCTTCACTAATCTTTCTTGACTGAGTTCTATAGCGAAACACCCTCCTCTCACCGGTCTTGGCCACTCGCGCGGATGCGTAGAATAAGTTTGGGCATATATGTTTAGTGGCATATCAAATCCTAATGGGTCATTTAATGCTGAAATTTAATTTTCTTGGTAGCACTAGTAAGTTAATTTACAAATATGCATTCCTGGTAATATTTATTTATAGTATAATGCAAAAAAAAAAAATGATGATAAACAAAATATAACGCTTATTACCTTTTTTATTTACATTTATTAACATGCCTAAGCATTGCTCTGACTTTGAGAAAGGCCAAGTCGCCGCTTTTCATGATCTTGGGCTGTCGAATAGATCGATAGCTGATAAGATTAATCGAAGTTAGTCATATGTCCACAAGTTAATCAAAAAGAGAAATCAATCTGGAACATATAATAGACCTAGAGGATCTGACCGATCGATAAAAACTACCAACAGGGAAGATAAAAAAACTTGGTTCGTCAGTGCAAAAAAGATCGATTCGCAACAGCAGAAGATGGTTCCAAAGCGGCTAGTTTGGCGGTTTCTTCAAGAACAGTCAGACGCAGACTTAACGCCAAAGACATTGTTTCCAAATACATGAAAAAGTATCTGGAAAACAAAATCGACGGCCATGGTTGGCTAGGTGCAAAACTCTTTTACACTGGAGTAAATCTGATTGGGAAGATGTTATGTGGTGTTTCGAGTACCTCTTTACTCTTAGATATGAAGGACGAATACGTGTTTGGTGTATGCCCAGTGAAACGAATATTACAGTGACTAACAAGAGCAATGTTAAACACGATAAAACAAATCAACATTTGAGTTACATTCTCAGCAGTAGGATACAAAATTGGTAAGGTTCGTCCATTCTTGTACTGTAAATTCAGAAAAATGTATTGGCAGTAATTTTTTGACTATGAAAATGTATTGCTGGGAATCATAGACACGCATCAGTACCACAACTTGCAACAAATTCTATTGCTCATCTAAAAGATACAAAAATCGACTTTCTATAGGTTCGTCCATTTTTTTTTTGTCTTGTACTGTATATATTTTTCATTTTTTTAGAAAAATGTATTGGCAGTAATTTTTTTGACTATGAAAATGTATTGCTGGTATTTTTACTATAATTTAGTTATACGTTCATAGTATTTAGACCAAGGTTTGGGCGTTAACTATTTGCTCATATATGGGACCCTAACAGGTGTTACTACCCAGGGTCAGGTTGTACCTGGGAACAGCAATTAAGAGGTAGTTCAAGGCTCGAGATCAGCGTCCTTGCTGCCGGATGTAGTTCATCGAAGTGATCGAGAAAACCCAGGATGGACGTTCCTTACTAATGGAATTTAAAGGGAATGGGCATGCGACGACCCATAAAAACGCGCCATGGAAATAAGATTAGAGTAGAGATGGACATGCTACCTTTAGTCTGTGGGAAAGTTGTTGTTGGATTGAAAATAATTCACCACTCACAAGGCCGCGTAGGCGCTTTGTACTCTATCTATTATTTTTATCAAATATTTTTAATTATTATGCGCCGTACGGACGCACCACACAAGCACGCTCGCAATGACAGATTTTTACTATTAGATAGATAGATAGATAGATAGATAGATAGATAGATAGATATCTGTCTATATTTCTGAGATGAGGTATTATGTACACTGTTTACATTATTCAGACTATTGTTCTCATCTTTTTTGCCATATTTATCACAACGTTTCGGCCGTTGTACGCTCCGGTCTTCTTTAGGTGGTTGGAATGTCGAACTTACCCTTTATTTCGCTCGCTGGGGTAGACTGTTCTAGTGCTATGTCTAATGTGCCATGTCTAATGGATCTAAGTTATCTATGTTAACTTATGTTAATTCACCTCTCCAAGTTCTCCCCTCACAATATCCTGTCACTGGATCTAACCAACGCCTTTAGCCACTGTGCCATGTGTCCTTAAGGGCATCTATGTATGAATTTCTGCGACTTGTAAACTTAATCTTTTCAGCAATCATTATTATCAGTGCTCATATTGCAATTTTCGTTGTTATTATGTCGAAACGTTGTGTTAAATATTTCAACAAAGATGAAGACAATAGTTTGAATAATAATGTAAATAGTGTAGATAGATAGAGAGATATATAGATAGATATTCACTTGATACAAGGCCCAAGAGCCACTCAAGGTAGTCTGTTATTTTATGTGTTGTATGAGCAGATTACAAACAACTGGACGAAGCAGCAAAATGGAATATCCGTGTCTGTCTTTAACTTAAAAATATTTTACTCAAAAAATTGTGCGTTTGAAGAAAGACTAAAACTAATTACTGTATAAGCAACTCGTAAATTATTATGCGTCTGACGGACGTACCACACAAACACGCAAGCAATCACCGACTTTTAGTATTAGATAGATAGATAGATAGATAGATAGATAGATAGATATTCATTTAATACAAAGCCCAAGAGCCAGTCAAGGAAGACTGTTATGTGGTGTTCTATGAGCAGATTATGAGGATATGTACGAAAGATAAGTGTTAACCCTAGACTTGAAGTGATTGAGAAAATATCCTGCCGGGAGACTGTTCAAAACATTCTCTGGGAAGAAGCTGTCCGAGTGGAACTTACTCCTTACTAATGGAATACGATAGGAATGGGATGATTCAATCTTGTGTACGTGGCATGGCATGTCCCAACAGCTAGTCAAACCAAGGAATGCAGCTTGTTAGAACACATGCCGTGGAAATAGCTAGAGAGCATCGAGAAGCTTCCGATGTTTCGTTTGTGGGAAAGAGGCTGTAGGGTGGAAGATTATTTATTACCCGCTATGTCACGTAGAGATTTTAGATCTCAAGGATTGCAACTGAAGACAAGGCTGCTCCAGCAACAGATATGGCAGCAATAATTCCTTTTAGAGTCTGATCTGTCTTTTGAAAAGACAGAGAGAGTGGGAGCCAGATACTTACTTACTTGAGCAGGGCACGGGATAGACCATTTTTCAAGCAGCTTTAGCAATAGATTCTATATATGTGTTCCAGTTGAGGACAGGGTTGGGCTGGAACCCTCGTAGACGTTCAAGGCAAAGAGAGAATTATCATGACAGGCGAATGTACAGAGTCTACTCAGTTACAGGTGATCATATTTTAGATTTCGAACTTAAATTTAATTTCTTCTTTAATATCTTTTTCTCGTCCTGGGTATGATGATACATTATATGTAGGAGGAATACCTCTGATTGGGAGGTTTGAGAAGCGTGTAACCACCTCTTAATTTATTTTGTTCCCAGGTCCACCCTGGGTGGTAGCTCCTGTTCGGGTCCCAGCTATGGGCAAATACTTAACCCCCAGACAAAACACTGAAATAAAAATACATTTTTATAGTAAATTTCACCATCAGTATGCAATACGAACGGGATTAGGATGATTCATACTTGTGAACATGGCAAGGCGGATCCCAACGGCAAAGGTCAAATCTAGTCATACGAAGGAATGTAGTTTTTTTAGAACACATGTCATGGAAATAACGTTAGATCAGCGATGGTTGTTTGGTGATGGGTGAAAAATATTTTACCACTAACAAGACAGCGTAATCGCTTTTGAACTCTATCAATTATCATTATCAATTACTATCAAATATTATGCGTCGAACAGACGGACGTACCACACAAGCAGGCACACAATCACAGACATTTAGTATTATATAGATAGATACATATTCACTTAGTACAAGGACAAAGAGCCACAAAAGGTAGACTGTTATTATACATACACAGACTGAAATTTCCAATCTCACCAGTTATTATATTCTGCCGCTGGCGGAGAAAGTTTTTCTCATCACTAATCTGTCACAGAAATGCCTTTGATCTGTAGGTTTGAGAAACGTAGAATCAGCACTTAATTTCTGCCGTACCCAGGAGCAACCTGACCTGGGTGGTAGCTCCTTTTCAGCTCCCAGCTATGGGAAAATAGTTAACCCCTAAATTGGGGTCAAAACACTATGAAACTATAGAAAATACATGCTTATAGTAAAGTAAATTACCAGCAATAGATTTTTTTGTAAAAAAAAAAAAAAAGTAATTACGATCAATATATTTTTAGAAGAAAAATACCAACAATATATTTTTGGAAAAATATCAGTAATACATTTTTCATAAAATACCAGCAATATTTTTTTCAATAATACCTGCAATAGATAAAAAGTTACCAGCAATACTTTTTGAAAAAAATACCAGCAATACATTAAAAAAATAAAAATACCAGCATCATTTTTAAAAAATAATAATACCAGCAATACATTTTAAAAAAATAATAAAGATATCAGGAAAACATTTTAAGAATAAAAATACCAGCAATAAAAATACATCATTAAAATACCAGGAATACATTTTTAAAATAACTGCAATATAGATAAAAAGATAAAAATAGCAGTAATATTATTACAAATACCAGCAATACCTTAAAAAGACTAGCAAGACATGTAAAAAATGAAAAAAATAATCAATGCATTTTTAAATATCATCAATACCTTTTTAAATACCAGTAATATATTTTGAATATTTACCAGCAAATATTTTGAAAAATATACCAGCAATACATTTTGGGGGAAAATACCATCAATACATTACAAAAAATATACCAGTAATATGTTTGTAAAAGTGCCAGCGATACATTTAAAAACATAGAATACCAGCAATAAATTTAAAAAATAGCAGAAAAACATTTTTAAAATACCCGCAATGAATTAAAAAATACCAGTTAATAAAGAAAATAACAGCAATACATTAAAATGTACCAGCAATACCTTTTTAAATACCAGCAATACATTTTTGCTAAAAAACAAATTACCAGCAATACCTTTTTTTCGAACAAAAAATACCACAAATACTTTTTTCTAAATAAAATTACCAATGACCGAATACCGTAAAACACACTAAACCAAATATCCTTTTCAGCCCTTTATTTGTATCTCTTCTCATTTTCCTTGTCTGCTTAGTTTCATTTTTGTCTATATTCGGGGATCAACTAGCATTTTCTTTCTTTTCCAAAAGTAATTTCGATCTAATCTTTCTCCGTCTAATCGCACGGTTGTTTCCTTTTTAATTTTTTTTTTATAACTCTCCCTCCAAATTAAATTTTTTATAACTCTCTCCTACATCAGTCTTATAGTTTTCATTTTTTCAACTGAATATATCCTATATTCACACCTCTTTAATGCTTTTTACTGTTTCTCTCCGTTAAATCTGGACAACCTTCTTCCTTTTCCCCTCTAAACACACGACTTATTATTCCAATGTCCCCAATTCAAACCAAACTTCTGCGACATCATATCTCTTCGCGTATGTACCTCGCAAGTGTCGTTTAAAGTTTCGCTGTGTCGTAGTGGGAAAAATCGACTGCGTCGCAACGTTAATTTTTACGACCTTCTTGAGAGCAATATTATAGTTTAGTTTGGTCTGTTTTGTTTTACGGCATATCAAACTCAATGGATTATTTAATGTCAACGAAATCTTTATTGCTGGTAACATTTTGTTTCCAAAAATCTATTGCTGGTAATAAGGTATTGCTGGTGATAATTTTTTCTTCTAAATTCATTGCTGGTAATAATTTTCTACAAAAATGTATTGCTAGTGTTAAAACCTATTTTTTACACATTCATAGTGTTTTGATCCCAGTTTGGTTGTTAACTATTTGTCCGTAGCTTAGAGCCTAATAGGTGCTACCACCCCAGGTCAGGGTGGATGTGTGAACACCAGAAATTAAGAGACAGTTCCACGATCCTCAAAACAACCTGATCAGAGGCCTTGCTGTTGGATGTAGTTTACCGTCTTACCCAGGACACGGATGTAGTACATCATTTTACCCCGAATACAATATTATAAAGTTGGTCTGTTTCTTCGTCTTACGGAAATTAAAATAGCCATCTTTTCACTAAAATAATTTTTTTTCATAGTGTTATGTTGCACAATGCGTGTGGTCTATACTGGCTTATTTTATTGTCCTTTAACAGGAAAAGATTAACCGACAGCTTGTCAGTGAAGGAGAGAGAGAATGTGTGTGACTAAGAAAGACTTCAAATCATCTTGTAAGTAAGTATGTAAGTATATATCAGTTTCGGGCCGCGTGTGTTTAGCAGTGGAACATGGAAAACATACGCAACTGAGCCGTTTCCGCATGCGCTGATTTCGTCATATCCTCAGCATCAAGCAGAGCAAAAAATTACCCAACGCCAAAGTCATCACAGACGATGGCTTCCCACCATATACACGCTACTCAACAAAAGCTGCGCTGACTTGGCCGTATGTGCCGGGTGTAAGATGGCCGTAATCGAAAGACATCCTGTCCGGTGAACTGGCCTATTTGAAGCTACATAATGGGCATCCCGATGTCGCACTATAAAGCCAGATATGTAAGCTCTGGATATTAACACTGAGAGCTGGGAAGATGCAGCAACTTATCGCAATATATGGTGCATTGTTCTCTGGAGACAATTCAGATTGAGGGAAGAGAAGTTGAGCTGAGTAAAGGAGAGTAAGGGGGAAATCATGCCTCTGTGTAGATAACCTACTAACCAGTTGTTTCAGAGTATTAATACGACTTGACACTGGGGTGCATAATTCATAGTCGACATCGACTGACGGTGGGGTACATCCTTTCATACGAAATCGTTAAGTAGGTTATTCAATGTTTTTTTCTGTTTTTTTAACATCAATTTTCCTGTGAGTGTTTAATATTCCCGCCTTTTCTTTCCTCATCTCCGTGGTTTTTATAACACTATTGGACTATACTTTGAACAATAAGAATATATTTAACTCTAAGTTGAAATGATAATCCCTCTTGCTGTTATAACCTGATCCGGTGTTTTTTTTGGGTTTTTTTTAATTTATTTACCGTTCTTTTGACAATGGAAGAATGATCGTTTTTCTCTGACCATTGCTCAGTTGGGAATACATAGTGTGGCTGACAGAAAACGATTTTAACTTTTTCTCTTTCTAGCTAAATAACTCACAGGGTTTTTTTAGTGATTCTTACGACAAGTGTTGTCACGATGGCTAAATATCTGTAAACATGGGAAAAATAAACTAATTTAGTTTAGCGTTATTTAGATCTCAACCATTTTGTGGGATGGGCATTTATTGCATGCTGCTACACGAGTTGGACAATTTTGCTGTTACAACCGATATGCCAAACTTCCTCCTGCTGTTTTCTTGATCTTTTTCTATGAAGTCTTTTTCCCTTTAGATACCTGTTCAAAATTCACAATTAATTTCACTCGTATCTTCGCCGATCGATTACTTTTCTCGTTTCCTTATTATAATATAGTGTTCCCCTGTATAGGATAGGCTTGGGAGTAGCAGGTGTTGTAACCTTGGATGTGCGGGTGGTGTAATCGACAATGCCTCGGAATAGTTAATCGGAGAACAGAGTTCTAATTCACATTGTATTCACTTACGGACAAATATGGGAATGGTATGAATTTATCTCTTATCCCAGCTATAAGTTAATTAGTAAACATTTTTTCATTATCTCCAAAAATTTTCTTACCATCTAAAAATATTTTCTGGTTTTAAATAAGCTGCAGTAGAAAACGAGTCAAGCACAATCTACCTAAAATATTAATATCTTTCGTTAAATTTACAACTGCAAATTCTGTTTCACTAATAAATACTGCAGAATATTTTATATAGTTGTGTTTTAATCCACTCAACTCACCGTAACATTCTATGGCTTTCGTGACATTATATTTTCACTTTTCCTCGCGCCTTTTTTTCTCCCGGCTTTTTTTTCTCCCGCCTTTTTTCTCCCGCCTTTTTTTCTTATTTTTCTTTTCTTCCTCCTTTAGTCGCCATTAAATTTCACCTTCTTTTCCAATGAAAATTTTGCCGTCTATTTCTATAAACAATCTCCTTTTCAAATCATCTTTCTTTCATTATCTTTTCTTGTCTCTTCCCGCTCTTTCTTACATTCTATTGTCGATTTCTTTTCTTTTTGTCCAAAGTCAAATTTTGCCTCGTCTGCCTACACGTAACCGCCATCCAAATCAATGTATCACATCACTCAACGACTGTCTTGTTATTTCTCTCCTCACTTTTCATCTCGCCTTTTTCTTTCTTCGCCATTAATTTTAATCTTTTCCCGTATTACGGTTTGTTTCCTCCTCCCAAAAAACCTCCGTCCAAATCACCTTAACATATGCTGCGTCTTCCTTATCACTTTCCCGCTTTGTCTAGTCTTTTTCCTTTCATTTTGTCACATTAAATTTCAACTTCTTTTCCAAAGTCAAATTTTATTTCCTTCTCCATAAATAGTCGTATTCCAAATCCCCATAGAAATATAATTTTGCGTCTATGCCATTTATTCGTTCTTGTTTTGATCTGTCATTTCGTACTTCCTTTTATCTTCGTTTTGTTTTCCAACATCAAATTTTATCACGTCTTTCTACACGTACGCTTCTTCGAAATAACCGTAACATATCTCATCCACTTCTTTCTTGAGGCCGTCTCTTTTTATCCGGCCTTTTTTCGGTTCCCTCACTTGAATCACCATTAAATTCTATCTTCCTTTCCAACGTCAAATATTGTCTTCTCTTTCTCCATATAGTCTCCCTCCAAATCACCTTAACATTGCATGCGATGTATTTTTTTCTTGTCATTTATCCTGTCTTGATTTGTCCAGTCTTTTCCTACTTTCTTTCTTGTACCCCCATCATTGCCATTTTCTTTGCCATCGTTGAATTTTGTCTCGCCTGTCTCTGCGTAAGCTCCCTCCAAATAAGAATAACTGTTTTAAGCAAGTATATGGTTAAGAAATAACCAAACAAGAGGTTGCAGATAAAACATGTTGAACAGAAGATTATTACACAAGTTTAACGTGGGCCATCTGAGCTCACAGGCTCGGCCATAAAAATCCCCATAGAACCTGCATAAACTGGTTCGGGTCTATCTACCTGCTCGTCCGAGTTCCTCTCTACTTTTGGGCAGAGAGTTCGACAGCAGCTGCGAACTGTTACAGCCTCGGTAGAACAATCTATACCACTGTTAATATTTAGCAATATATATTTACCTATATATAGGTATATATGTAGCACAAGACAGAGTTTAATGTGGCTCATCCGAGACCGTAGTCTCGGCCAAAAATCCCCGTAGAACCCGCATAAACAGGTTCGAGTCTGTCTACATCCTCGTCCGAGTTTCTCTCTGCCCAAAGGCAGAGAGTTTGACAGCAGCTGCGAACTGTCACAGCCTCGGTAGAACAATCTATACTACTGTTCCGACGAGGCTTACTTTCCTACTAATTTTATAGTAAGTGGAAGAGTCCACAATAGACCCATTAGAGGAAAGACATGACAATAATAACATATCACTCAATTTCTTTCTTTGCTCTTCTCTTCCCGCCTTTTCCTTCTCCAGCCTTTAAATCGCCATTTACTTTCATCTTTTTATACGTCATCTTTTGTTTCCGCTTTCTACAAATATTCTCATTCCAAATTCTCTTAACATCTAACATTCTACGTCTTTCTTTTCGTTCGTCATTGCTCGTTTCTTTCTTTTGCTCTTCTCTTCTTTACCCTCCATTAAATTTCAGCTTTTTCAACGCCATGTTTGTGTCTCCTCATTCCGCACACAGTTTCTCATCGAAATCACTGTAACATCTTCTTTAACGATTTTTTAAATTCTTGTCACTTCCCTTTTCTTCCCGTCATTTTTTCTCCCGTTCTTTTGTCGTCGTTACAATTTCATGTATTTTTCCAACGTTTACAATGTTGTCTTCGCTTTCTGCACGTAATTTTCCCTCCCAATCACCTTTACATATTATTCTGAGTCTTCCTTGTTATTTTTGTATCGTGTTATCCCGCCTTTTCTCTTCCCTTCTATCTTTCCCAACGGCAAATTCCATCTTTTTTTGTTGTATGCACAAATTTCTTTTTCTCCTCTTTGAAAACCTTTTCTTTAAACCCCCTTATTATCTCCCTCTCTCTCTCTTTCTCTCTATCCGTTTTTATTGTTTCTTTCTCTCTTCAGTCGTCTCACTTCTCTATACGCCTATATTTTTCTGTCTTTGCTTCTTATTTACATCTCATTTTTCTCAGTCAAATTTAATTTCCACTACACTGCAAGGCTTTGCGCATTTATTAATCTTTCTGCATTTCATGACCCACTCCAAATAATCCTAATATAGGGATATGACTTTCCATGATCTTTTCCTTTCACCTACAGTCATCCCACTTAACTTTTACTCTTGAACCTGTATCTGCTACTTCAACAATTTCCTTTTAATTCCATTTACGACATCCCTATTTTCAAAAGTGCAATCGAAAAGTGCGACACGGAAATTCGAAGGCACCTTGGGATAGAGAAAGATGGCTTCCAAAAGATGAGCGAAATATTCAGAAACAGAAAAAAAAATACAATAGAATCCCTGACAACCGGAGTAAGAAGGCCTTCCGGATATGAAGAATTGGTTACAAAGTCCGGATATGAGGGGTTATATTTAGATTAAAATAAAAGACCTGAAAACAGGTTTAACACTTATTTTCAATTTTTTATAGAAAAATTCTAATGTTGAGTGAAATATAACGGAATTGATTTTAAGAAATAAATTATGTAATGTTAATGAAAATTCATTAAATTAAGTATGCCACGTATGCAAAACAAATAATGTAACTTGGATTTTTTAATCGCTGTTGCATGATGATTCTTTCTCTTCTAATGGCATTCTCAACCTTTTTCCGCATTTCGTTTTACTTTTATTCTTGAATTTTTTAAACGTAAGACATTTTTAACTCTGCTTACCATATTGAAATCGTCATAGCTGAATGTTGGCTTTCTTTCCATAAAACTGACAAACTTTTCAATAGCTTTTTCAATATGAGTCCAGGTTGAAACAATCCTGTTTTTATTTACTTCTTCATTGTGATAGTGTGAACGTTGGAGAATAGTTTCTTTGGGAGATTTTATATCATAGAGTGCTAACTTTCCTATGTCGACCATTAGTTACAATGAACTTTCACCAGTGTCTAGTCTGTGTAAAATTTCCACTTTTTGCGATAACTCCAAAGTTGTTCTTTTCCTCTTATTCCCATCATCTTTTGCACCAATACATGCCATTAGGGTGAAATAAGCATAAGCAATTATCCAAAGTAAATTTCCTGACAAACAGAAATTTCAAACCAGTTACATATCACCCAAACAGTTCATATATACACATCAAAATCATGTCCTGATATGCGGGATTCTGCATATGAGGCACTTCGGATATTAGGGATTCCGGATATGAGGCACTTCGCATATTAGGGATTCCGGGTATGAGGGATTCCGGATATTATAGGGATTCCGTATATGCGGGATTCCGGATATGAATGATTCCGGATATGCGGGATTCAAGATATGAGGCACTTCGGATATTAGGGATTCCGGATATAAGGCACTTCGGATATTAGGGATTCCGGATATGAGGGATTCCGGATATGCGAGATTCCGGATATGAGGGATTCAGGATATGAGGGATTCCGGATATGAAGGATTCCGGATAGGTGAGATTCTATTGTATCTATTCTTGTTCACTTTAAACTTGGAAAAGTATTAAAACCTATTAGTAAGAAAAAAGTTCATTATAATCTATTTTCATGCAAGTTGTATCCGAAAAAAAATATCATATAATTTATATTCATCGCCCTCCCAGTTGTTAATAAAATTATCACTCGCAAAAAAAGAATTATCTCGTCTTTAAATAACTCACAAATTTATGTTGTTTCTCTTCTTTGTTTTTCGTTTGATGACACATTTGTAAAGTAAAAAAAAATGTACAGGTTGAATTGAGATGTTGCAATAACCTTATAGTGTCACTTTCCAAATATACATCCTTAGGTGTTAATTCAGAGTTTTTATTTTCCTATACTGGATTCCAGCCAAGGCAAGTGAACCCAATCTGCGCTGCTATTTAATCCATAGCAGAAGGAATATTGAGACATGCCTTTTCCAAGGGCATTAGTACGAAATTAACACACACTCATATTTAACAAACTGCGTTAAATCATACGGATCAAGCGGCAGGACCGAATCACGGACAAGGAAATTCTCCTCCGCGCAAAGATAGAGAACCTAGAAAACCATCATTACGAGCAACCAACTTCGATGACCTTGTCCGATTGCCAGACATCCGCTTACTCAAACAAATCCTCTTCTCGGAGTTCGCATCTGGCAAAAGACCAAGTGAACCCCTACGTCGTCGCTCAAAAAGACCTTACTGAGGACAGAAATCGTTCGAGTCAATTGGATGACGGAAGTTCCAGAAAGAACCAATTGGAGAAGAACAGTCGACGAAAAAAAAACAAAATACATCGTACCTTAAAACGCCAGAAGACAAACAGAAGAAGAGACAAAAAGAACCAAACGAAAAGCCAGAGCTCTCCAGGCCCTCAAGTCATCTACCCTATCATGCGGTGACTGTAGACTTCTATTCATATTCAACATAGGACTCATTTCATGCAGAATCAGCAGCCCATTACTCCGCAACGATATACAGGGTGAGATGGTTAAATTGTCGACATTTTATATTTAATTTCACACATGCGGATATGAGGGATTCTACTATAGTTAGAAACAAAGTGAAGGTTACTGAAATTTTATCTGTTCTCCTCACAGATGAAGAAGAGACTTGAAGCAGCGTAAATATGGTTCTATAGAAGCATGTTGAGAGTAACATAGACCAAACATATGAGAAAGGAAGAAGATAATGCTAACAAAAAGCATACATAGTTAACATCAGAAAGAGACAGTTAATGATTCTGGTACGCATATTTAGGAAGGAGGGCTTGGAAAATTTAATACCCACATGAGAGATTGATGGTATCAGAGGAAAGCAACGCACGTACTTGAGCGAATGGATGGCGGAGCATGGTATGAAAGAGATGGTGAAAAGGCAATAATTATTAACAACTACAAGAGACAGGAAATTGTGAAGAGGCACAACACATAGAAATATTTCAATTTAATTTCTTATTTTTACTGTAAACTTTTGTGTCGTACAGTGGCCGTTAATGATTAAGTATAACTCAACACTTCAATGCTAAGACAATATTTAATTACAGTCGTCAATAAATACTTAATAAGAACAAAGAAGTGAAAGTCGACCAAAGATAATTAACCATTTCAGTGAACACCTTGTTACTAGCGCGGTTCGGCTTAATGTCCGGTAAATCCAATTCATCGACGTACAATAATTCACACTAATTCGACTGGATAGTTACACTCAGTAATCACTCAATAATCACTAATTAATCACAGCATTCAGTAGCTTTACACCACTATTAATACACCTCACAGAAAGTATATATTCATAAATCCAGAGTGTCACGCTCGAACCTTGGTGTCGGTAGTTACTCATTTTCTTCCTATATGACACAAACTCATTATTTTTCCTTTTCAGTACGTTAATATTTCAATATTGGTTTTACTTTTCCTTTCTCTCTCCTTAATGTTGTTTTCTCTTTCTTTCGGATCTTTGCCTTTTTCCTTTTGTTTTCTTGAAAGTTTTTTTTTTTTCTTTTTATTCGCTTTTTTCACTTCTTCAGTGTTAAAAGGCTACGGGGAAGCCCACATCGACGTTTCGAGTATCAGCTGAAGACATGGCTGATGCTAATCTCGTGGATAGCAACAGATTGCGGTATCTCGGCCTGACGGTTTCAACATGACTCGAAGCGGAACGACTTCATCGAATCAATAGCTGCATCTACTGCAAGGAAAGTTGGGTCACTGTGTCGTGCCAAAAGGTTTTTCTCATCAAGATCCATCTTGCACATCTACAAATCTACCATTCGCCCAAGCATACTGTTGGCATATCTGCTCTGACAATCCTGCTACTCATCTCTAGGTTCTTGATAAAATCCAAAGAAAGATCTGCAATGTAATCGATTCTGACTTGGCATCATTCTCACCGTCGAGACGTGGCTTCCCACTGTCTTTTCTACAAATATTTTCATGGCTACCTCTCTGACGAGTTTTTTTTTCCTTGATGCCCGGTCTACGTGAGTTTAAGTGTGCTACTCGACTGGCATTTAGGTCCCATCCTTTTACTGCTGAATTAGTTAAATGAAACCGCCACTTCCACTTCAACAGTTTCTTTTCTCGTACTTCCTGCTTGTGGATCTTCCTTCCGTTTCCTTGCTTTCCTGTTAGCTAAAATCTTCAAAAATGTAAATGCTACGTCAATCGCCATCATATATCTTCTTGAGTCCCGTTCAGCGTTTACTCTTTCTTCGGTTCACCATATACCCAGTCTTTTCTCACACCTTCACTATCTGTAACCATCTGCGTACAAGTGGTATGCCCGCCTTGTTTGGAGTGAAATGTTTTTTTTTTAAATCCCTGCTGCTGGGTCACGGTGTCGTGCCAGAAAGTTTTTCTCATCAGAGTCAATCTTACACATTTACAAATCTACCATTCGTTCGTGCATTGAATACTGTTGCCATATCTGGTCTGGTGCTCCTGATATTCATCTCGAAGTTCTTGACAAAATCCAGAGAATGATCTGCAAAATTTAATCGATCTTGACTTACCATCTCGACTTTAATCACATTCTTCGCTTTATCAAGTGGATTCCCCCTTTCTTTTCTATAAATATTTTCATGGCAACTGCTCTGAAGAGCTTTTTACCCTGGTACCCTGACTACATGAATTTAAGGGTGCTACTATATTGGTAACTAGGTCCCAACCTTTTACTGTTGAAATAGTTAAATGCAACCGCCATCACTATTCTAACAGTGTTTTCTCGCAGTTCCCGCCTGTGGAACTTTTTTTCCGTTTTATTTCTTTCCTGTTAACTACAATCTTCAAACATTTATATGCAATGTCAATCGCCATCTTCTTGATCACATCGCACCGCATCGCGCGAGAGTGAAAACGAGAAGTATTAAGTATGGGAAGCCGTTGATATAAACCAATGCCTTCTGTTATAAATTATAGGCATTTAAGAATATTTGTGGAGATTTCATAATGATGTCAGGAGCTACGGTGCGATTTTCGATTCCAACGTCTCGTATGCACGAGTTTGTCGTTGCTTGGAAATCTTCCATGCAAACAAAAACAGATCATTGTCATTATTGTTTTGTCCGTGTATTGTTTAATATATATAATATATATCATATAATTGTCATCTATGATAATGGCTTATGTAAGCCGAAAGCTTCGATAGGATTAAAAAATATTTATCAATATTGTGATTTTCTTTCTTCTTTTAATGATAATGTTATTAAGCTTATCAGACGATATGAAAAGAATTTACATAAATTAAAAAGACAAAACTTGTCTATATTATTTAATGAAACATGCATCAATGAAAAAATGCTGCCTAAATACGCACACAATATATATATATATATATATATATATATATATATATATATATCCGATGCAATGAAAACGAAAGTAATATATAAATTCTACCGTTCACAGCATTAATGCAAAAATGGGCTAGATACCGATAGTAGAGCGATAATTATTTATTATAATTTTATCATAACAGTTTACTCACTACAAAGATGCAACTTCCTTTCAGTGCATTTCGACTGCACTTCGACGGGTGAGAACCGAAAATAGGTATGAACAATTCTCCTTGTACGCAAACCATATTTGAAACGTCACTTCCTTTTTTCCATTTGTTTGAGGAAAAATAAACATAAAGCAAAAAGGTGACGGAGTGAAACAATAGTGCTTGTTGATAGCAATTTGGTGAAGGATGGGTGGGATGTTGAATGCTGGCTTGTCTGGGAAGATTCCTTGCCGATAACCACGGTCAGAATTTTAGGTACATCATCTCACAAGCATCCTAAGATTGAGGGTTGCAGGAGGAAAGGTGGGAATCGGTGATAGTAATACGACGGAGAAGGTAAGAGGGAAAAATTCTAGTGATAGTTATAGTAGTAATTGGGAATGTTTTTTTTTTTTTGGTTTACTTTATAGTAAACCCAAAAAAGCATAAAGCTGAATTGCATTTATTTATGTTGGATTTATCACTATTAATTCTGTAATCAATGAAAGTTATTTGTGAATTAGTAAATTTAGAAGTAGCGATTTCTTCTTGGTATATTGGATATATAGGTTATTCGGGTTTAAAAAGCAAAAGAAAGTTTTGATTTAGAAATTAAATATAAGCAGAAAACGAAGTATGGAATATTAATATAACTTTTATAATCTAATTTTGACCTATTCTCGGACAGTATAGCGTGTAGAATAAATATGGGTGTAAAAGAATTTATCTGAAAGTATTACTAGTAATATATATGCAAAAAATATTTTGTGAATCCTAAACTAAGATATATTAGTGGAGAAGTACATAAGAGGGTAGAATATATATATATATATATATATATATATATATATATCAAAGGAGGTGCGTTATAAGTTTTACGTTTAGAGTTATGAAATTAAGCATTTAGCAAGATTGTAATGTTAGATCCTTAATATGTCTACAAACAACAGTGGTTTCTTATCTTTGGTTTAATAATTGAGTGTTGTTTAAAATGTTAAATGATACATATGTTCTCCTGCAAACATAAAAAGTAAGGTTCATTCAGAGAATTGCAAGTTCTGACTTGTATAAAAATTTCCATTTAACATTAGGTGTCTTTCCATCTTGCTTCAGTTTCCAAAAATATTTCGAAATTGATGTCATATTGCGTTGGACTGCACTTGTAAAGGAGTTTATGTGATTGCAATATCTATCCTTAAAAGATCTTCTAGTTGATCCCACATACAGCTTAATATCTCTGGGGTACTCATTTGATAAGATATAGCACATATACACTATGGATTTCGTTAAGCACCTGTTTAATAATTCACATTGATCGGTGATTCTGCAATTACATAGCTCTTTTTTCCTGCGGTGTATTAGAATATGTGTTTGGGTTGCGTTTATTATCGTTATGAAGTTTCAGTATTCCATTGTTCTGTGATTTAATAATTTATCTAGATTTCTAGAACAGCTATAACTGTTTTTAAGGTATTGCAATTGAAGATTTGACTTAATTTACTCTCCGTAGCAAAGTGATTCTTAATTAGATTTAAGAATTTATGTCCTAATTTGGTACTGGCTAATTTGTTGAAAGGAGGTATATACCAAATTATTCTCTTTCTTCTATTGTTTTTTTTTCTTTTAGAGTGACTACAATTTTCTCTATATTTATTTTCGGAAGATTTGTAACCAGTAAGGGTAAGGATTTTGTTATAGTCAATTTTGCGCTTATCGAATATTTCCTTGTTAGAAGAGTGCTTGTTGATACGGCGTTCAATGAATGATGGGATATGCCTAATAACTGGCGTTGGGTGATTGGAATTTGGATTTATATAAATAGGGTTAGCATTATTTTTCAAGAACGGTTAAACATTATTTAGTGTTAAGTTTAAGGTCATATCTAAGAAGTCTACTTGTTTTATGCTAGAATTAATTTTAACCTTGAGGTGTAAAGATTTAAAAAGGTGTAAAGATTTAAACACTCTATGAATCAATTTCCTCAATTGTCAACCTTGCCTCCGGTAGAATGATTTACTACAATCAATCCATCGTCCCTATAAATCCCTATATTATTTAAATTAATTTCATTGTGAGCAGTGAGAGTGTATAAAATAAACGGTCCGAACAAGTCCGACGATTCAGCAGAATCCAGCGATCCCCTCGATACATCAAAGTTTTTACCTGATTTTTTTTTATCCATTGTTCGTTGTTGTGAATTATAACTGATTTTTTGCAGTTTAGGATGCTGTCGATTTGAACCTTAGAAATATCGGAGTAAAACTCGGCAAACTCCAAAGCCGTTTCGAAAAGGTTTTTAGATATGAATGGATAGAAATCCACGATGTCAAATTGGATGAAGGTACTGTTGTTTTTCTTATTGAGGCTTTTAAACGAATCAGTCACTTCTGTAGTGCCAACCCATTGGATGAGGCCGAACTGGCTCTTCTATCTGTGTGTTTACACGTTCTATTTCTCCCGATTTCAGATTTGATCGGGTTGATAATCCTTATATATACTACACTATATGTAACCGGTTGGATCACCGACGGTTCAGGTTGTAAGACATTGAAGTTGATTTCAACATTAAAAGTTAGTTTAAAGAAAATAAAAATAAAAATACTTACTGTATAAACAACTCATATTTTTAAATCTTCATTTAAAATAGTTTTCAAATGAGATAAATTTAAAAAAAAAATTTAGTATGTCAAAAATATTCGTGTCTGTCTTTAAATTATAAATATTTTAATTACAAAAAATTGTCTGTTTGAAGCAAGTTAAAATAAAAAATACTTCCTATATAAACAATTGGTATTTTTATATCATATTCACTCGAAAATATTTTTTAAATATGCCAAAAAAATATTATTTAAATATTGAAAATATTGTTTGTTTAAAGAAAGCTGCAATATAAATCATTACTCTACAAACAGATGGACGAAACGGCAAAGTGGGATCTCTTTGTGTTTGTCTTTAACTTTAAAATAGTTTAATTTAAAAAAAAAAATGTCTGTTTAAGGAAAGTTAAAATAAAAATACCCACTGTATAAACAACTCGCATTTTTAAATCTTATTTACTTGAAATATATTTTAAATCAGATTAAGTTAAAAATATTTTTAAATGTTTCAAATATTGTTTGTTCAAAGAAGGTTGAAATATAAATAATTACAAACAACTGGACGAAACAGCAATGCAGGATCGCTTTGTGTCTACCTTTAACTTAAAATATTTTAATTAAAAAATTGTCTGTTTGAAGAAAGTTAAAATAAAAATGTTTACTGTATAAACAATTCGTGAATCATTATGAACCGGATGGACGCACACAATCACAGACTTATTTTATAGATAAGACTTATCTTATAGATAAGCGATACTTACTTTATAAACAACTCATATTTTTAAATCTTCTTCACTTAATATATTTTTCAAATCAGATTACTTTAAAAAAGATATATATATATCACTATGTCAAAAATATTTGTGTCTGTCTTTAAATTATAAATATTTTAATTTAAAAAAATTGTCTGTTTGATAAAAATAATACCTGTAAAAACAATTGGTCATATTCACTTGATTCACAATTGGTATTTTTATATCATATTCACCCGAAAATATTTTTTAAATATGCCAAAACAATATTTTTTTTAGATATTGAAAATATTGTTTGTTTAAAGAAAGCTGAAATATAAATCATTAATCTGTAAACAGATGGACGAAACAGCAAAGTGGGATCTCTTTGTGTCTGTCTTTAACTTAAACGGGCGCACCACACGGACACGAACGGAATCACAGACTTATAATATTTTCTAGATAAGAGATTTCGATTTTCGGGGACCAATTGTTGTTTTCATCACCCATTGGCATCGAGATTGTCATCCTCTGTGCTTATTCCTTTTCTCCCCTCTGGTGGTAGTGACGAAGATGTCTGTGAAAGTCTACTCCTGAAGAGTCGTGAGAAGGAGTCACAGAGGAGTGTGGATGGTGGACTTGGCTGGGCAACTCAGATCCTTCTTACAGAACGTCGTTGATTTTCTTCATGTTGAAGTTTGGAAACGAATTCTAAAATTACTTATAAAGATAGGCCTGTACAGAAAAAATAACAGTTACAATTGATGTTGAAGCACCATGGACGAGATTAAGGAGAATATCATGAGGCAACTAATGGCGATTTTTGGAAGAGAATAGTGAAGACGTTATTGAAAAACCGACAGGAGTGAGTTATTTGATGCCGACATGATTTTTATTGCTGGTAATATTTTATATCTATCTATCTATCTAAGTATATATTGGTTTGGTTTGTTTTATGGTATATCAACCTCAATGGGTTATTTAATGCCGATAAGATGT
The DNA here is from genome assembly GCA_903632075.3 of Acanthosepion pharaonis. NCBI lineage: Eukaryota > Metazoa > Mollusca > Cephalopoda > Sepiida > Sepiidae > Acanthosepion > Acanthosepion pharaonis. The sequence goes on from CAHIKZ030004191.1 coordinate 2,284,344, forward strand.
TTTATGGCTGGTTATATTTTCTATCTATCTATCCATCTATCTATCTAAGTATATATTGGTTTGGTTTGGTTTGTTTTGTTTTACGGTATATCAACCTCAATGGGTTATTTAATGCCGATAAGATGTTTTATGGCTGGTTATATTTTCTATCTATCTATCCATCTATCTATCTAAGTATATATTGGTTTGGTTTGTTTTACGGTATATCAACCTCAATGGGGTATTTAATGCCGATAAGATGTTTTATGGCTGGTTATATTTTCTATCTATCTATCCATCTATCTATCTAAGTATATATTGGTTTGGTTTCGTTTGTCTTATTTTACAGTATATCAACCTCAATGCGTTATTTGATGCCGACATTATTTTTATTGCTGGGAATATTTTTTCCTTCAAAAATAAATTGCTGATATTTTGTTTTCTTCAAAAATGTATTGCTGGTAATAATTATTCCTCAAAAATTTATTACTGGTATTACATCCTATTTTTACACTTTCATAGTGTTTTTATCCAAGTTTGCGGGGGATCAGCTATTTGCTCATAGCTGTGGCCCTAACAGTTGCTAACACCCCGGGTCATGGAGGACCTGGGAACACCAGCAGTTAAGAAGTGGTTCCACGTTCCTCAAAAACTGATGATCAGAGACCTTGCTGTCGGATGTAGTTTATCGTCTTACCCAGGACACGGATGTTCTGCAATGAAAACCAGATTTTGCTCAAACGGTATCGAAGAACTGCTTGATAAAAGTGACAAGAAGTTATTGAAAATAATCGAATAAGGGGTAATTGTAATTGTTATTTGATATTTTTTTGTTTTTTTACAGAATGTTGCTAATAAATGAAAATGGAAATTATTTAAAATTCAAGTTAATAATTTCGATATTTGAAATTATGAGTAGTTCTTGTTCTTTTATTAGGTTATATGCCATTTATTCTTTTTTTTAAATATTCCACATTTTGGTTTGTTTTGCATTCAAATTCTTCCGAAATTGCTTCCTCGTCTTCATCTTCAGCCCCTCCGGTTTTTTTTTTTTTTTTTTTTTTTTGTTTTTTTTTTTTTTTCAGTCCTTCATCTACGGTTACCTTTCTTCATGTCTCCAACCGATCGTCTCCGAAATGACGTTTGCTCTTTTTTTTCTCTCTTTCTCTTTCTCTCTCTTTTCTCTCTCTCTCTCTTTCTCTCTCTCTTTCTCTTTCTTTCTCTTTCTTTCTCTTTCTTTCTCTCTCTTTCTCTCTCTCTATTTCTCTATCTTCTCTCTCTCTCTCTCTCATTTGTCAAATGTATATTTTTCTTCCATTACAATTCCGTTTCGAGCGTTACTGAACTCTATTGTTTTTTGGTTTTTTTCTGTTTTAGTTACGTTGTTTGCAGCGGCGGTGGCCCTGGCGAAGGCTTTTAGAGGCAATGGTTAAAATCGTTTAAGAGCGCTCGGATGATTGCGAGATTCAACTCTAACAAATAAACGCATCAATTGACAGTGTACACGCGGTGAATGGAAAGCACGTATTTCCCATTGCGCACACGTAATACTTTATTCTTATTCCTCAAGTGATTAGATGAGGGTAATTAAATTGTCGCTAATCAAATAATAATACATAGAAGGAAGAAACAATAATTCCTCATATTGACACGTATTGAATAGCTGTATATTGACTGAAAAAATTCAATACAAAAGTTCGATCACAATGATCAATATTCATCAGATATTATGCGCTAATTTGTGAAAGAAAAGCCCTTTGACAAATCACTCTGCGTCTTATACAACGATGGCTGCGTGGACTAACAAATAAATACACCTGTTTAATCGAAGGCTAAATTAATGTTCTCCAGAATTCTTCTTACGCTGTTCGAAATGTAATCACGTTTTATCGGATAGGATATAAATGTTAACTGTAATTATCATTATTTACATAATATAAGCTCTGGCAAAAAAATTGCAATAATAAAAAAAATTGCAATATGAGCACTGATAAAAATATGTTTGCTGAGACATTAAGTTTATAAGTCCCAGAAGTTCATACACAGATCTCCCCAAGGCTCAGTGTATAAACACATTGGTTAGATCCAGTGACTAAACCCAAAGAGTTGTGGGTTCAATACCAGGCTACAGCAGAGGTGAACCAACAAAATTGGACAGTTGAATTAAAAAGAAATAACTGAGACATCCGGAAGAGGCATGGCACGGAGAACTAGAACAATTTACCCCAGTGGACGAAAGGGTTTAGTTCGAAATTCCGATCACCTGAAGTCCGAAACGTTGTGAATATGGCTTTGAAGATGAGGATGACAGTCCGAATAATGTAAATAATCATAATACCTCATCTCAGAGATATAGACAGGTAATGATCACATTAGCCGTTTCCTTTAGTGCCTCTTGAAACTATTTTTTGAAGAAAATAGATTTCTCAGAAGATATAGGTTTCTCAGTCCAGTAACTTTAGTGTGCTTTCCAATAGTGATGGGGGTTTCCTTCCTTTGTGTGGAACGTCAGCATCTTGATTATTTCATTATTCCATAGATTTTATTATTAAGATGATATATATATATATATATATATATGTGTGTGTGTGTGTGTGTGTGTGTGTGTGTGTGTGTGTGTGTGTGTGTAAAATGTGTGTGTGTGTGTGTGTGTGTGTGTGTGTGTGTGTGTGTGTGCATTAAGCGTTTCATCCCCAGCAAGGCGGGAAGCCACTAGCACGCAATGGGTTACAGAAAGTTGGAGCGAGAGCAAATACGAGGGATAGAGGAAAAGATGAAGAGAAGGATAGGGAATAGATCAGGGCATCTGGAGACGTCGATTGACATTACATTTGAATAGTTGGAGATTATAGCTATCAGGGAAACAGGAAGTGGGGAGGGTGTTCCACAGGCGAGAAGTGCGAGACATGAAGTAGAAGAGACGACTACATCTAACACTTTTGACAGTGAAAGGATGTGAGTGACATACCAGCCTAGTAGAACGCTTAAATTCATGAAGTCTGGAAACCAGCGAAAGCAGGAAATCGGAGCAGTTACTGTGAAAGTATTTGTAAAAAAAGACAGACGGAGCCGACGACACGTCTGTGAGAGAGCGACTGCAGTCGAGATGCCAGATCAGAGCCAATTACATTGCATATCCGTCTCTAGATGTTATCAAGGACCTTGAGAAAAACAGAAGGGGCTCCAGTCCATATATGGCAGCAATACTCCATGTTATATATATATATATATATATATATATATATATATATATATATATATATATATATATATATATATATATATAAATAAAAGAAAAAAGAATAGTAAGATATATAAACCGGTGTTCTTTATTTATATTTTTTATTTTTACAAAACAGTGCTCAATGTAAATTTACAGAGCATAAACATTACCTGATTTAAAATATGGTTTCTTCGTTACACAGTAATAACCATGTTTCAACAACTGAAGCTAAAAACTTCAAATTTCATTATATACTTAAATTAAAAGCATTATTTCTGTTTCATCTTCAAACGAATTTTGGAATAACTTATTTTTAAATTTACTGAGTTTTAAACGTACATATAAGTTCATAATTTCCTTTTTCCAAAGATACAGAGAAATCATTCAGACAGGGGCGGTAACGTGTTCATTTTTATTGACTATTGTTGTATCAATTCTGAGTTACGTTCGAAAAAGAGGATAAGTTTAGGGAGGGTAGGGGTGTATTTTTCAATGAATTTTGGCATGTCGTCTGTTTTTTTTTATTCTTTTTTAATTATTAACGACAAAAAGTTTTCCGGCATTTTTTCGTACTTGTATGCTTAATGATTCTTTCTAAAAGGGATTTTAGGTTAGAATACGTTATATTTAACTACAATTTTAAAATACTTTTACTAAAATTACTAATAAACTATATTTCTTTTTAAATCAAGTAAATGTAATAGAATTACTTAAATTATTTTAAATTATTTCTTCATATCAAATATAAGTATGCACATTACCAGCTCCCATTTTTTTCAAAATATTATTTAAGGAAAATTTTTGACAATGACGGCAAAGAATAGCTATTTCATTTCTCTGATTCAGTAAATTTTTATTTTTTATAAACTTAGTAATATATAGTTTTTGTAATGTATGCACAAATGACATGGGTCATTTAATGACCTACATATTCTAGCTTTTCTTATTAATGTAAGAAAATCTAGAATATGTAGGTCATATTTATATTATCCTCCGCCGATATTAAGAGTTGGAGTTTTATTCACAACGCAAACTTCAGGTACTGACATTTACGTAATTTAAGTTCTAATAAAAATATCTGGTCATCGCAATGTTGGCGCAGTAATATATTATACTGGGATTACAGTTTTTTTGTTTTGTTTCGTTTTTTTTTAATTTAAAAAATATATTTGGCATTTAAAACAAACTGGGTAGGTATATATATGTAAAACCAAAAAAAAATATTTTTATATAAATCATAAAGGGTGATTATTTGTTCTTTTAAAAAACAGACCATAATTTACATTAAAAATTAATGTGGATCAATGTATGTAAGCAGATATTTTTATGCAACTATCAATTCATTTCTCTTGTTTAATATGCTAGGGTCATTAGTGTTTTAAGATAACAAGACATACATTCCATCTATTTCCTTTCTCGTTGTAAGATTTAGCTTTTGCTATAATATCCCATGTGATAGTTGGTGTAGTAGCAATATTCTTTAATTGCCAGAAATATTTATAGAGAGCAGTACTCTTTTTGCATTTTATATTGCCCAAAGTCATATGTATGTAGGTATGTATGCATGTACACAGACCCGAAAGAGAAAAAAAGAAAGGAAAGGAATAAAGAGAGAGAGAGAGAGAATGTGTGTATGTGTGTGTGTGTGTGTGTGTGTGTGTGTGTGTGTGTGTGTGTGTGTGTGTGTGTGAGACAAGAAAACCATGAAAAGGAGACAAAAAAACATTTGACAAATGAGAAAAAGAGAAAAAACTAACATTTGACAAATCCAAACTAGTACACATACATCAAACATAATAATAAATAAAGATAACGATAAACTAAATTGTTAAATGCTAAAACCTCCTGAAGAGTGGACTGAAACTTTACGGAAATTTTCGTCTACGAAACTGAAGCTATTTAAAACAACAACAAAATTTAGTTGTTCATATATATATATATATATATATATATATATATTTATATATATATTCCAATGATACTAAGATCCAAACAGTTAGATAGGGTACACGCCCATTAATTACAATCAAAACATAATAATAAATAAAGATAACGATAAACTACCGAGTCTTTGTTAAAAGTAAAAAAAGAAAAACCTCCTGAACAGTGGACTGAACGAAATGTAATTAATCACGTGCACAATTAAAATATCTACGAAGATAGCCTCCTCGAATGACTGAAAAGACTGGGTTTTCAACAAGAGTAATTTTTAAAATGCAGGAAAACAAAATTTTAGTTGTTCCGCGCCAAAATAGAAAACAAGATAAAGGCGGAATATATATATATGATATATCATACAAGGAAAAAATATATATATATATGAATATATTTTTTTTTTTTTTTTTATATACTGACGAGACCCAATGTGGACGACGGATTGTCATTTAAGATCGTCTCGAGTAGGACTTTGAATGACTAGTCTCAAAGGGCCGAGGAATTAATATTTTGGATGTTTTGCATCATCTCGGAGAAGGACTTTGAATGACGAGCCAAAAGTTATTGCATCGTCTCGAAAAGGGTTCTTGAATGACCAGCCAAAAGGAATGAAGAATTAATTATTTGGTATTTGCATCGTCTCGGGAAAATGATTATGAATGACGAGCCAGAAGGGACGAGGAATTAATTATTTGTGGTCGCATAGTATTATTATTTCTGCCAGTCAACCAGAGTCTGGAACACAAACTTTTTTGAAACAAAGTTTGTCGTTGACTGAAAAGATTTCAAAAATCTAATTTCAAGTCGCAGTGACCAAGTTACTACTGTATTAGACATAACAAACCCTGGAAGAAGGGAGGAAACTTAGCCGTAAATGTCGGGTAGATGGAATAATACATTATTCCACACCACATAACACCCTTTGAGTACTTATCAGAATGGAGATGGTGTTTTAGGGACTCACCAGTTTTCAATCTGCTTGTCTGAATCATCTTCAAGAAGCCAGAGCAAGATCTAAAAGGTCAGCCAATCTAACAGGGATCTCATCTCACAATCCTTACACTTGCTCCATATGTGGCCTCCTTTGTTAATCACTAGCGGTTCTTAAATGCCACTTAAGATTATCGCACAAAATTTCATAACTGAATCAATAAGCTGTCAGATCCTCATACGTCGAAACCGACAGGAGAGTCCATTATTATAGTCATCCACAGACAGAACTGTTTCGCTGTATCACAGCTCTTCATTTTGGCTAGACGTCCAGTTGCTTCAAGCCGGGATCGAAACCTGACTGAAGTGACATCAGTCAGATCACTTAACTTATCGTCGAACGGCAGGGAAGAAAGGGAATTTAACGTCTTTCTCCATACGAAACACGCCAGCAGCTCATAGAACTCAATTCAATTTTGATTGAAGAGTAATGCTCGATAGCAGTAGGATCAGCTGTTTTTTAAACCTCCTTTTTTCCCTAGAGAACTCAACCGGATTTCCGGGAGCATATGTAGTGCATATATTTCCCGGAGCATATATATATATGTGTGTGTGTGTGTGTGTGTGTGTGTGTGTGTGTGTGTGTGTGTGTGTGTGTGCGTGTGTGTGCTCGTGAGTGTGTGTGCGTAAAATTTAAGATATCTAAAAAATATATCAGTAAAGGACAATATGAATAAAGACAAAAGAAAGACTTATCTTAGCCAACAGGTTTTGTGGTCTGATCAACTTTATGAGGGCAAAGGAAAGTATTTTATTTTGCAACAAGTCGTAAAAAAAATTAAAAATATTCTTAATTTTTAAAAATTGTTAAATTCAATTTTCTTTTTGTCTTCAATCATATATATATATATATATATATATATATATATATATATATATATATATATATATATATATGTGTGTGTGTGTGTGTGTGTGTGTGTGTGTGTGTGTGTGTGTGTGTGTGTGTGTGTAAAAATCCGTGGTAAGTAATCCAAGTAGATCCTCTTAATATAAAATATTAAAACTGATCCACAAAAGAGAGCTCAATATAATTTTTATTATAAATTTATTTGAGATCCATTTTTTTCCTGCAGATTATCATTTCGTCCATGGGAAAATTTTATTTATTTATTTATTTTTACTAAATTTATTTTTTTTTTTATTTTTAGTTAATGTATTTTTATTTTTTATTTATTTTTAGTAAATGTATTTGTATTGATAAGTCTGTATATATAAATATATATATATATATATATATATATATATATATATATATATATATATATATATATATATATAAGCACTTTCGGCATAACGTATCTTTATTTTTGTTACACTGCCTTCTGTTCATGCGCGCTTTTAGTTGGTACCATTGTGGTCTTGAGGTCTCAGTTTGACCTGATCTCGTCAGTTTTCTCGTTGCTGTGTACAGTGTAAACATGGCTACTCCGCTAGTCGTATGCAAGGAGGAAAAATAACATTATTTAGAAATTTTGGGAAAAACTATCATTGTAGTTCTGGTAATTTACCTGCAATGCCTTATTTGTAAATCAGTAAACATTTTAGACGAGTCAGTGTTTCTATTTTACTTTTTGAACACGTCACTTTTGCACATATATCTTACGAGTTTGACTTAAAATAAAACTTGTTTTCTTTTAGCCAATTTGGTAAAATAGTAAAATTTAACTATATTTTATGCTCGCTTGAAAGTTTCATATTTTGACGGAGATAATTTAATATGAAATTTTTTATACCATTTTCACTTGTAATGCTGTTATTAAGTATTCACATTTGTGTCGTAAAACGCATAGAAACAACAAAGCAGATGCAATTTGTCACCAAATTGTAAAGACGAATATAGTTTCGTCTTTCCATTTGATAACCACCTAATCTGAATCGGTAGCAACTTAGCTGGTTTCACAAGGCAATAATTTTCGTAGCTGAATGTTTTCAAATTGCTGCTTACGATGCTTTACATATCTGGCGACTATTTACATAGGTCCACATTTGAATTATCAAGAAAACATACAATACCTATCGATATATGCTAAATCGATACGCAACAGCAAAATGACAGCCGTCGATAAGAGAAAAGTTTGGAATGTGTTGCAATTACGAAAAATCCGTTAAACTAATACGAACTAACTAGGCGAGTATATCACAAATTCTACAGGTTCCCTTAAAAATAAGCCAGCAATGATACAAGTTGCGAAAAGCCATTAGGATTAGACTCTGATTAATCAACGTTTGTTTTTTTTTCCAGGGCTAGAGTCTTGGACTAAAACTTTGATACCGGGTCTTCCTGTGTACTACGTGTCGATTTCAATGTTTCCCAACCTAGGGGCCACAAACCCTTGTAATAATTTTTTTGTAGGGAAGGATAATGCTTTTTTTAAATTGCCAAAAATCAGAAAAATAGCCAATTTAAGTGAAAATTTCAGTATATACGCATTAATTATTTACGTTTATAATAAATATTTTTCTTATTTAAAGAAATCTGAAAAAAGTGTTATTCTTTTTTAAGTATACACCAATATTTTCATGTCTAAATTTTATTCGAAATAAATGTTTAAATCTCAAATTATTACTTTTCCATAATGATTAATCGCCGACGCATCTACGTTGAAAATAAGATGGTAAATTTATATTGTAACACCCGAGCGCTAATAACCCTTCAAATTTTTCCAAAATAGTCTTAATTCCGTGCAGATGTATATGCTTAACTCAAATCAACAATTAGATATTGAAGAAACCTACCTTTTTGGATGTTAACGACCAGAAATAATTGGACTACTTCTCGCTCTTCTTGTTATCCCTTACCGGCTTATTGAGAGACATTCGCTGCTGAACAATTTCGCGCACTTATACAATTTTGGCCTATTTACTCCTTCAACGAAATTAATACGCGATTTTTTCTTTTTAATTTAAAGTTAACTTTTAACTTTCAAATGTATGAAAATAAGTGATAAGTGTAGATTTTACTTAAGTTTTTAAGAAGAAAGTTAACTTTCAAATATATGAAAATATCGACAAATAAAAGAATAACAAAGTACTTTCAGATATATGAAAATATCGATGATAATACTTATAAATTATAAATAACAAAAAGAACAAAATAAGTAGTACAGTAAAGCATTTTTTTAACATTATACATTGAAAATAAAACAATAATTAAATCAATTGTAAGAGGAAGTTAAAGTTTCATATCAAAAAAAAAAAATGACATTGACAATTTAAAAACAAATGCAATATAGATGTCTATAATAGGTCCTGGATACAGTCTGCTCGCTTCTCAGGAAAAATGAAGGCGCTGACTATGTTTAGGGACTGCTTTTAAGAATAAAAAACGAGCAATGTATTGGTTTAAATACGAAGTTCTGTGTCCTGATCTTTTAATTACATCCTTAGTCGTTCTCCATAGTCTTTCAACCGTCTGCGTGTGGATAGTTTGATCTGTTGGATCTACAAAGTGTTCAGAATGGTTGATTTGTTTGTGCGTGTACCTGTGTTCCGTTATCCGCACATACGCCGACCGGCAATCACTGTAAATGATTGATCCTGGTCAGATGTGTTGCATAATCAAGGGAACAAGGGTATGGGCATCCCTGGCTTCTCCATCCCCGCAATCGGACGTAGGTGGTACCATGAAGGTCTTCTTCGAGACTCTTTCGATTCCGCCAAATAGCCAGACCGTTTTCATTAGACGTCCGCGGTTATATTTTCGCCTTGCGATAACTGTTTCGTCGATTTCTACCTCGACACCGGGTCCACCCAACTTCTCCTGCACATTTTCTAGCCAAAACTGGCACACCTCACTGCAGAAGGAGCGCTAATTCACTGAAGTGACTTTCGTAATGTCCAAGTTTTCGAACATTATTCTGTGGAACCAGCTAAGATCAAGGAAATGTGTTACAAAAAGTAGCACTTTCCACGCAGGCAAGCGTGACTTCTCCAAAAGTGAATTTTTTCTATCACTAACACTTAAGCCACATTCTGTTTTCCGGCTGTTAGGACGATTCGAACTGCTAGGACCGGAGATAGGTTTTCTGCAACGCCATACTTTCTTGTTGGCACGCAACGAGCAAGGTGAATGGTATCGTGGGCATTCCACGATTTAAGTAAAAACTACACTTATCACTTATTTTCAAACATTTGAAAATTACTTTGTTATTCTTTTATTTGTCGATATTTTCATATATTTGAAAGTTGACTTTCTTCTTAAAAAATTAAGTAAAATCTACACTTATCACTTATTTTCATACATTTGAAAGTTAACTTCAAATTAAAAAGAAAAAATCGCGAATTAATTTCGTTATATAAATAGGCAAAAATTGTATAAGTACGCGAAATTGTTCAGCAGCGAATCAATAAGCCGGTAAGAGGATAACAAGAAGAGCGAGAAGAAGTCCAATTATTTTGGTCGTTAACATCCAAAAAGGTAGATTTCTTCAATATCTAATTGTTGATTTGAGTTAAGCATATACATTTGCACGGAATTAAGATAGGAAAAGCGTTATTAGCGCTCGGGTGTTACAATATAAATTTACCAATAAGATTTTCAAAGGTTCCAGCGCAGCAGTATTATCTTAAAATTTTTTTTTTTTCATTATTAAAATATATCTTTAAGTGCTGAATCTAGATGCGTCGTCAGTGTTGTTGCTCCCATGTTACTAGAAGTTTCGGGTCTAAATAAACAACAGACTTCTTCGATGGGCGACCCGACCGAATATGAGCAGTATTTGGCCTGCACCTAGAACAAAAATTTGCCACTAGCTTTAGGACGAATTATATAAGTTGCCCCAGTAAACAACAACAAATCAAGACTTCACTTGGGCTATTCGAAGTTATAGATTAGGTATGCAGGGTTGTATTGATCTTCCTACATGCGGCCAAGAATTGGTGGGTTTTTTTTAAGAATAGAAGAAAATAAAACAATAAATAACATACACATATATATATATATATATATATATATATATATATATATATATATATATATATATATATATATATATATATATATATATATATATATACAAACAGACATATACACAAAAAAAAATTATTTCAGAAACAGTATTTCAGTTTTCGGGGAAAATTGTTTCGTGTGTTAAAGATTTTTTATTTTTTAAGCGTCCATTTTTTTTGTTTTCTCTTTCAAGAAATGTAAAAAAAAAAAAGAGGACCTAGAAATTTTATTTTAATTACTTGCTGTGGACTTCCAGTTAGTATTATTTCTCTTGAAAAAAGATTCAAATCAACTCCTTAGTTGATGATCTCGGAATAAAAAAATAAAAAAAATAGATTTTACCGAGATATCTTAATTGATATGAAAGAACTGTTCAGAAAGAAAATTACAGCTTAAAAAATAAGCCCTTCAAAAATTGGCACATCTGTCCATTCCCACGTAGGTAAGTGGCCCCACGCGGTTGTGAAACTTGGGGTAGTAAGCACCGGCCATGTTGCTTATTATAGTTGATGAGTCACAATATAACTATTCCACTTGAGTAGAAAAAAGGGAAAGTACAAAAAGAAAAAAAAAACTCTACTGAAATTATCCCTTTTAGGGCTCCAACCTTGTTAGGAGTTCCTGTGTAGTACGCACCACACCGGCAATGCATATAAACGATGTATATTATTAGTTGATGACTGACAATGTAACGTAAGTTTAAAAATATTTTTCTTAAAAATGGCGGATGACTATAAAACTGCTGAAAAAAATAGCAGTTGCCCAAACGGAGCCCAAAAAACAACCCCTTCGGTCGGAGTTTCGGGGGTAAGACGCGCCGCCCTGAATCAACCCATCTCTATTTAATGATGATTTTTCTTTGTATGAGGCACTAATTAATGATTGACATCGCTTCTCAGATGTAATGTTCAACCAGATTAGAATCGCTGAGAGTTATTTAGCGGCAAGGAACACTGGTTAGAGCGCTGGTGCCTGGTCAAAAATGCTAAGGAAAGACAAATTCAAATATCCTTGCTTTTTATTACTTATTTAATTTACTGTCAGATTATTCTCTTCATCTTTTGCCTCTGGCCTTCATCAGGTACTTCTCGATCTGGGTAACCTTCAGGGAAGTGAACCCTATACTTAACCTATAGGAGCCAAATTGTTCTCGTTCCACTGACCCTGCAGATTAAATAAAGTGTTCAGTTCGAAATTCTCTATATTAACACAAGTAAAACTAACTCGCGTTAAGCTGATTGGTTGATTTGTTTATTTAACAGCATATTATCGGACATTTAATGGCGAAATTTAATTTTCTTTGGAATTTTGAAGTCATAACAAGAGGATATATGTTATTCTGCGTCCACAGTTGAATACATGGTAGATTATATTCAGTTTTTGTTCATATACTTGTCTGGAATTTGGTACGTTTCAGCGTAGCCCATTTGACGTCATTGATTCGGCGTGGATGATTCGGCTTCGTTGATTCAGCATCGTTGATTCGGTGCCAGCAAAATAATTGGACTATTCGGCGCAGACGTTTAGGCGTCAGATTGTTTCGAAGTCTCTGTGTTTGCACATCTTTTCAATGTCTATTTTTGCAGCAGATGTTTCATGGATGTCTCCATTCAACTGGGGAAATATTTTTACATCCTTCATATGTAATCTCACATCAATCTTTCTGTTCACATTACTAAAAATTTAATTCCGGATCTCTCTTGCTCGTTGCGTCAAAAATAAAAAGGAATCCATCGTGTATCGCTTTGTTTCTTCCATGTTTTGATAAAACATTTGCTTCCATTTGGAACAAAACGGCTTTGACGACTGAAAAATATGAAGCTGTATTGAAGGAAATATAATATAAAAATGCCTTCAGTTACTCTTTTTCTTAAATTTAAAAATGTCTCCAAATACTCTTTTTTTTAAATTGTACTATTCGAACATATAACGCCGAAGTACTAATTTGACTAATAAACGAGAGAGAGAGAGAGAGAGAGAGAGAGAGAGAGAGAGAGTACGAATTTAACTAATAAACGAGAGAGAGAGAGAACTAATTTGACTAATAAACGAGAGAGAGAGAACTAATTTGACTAATAAACGAGAGAGAGAGAGTACTAATTTGACTAATAAACGAGAGAGAGAGAGAGTACTAATTTGACTAATAAACGAGAGAGAACTAATTTGCCTAATAAACGAGAGGGAGAGAACTAATTTGACTAATAAACGAGAGAGAGAACTAATTTGACTAATAAACGAGAGAGAGAGAGAGAGAGAGAGAGAGAATGACTATAACGACGAAGTCGTAATCTGACGCCTAATCGTCCCTCGGCCGAAAAAAATCCTATGTCGAATCTTTTCTTTTTATGTCCCATGTCCTTTCAGGACATAGACGATCATGGATCTCCACCCCCGCTTCTATCCCTTGCAGCTCCTTCCCTCTGCTACCTCCCCCAGACCACGTTCTGTCGTCCGCTTCCTTAAGCTTGCCAGTTACGACAAGCGTTGTTTTCTCTTGTCTCTCATTCCCTCTATCCGACCTGTGAGTATCAGATTCTCCAGACACTCGTTCCTCATTATGTGCCCCAGGAACTTCAGCTGCCTCTTCCTGATATTAAGTATAAGCCTCCTCCTTGTTTGCAACCTCTCTAAGATCTCATCGTTGCTCACACGCTCGGTCCATGATATCCTTAGCATTCTTCTGTGGAAGCACATCTCCGTCGCCTCGAGTCACTTCTTCATCCGTAAGGAAATCGTCCAGCATTCGCTGTCGTAAATGCCGAACCAACAACGCCAAATGGGCTACAACGGAACGATCCACCCCCAAATGTTTAAGTGGACATAATAAATAGAGATAGTGATATATGTGTTGTATGTTGTAGTTTTGTTGAAGTTATATTTGAAGTCTGATTTCTTTAAGTAATTGTAGGATATTATGCAGCTTCAGTCAGTTATTTCCCATACGTGATACATGCTTAAGCGATCATACATCTTTCGATACAAGACTGACGAGGCAGATTTTTTTTTTCGCAGTAAGTTGCCATTTCTTTCTGCGGTAGACCAGTTGCCATCCAAGGCTATAGAACCCGATCTGTCCTGCTATTTACCCATAGTTAAGCAAAAGAAGATCCATACCTTTCCCAAGGGTATTAGCACGTAAGTGGATTTCAGTCCGTTATGCGCCATGCGTGAAACACGCTTAAGCGATCATGTATCTTTCGATACATGACTGACGAGGCAGATATTTTGGCGCAGTAGGTTGTCATTTCTTTTTGCAGTAGACCAATTGCCATCCAAGCCGATCTGTCCAATAGCTAAGAAGAAGAGGATTCATATTTTTCCCAAGGGTATTAGCACGTGTGGATTTCAGTCAGTTATGCGCTATGCGTGAAACACGCTTAAGCGATCATGTATCGTTCGATACATGACAGACGAGGCAGATTTTTTTTTCTCGCATTAGGATATAGCGCGTATGGGAATGTAATAGATTCGACTGGAATTCGAATTCAGCTCTCCGATTCCTCAATCCAAGGAATGTAGCTTTATGTCATGAAAGAGATCTTTCATATTGGTTGTTAGTTGGTCTGTTAAATTTGTTTAGCGACATATCAACGCCTATAGATTATTTAATGGTCGAAATCAAAATATTTTGACTGTAGTTGTAGACCTTCAACTATAAATAAAATATATTGCTGATCATTTGCGTTAAAAATGTATTGTTGGTTATTTTACTATGAATACGTAATTTTGGTAATTCTTTTTATATCAAAATGTATTGCGGGTATTTTTACTATAAAATGTATTTTTATACCTTCATTGTGTTTGGCATTTTGTTGGTGGGTCACTAATTGCCTTTCACTAGGACCCTAACAGGTGATACCAGCCCGAATCAGTGTGGGCCTGGGATCAAAACCATTTAAGTGGGGGTTCACTGCTCCTCAATACCTTATTTAATGCCGACAAGATTTTTATTGTTGGTTATATTTTCTTTCCTGGGCACATCGGCGTGATGTAATGGTTAGCAAGCTTGTCTTGCTAGATCAGTTACGACTGAAAAGTGAGTTCGATCTTCACTGGATGCCCCATACTTTCGGCCTTGTGCCACATCTAAGCTACGCTTAGAAAATAACTATATTTTCTTTCTTTCTTTTTAAGTATATATTGGTTTCGTTTGTCTTATTTTACGGTATATTAACCTCAACAATTTCACGTTCAGTGGCCTTGCTGCCAGGTGTAGTTTAACGTTGATGTTAAGCGTTTTCACACGAAACATTTTTTTTACTGTATCGTTATAATGATTTGAACTAATCCAACATAGTTTTTTTTTTTAATTATTTTAATTTCTGTTTTAGTATTTATTTATACATTTATAATTATATATCATTTTTTACACTCACATGCATATAGAGAGAAGGGAAGAGGGAGAAAGAAATTGGACATGGGAATCAACTTTGTATGGAGACTGTCAGTTTCAATCCTCAGTGCGAATTTTTGAACCAAAATTAGCTGTATGTAAAAATGCGTCGGAACGGTTGATATTTCTTAAGAATTATTTTTCCTTCTGGCCTCTGATCAACGGGAAGCCGACATTATCAAGATAAATTCGAAAGCTTTTTATTAGGATAGGCTTGCACAACTAAAATAACAGCTACAATGGCTGTTGAAACACCGAAGACAAGATTACGTAAAATATAAGGAAATAACAAATGGCAATTTTTGGAAGAAAATAGTGAAGACGTTATTGAAAAGCCGACAGAAGTGGTTTATTTGATGCCGACATGATTTTTATTGCTGGTCATATTTTCTATCTATCTATCTATCTATCTACCTATCTACCTATCTATCTATCTAAGTAAATATTGGTTTGGTTTGTTTTGGTTTTACAGCATATCAACCTCAATGGGTTATTTAATGCCGACAAGATTTTAATTGCTAATTATCTATCTATCTATCTATCTATCTATCTTTCTATCTATCAGTTTGTTCATATCTATCTATCTATCTATCTATCTATCTATCTATCTGTTTGGTTTGTTTTGGTTTTACAGCATATCAACCGCCATGGGTTATTTAATGCCGACAAGATTTTTATTGCTGGTTTTATTTTCTTTCTTGGGCACCTCGGCGTGGTCTAATGGTTAGCAGACTTGTCTCGCTAGATCAATTACGACTGAAAAGTGAGTTCGATCCTCACCTAGTCCTATACTTTCGGCATTGTGCCACATCTAAGCTACGCTTAGAAAATAACTATTTTCTTTCTAAGTATATATTGGTTTCGTTTGTCTTATTTTACGGTATATCAACCTCAGTGGGTTATTTGATGTCGACATGATTTTTATTGCTGGTAATATTTTTTCTTTCAATAATAAATAGCTAGTAAGTTTTTTTTTCTTTAAAAATGTATTGCTGGTAATAAATTTCCCTCAAAAATTTATTGCTGGTATTAAATCCTATTTTTACACTTTCATAGTGTTTTTATACCAGTTTGGAGAGATCAGCTATTTGCCCATAGCAGGTTACCTGACAGCGGCTTACACACCGGGTCATGGTGGGAACACCAGCAATTAAGAGGTGGTTCCACGTTCCTCAAAAACTGCTGATCAGAGACCTTGCTGTCGGACGTAGTTTATCGTCTTACCCAGGACACGGATGTTCTGTAATGAAAACCAGATTTTGCTCAAACGGTATCGAAGAACTGCTTGATAAAAGTGACAAGTTATTGAAAATAATTGAATAAGGCGTAATTGTAATTGTTATTTTTTTTTTTTTTTTGGTTGTTTTTTTACAGAATGGTGCTAATAAATGAAAATGGAAATTATTTAAAATTCTAGTTAATAATTTCGATATTTGAAATTATGAGTAGTTCTTGTTCTTTTATTAGGTTATATGCCATTTATTCCTTTTTTAAATATTCAACATTTTGGTTTGTTTTGCATTCAAATTCTTTCCGAAATTGATTCCTCGTCTTCATCTTCAGTTCCGCCTTTTTTTTGTTGTTTTTTTGTTTTTGTTTTTTTTCAGTCCTTCATCTACGCTTACCTTTCTTCATGTCTCCAAACTATCGTCTCCGAAACATTTGCTTCTTCTCTCTCTTTCTGTTATCTCTCTCTCTCTCTCTCTCTCTCTCTCTCTCTCTCTCTCTCTCTCTCTCTCTATCTATCTATCGATCTATATCACATTTGTCAAACAGCTTTTCGTCCATTATAATTCCACAGGACTGTGAGAAATTTGTTGGTTTCGTTTGTTGTGTTTTACAGCAAAATAAACACCAGTGTCAGGTTGCGGCCATTTTATAACGATTCACTAAGCATAGTCTAGGTGCGTCACAAGGCCAAAAGTATGGAGAGCCTAGTGAGTATGTAATTGATCTAACGATAGGGTCTTGCTAACCGCTGCAACACGCCGAAGTTTTCTTGCAGTCATTTTATATTAACAATAAAAATCGCAGACAAACTGATGCAATGGTGTTTTTCGTAGCGTAGCTTAAATGTGGCATAAGGTTAAAAATATGGGGGACCCAAGGAAGATCGAACCCACTATTCAGTCGTAACTGATCTAGCGAAACTTGCTTGTTAACCATTACACCACATCAAATGTCCAAAATAATTTTTAAGCGTAGCTTATGTTGTGGCACTTTACTTCCAGTTTCGTTTGGTTTAGATGTTTTTGTTTTGGTTTGTTTTCTTTTACGGCATTTCAATCTCAATGGATTATTTAATGCCGACAGGATTTTTATAGCTGGTAATAATTTTTCCTCAAAAATGTATTCCTGGTATTAAAATCTATTTCTAAACTTTCATAGTGTTTTGACCCCAGTTTGCGGGGAGGGATCAACTATTTGCTGGGACCAGTTGCTACCATCCCGGGTCAAAATGGATCTGAGAACACCATCAATTAAGAAGTAGAAACCACGCTCCCAAAACCTCCATATCAGAGGCCTTGCTGTCGGATGTAGTTTATCGTCTTACCGAGGACGCTGAGAAATATCTGCTACTTTCCATGTTAGTATTATGAAGAATACTAAACTTTCCTCTCTTTATGGCGGCTCCTATCTCTGTGTTTGACTAATTTCCATCGTACTTCTTAAAAGGTATGGGCTGCTAAAAAAAGATAGAATAACTAATTATTCTATTCTTTGGACTAATGGTACTACTGTGACACTTCCTAGAGATATTAGGATTGTGATACAATCACACACACATATATATTAATATATGTTAATGTTTGCTGTTTATAGTAATGTTATTAATACCGTCTGACATTATTGACAAAACTGGTTCTCTGGCTTTCAACCCAGATATATAGAGGGAATTGGTCAGATGCTCAGTTGCACAGTGACTCTAAAACCACACACTTTCAACCCAGCCTAATATTAACAGCAATCACACAAAAACACACACACATATATATATACATATATTTTCGATTTATACGTTATTTTTGTAGACATAAATATTTAAATAAATGCCCTGTTTATAATAAACAGTATTAACAATATTTACCGGCCTGGATGTCCGAGAAATTTCATAGAATGTATGCGCCTTCCGATAAAGAAACGAACCTTTATCCTATACGGAAACGTCATATAGTCTGACATTCTATTCTATTTAGCTACAGAGGGAGCGTCTGGTTAGCAATATCGAGTCACTGTTGATATATATATATATATATATATATATATATATATATATATATATATATATACAATGGTGCAAATTAATTGAAAAAACCGCTTTAGTTACCTTTCTTTCACCATACGGTCAGTTTTAGACCCACTGGAATGAGAGGGTGTAATCAAATTCTATTTTTTCCTCAGATTAGTTCATTTTCTGTGGCGTGCAGTAATATGAATCTAATTTCGGGGTGTATGATGAAATTTGCTTGGCCTTGAAAAATATTGTGTCATCCGTGATTGCATCACATTTTCATTGCGCCCAGACACTATTGTCTTGACTGTCGATTAGTTGTCCTAATTCTTTTGTCTGCGCTGGACGTTAATCCAATGAAAGCCTACGAAAATTGTAACGCTGCACGGACACACGGACAAGCCTTACCAGTGAGCAAATCAAAGTACTATAGACTGGCCCGGAAACTTTCCTGATTTAAATCCAATCGTGAATCTGTGGTCAATCTGCAAGGAACGATATTGCGTAGGGGACATAGGAAGTAATAACATGTGCACTGGATCAAGCTTCATTGTAAAAATAGAAAAATGTTAATAGTAACACCGGAATTATTTGTTTTGTTTCAATTAATTTGCACAAGGTATATATATATATATATATATATATATATATATATATATATATATATAAATTCATGAATCATTCATACAATAAAACAAATTGAGAGGTTAATGATTTAAATGGCGAGAATACATGTTCGCAAACAATATCAAAAAGATACACCAACCCCGAACCTGTATATGAATGTTTTAATGTTTTACAAGCTTTCGTCTGTTCCTACAGACATCCTCAGGTATGAAAATATATTTGTTCTTGTTTTTACTTCTGGGTAATAAGAGGACAACGAAAACAATAACACATTTCCCATAGCATTTATTCGGATTACATCTATATTTTCGTTGTCCTCTTATTACCGAGAAGTAAAAACAAAAACAAATCTATTTTCATACCTGAGGATGTCTGTAGGAACAGACGAAAGCTTGTAAAAACTAAAAAATACCTTATGAAACTGGAATTTATAAACATATCATTCATATACAGGTTCGGGATTGGTGTATCCTTTTGATATTGTTTGCGAATATGTATTCTCGCCATTTAAATCATTAACCTCTCTATTTGTTTTAGTGTATGAATGATTCATGAATTTATAAATTATAATTGCACTTATATTGAAATATATATATATATATATATATATATATATATATATATATATATATATATATATATATATATATATATATATGCTGGGAAATATATGCACTATATATATATATATATATATATATATATATATATATATATATATATATATATGCACTACATATATATATACATATATATATATATATATATATATATATATATATATATATATATATATATATATATATATATTAAAAGACATTTTATGTTTAACGTTCTTTTTATAGATACAAGTATTTAAGTAAATGCTCTGTTTATGATAAACAGTATTAAATAACATTTACCGGCCTGAATGTCCGAGAAATTTTCATAGAAAATATTCGTCCTTTGACAGGATTCGAACCTGCATCCTATATATATATCCATTATATATATATATATATATATATATATATATATATAATTGTGCCACACATTTATGCAAGTTTCATTAAAGGTGACAAACAATTAAACTTTTTTTTATATATGGGTTTTCTTATCTGAACATAAAATGCGTGATCATTGTCCAAATGTATATCTGAGCTCTATTAGCTTTCCATTATCAAGGGTGTCTTTTTCTTTTCTTTTTTTTTTGGGTAAATGTTTTTTTTTATGTTTTCAGAATGATGGGAATGTTTTATTATTTTCCAAACATGGTCACCATATTATGGCTACATTCTTATTTAATGTGATTTGGTGTTATTTTTTTCCTCTTAGTGAATTAGGCTACTATAGTTTTAATATATATATATATATATATATAAATATATATATATAATGGAATATGCATATATCTGAGTTCCCCCTCACTGGAATATGATTGGCTGGTGTCCGTCATAAATACAGACGGACGTGTAGGTAGGAAAGAGTTTAAGTCTACGACGACGACCATTGGACTACACCATTGACTATCCTATTGGTCTACACATATTACCTGCGACTACGACGAGTAACAGTCGATTACTGCTACCATGTACTAATTGGTTATAGTAGCCAAACCCAGAGATACTTCGATCAAATATATCCCTTTCCCGGACATATCAATATATATATATATATATATATATATATATATATATGTGTGTGTGTGTGTGTGGTTGTGTGTGTGTGTGTGTGTATATATATATATATATATATATGTATGGTGGACTCTCCCGTCATATTTGACGTATGTGGCTCAGTTCCTAGGAACCGACAGTCAGACACCAGCAAATACGATTTGGTTATCGTGGTGAAAGATTTGTGTAGAACCATCCACACTTTTTGAAGGGCCGAATACAAAGACCTGGTGGACCACGTGCCACAAGGTCCCCAAACGACACTCGCCAGATTTGGAATTGAAAGTTGTCATTCTCCACGACCAGTTACCATGCAAGGCTATAGAACCCAGTGTGCCCTGCTATTTACACATAGCTTGAGGTAGAAGAGGATTAATACCTTTCCCAAAGCACGTAAGTGAATGGAATAGATTCGACTGAAATTCCTACATCATATATATATATATATATATATATATATATATATATATATATAGCGTAATGTTTTTCAATGGTTGAACGTGAACAGCATAGCGAGTGCGATGGTTAAACAATATTAGAAGAAGGGTAACAAATATGGCTTCGACTGACGTCACAGCTTCATCCTTTCTTCTTGCTTTTATTAAATTCTACAAAATATGACGAGGGCTTCTTCCCTGCTTCCAGTGAATTCGTAGCTTAGGTGAAAATGATGGAAATAATAAAATTCTGAATTAAAAACACAAAAGGCTACGAAGTGAAGAGATGGTCTTCTGCAAAGAAGTAACAATTATATATATATATATATATATATATATATAAAAATTAATATTGTTTCTTCGATACACAGGAATTACCATGTTTCAAAACCAAAGCTAAAAACTTCAAATTTAATTATATATTTAAATTAAAAGCATTAGTTCAGTTTCATCTTCAAGCGAATTTTGGAATAACTTATTTTTAAATTTACTGAGTTTTAAAGGCACATACAATTCATAATTTGTTTTTCCAAAGATA
The DNA here is from genome assembly GCA_903632075.3 of Acanthosepion pharaonis. Lineage (NCBI taxonomy): Eukaryota > Metazoa > Mollusca > Cephalopoda > Sepiida > Sepiidae > Acanthosepion > Acanthosepion pharaonis. The sequence goes on from CAHIKZ030004191.1 coordinate 2,306,304, forward strand.
CAGAAAAATGCAATCATTTAGACAGGGACTGTAGCGTGTTCATTTTTATTAACTATTATTGTATCAATTATGAGTTACGTTCGAAAAAGAGGTCAAGTTTAGGAGGGTAAGGGTGCATTTTTTAACGAATTTTGACATCTGTTCAACGCATGTCGTCTGTTTTTTGTTTTTTTTATCAACGACAAAACGTTTTTCGGCATGTTTTGTCCCTTAAATTCGTATTTGTATACGTAAAGATTCTTTCTAAAAGGTGTGTTTAGGTTAGAATACGTTATATTGAACTAGAATTTTAAAATATTATTTTTACACTTAATTACTAATAGACTATATTTCTTTTTAAATCAAGTGAATGTAATAGAATTACTTATATTATTTAAAAATTATTATTACATATCAAATATAAGTATGTGTACTATCAGCTCCCCTTTTTTTATTTTTTATTTTTTATTTTATTTATAAATATTCGGAAGATTTTTGACAATGTCGGCAAAGAATAGCTATTTCATTTCTTTGATTCAGTAAATTTTTATTTTTTATATTTTATTATTTATTATATATGATATATTTTATATTTTTTATATCTTATTTTTTATATGGTCTTTAAATTTGTAAAAATAAAAATATCAATAAGAACACCGGATTATATATATTATATTATATTATATATATATATATATATATATATATATATATATATATATATATATATATATATATATATATATATGTGTGTGTGTGTGTGTGTGTGTGTGCCTGTGTGTGTGCGGATGGAGCCTATGTTTACATTCCCTTGAAATATTGGTTCCCGTACGATCACCGAAGTTAAGCAAAGCTGAGCCTGTATGGGTGACAGCTTGTATGTGCGGGTGGTGCAATAGATATTGGTTCTGAATTGTTAATCGAAAGCCTGAGATCCAATTTTTCCGTTGCGTTCCCTTGCATGCAAATGCCAAAGGTATGAATTCACATCTTCTTACGCCAGCTCAGGGTTAATTAGCAAAACTTTTATCGCTAGAACCATTAATGTCTCCTCCACCAAACAAAAAAATCTCTTGCAATCTAATTATATTTTCTATCTATTTATATACGGCAAAATGGTTCATAAACCGTAGACAAACGAATCAATCAATGTTTTTGGATGGAGTTTCCCATCGAGAACGAAAGACAATGGTTAAGTAAAATGTGAGATTTTACCGAACAGCCTGAACAAATGAATTGTTTAAGGTGTTCAATAGTCCTCCATCAGTATATTATGCAGTCTACTGATCATATAATCACGGGCATTTGAGGATTTTTGAAAAGGATTTTTCTGTCTCCAAGCTTCATGTTGGCCGTTGGCTCCTATATAATGATCGCCTTTCGACAAACCTTTACACACACAACAACCAACACACACACACATATATATATATATATATATATATATATATATATATATATATATATATATATATATATATATATATATATATATATATATATATATATATATATATATAAGTGTGTGTGTGTGTTATAAACTGTTATATTGGAACATACCGCGACTAAAATGCATATTTATTTTCGTCAGGAAAGTTAACAATAGTGATAATAAAATCATTTATTACCACCATCATTAACTTGCATGTACCAGTATAACCAGTACCAGTATAACAGTTTATAGTAAACACACACACACACACACATATATATATATATATATATATATATATATATATATATATATATATATATATATAAGTGAACATTGAAATCAACACACAGAGGAGACGCAATCGTCAGACCGACGATTTCGTCTAGCATCAAACAGCCTGTCGCCTCTGAGTGTTGATTTCAGTGTTCACTTTTATATATATATATATATATTTGCATACGCTATATCTCTTTATACGCTTTATCCCATAAGTATAGCACACCTTAAAATATATATATCGTCATATATATATATATATATATATATATATATATATATATATATATATAGGTGTATCAAATATACTTTTACAAACATTGGTGTTCAGGGCCCTCACGCCAAAATAAGGACAAGTGTCAATTATAAAAATATGTCCGCAAATCCTTCGAAATTACAATTTATATGTCACCTTTGTCTCTGTCTGCGGACAGAGCATAACTAAAAAATATTATCAAGAGGTACCCGGTCCCTGCGAAGAGCTGGCGCCGGCAGCACTTCGCTAATTTCACAAAAAGGATCGGGATCGGAAGTAATACCGATGCCGGAGCGACAGACGTTTGCGGGTGCCAGCCTATTTTGGGAACTGGCCCGGCTGCACGCGCTCGGGCTCCCCACATTAAAATAACCTTTTGTCCCATCCTGCCAGTGATGCCGGGCAGCTAAATACTAAGTTAGTATCTGTTCTCCTCATCTCTAATATTAATGGTTATATCAGCCACTTCGTCATAAAGAAACATTCGGTATTCATTGACCTGTCAAATTCATGAGTAGAATTTTTAATTTCAAGACCACATTTTTGTCTTTGTCAGAATAAATTATGTTCATTACAGAAAACCGTCTTGCAGCTTCTGCAATACTTACAGAAATGGTATTAGTTATAGTTTGAGCTATTATTTATCGGCTATTAATATACAAGATTATTTTCGGATAATGCAATAACCGGTTTGCTAAGCTTTTATAATTTTGAGAATCTGGTCTCACGAACCGGTAGGATGGTACCACTACGTCTAAGTGAATGATGATTGCTTAAATCACGAAATTTTGAGTAGGATCGTGCGCTAAGGATATAGACTTTGTTAAATATATATCATAAAGCTGTTTTTTTTTTCATTGGGCAGTTTATTTTTGATCGCAGCATGGTATGATTAAAAAATATATTATTATTATTATTATTATTATTATTATTATTATTATTGCTTAAACAATAAATGAATAATAAAAAATAAAAACGGAATGCATTAATATTTTCCAAAATTACCTCAGAATTTTCGAGAAAACTAATTATTTAAAAAAAAAAACAAATTCCAGTTTGGTACACCGGACATGACATTATTACTCGAAAGAAGCCGAAAGAGCGAGGTAGAAAAAAAAGAGAGTTTAAGGAAACAAGAAAAGGATAAAAAGGAGAAATAACAGCGACAAAAACGCCGGCGCACGCGCGAGCATACACACACACACACACACACAGATACATACATACACACACACACACACACACACAGATACATACACACAGACACAGACACACACACACACAAAGAAAAACAAATTTAACACCAAAAAGCGCATAGATTAGGGTTTTTTTTCATTAATATAAAAATAATGAAAATGAGAAAATCAGTAGTAAATTGCTGAAACTCTTGATCAGTGGACGGAACAATTACAAAAGGTTCATTTACGAAATTCTGGAGTTGGGTTACTAAATATAATATCGATTAGCTTAGTAACAAATGTTATATTTCTATTAATCTCACACACACATACACATCTCTCTCTCTCTCTCTAACTATATGTGTATATATATATATATATATATATATATATATATATATATATATATATATATATATATACATATATATACGTGTGCACACACACAGACGCACAGTGATACACACACACACACACATATATATATATATATATATATATATATATATATATATATATATATATATATATGATATATATACATGATATTTATATATCTATATATATTATAGCAAAAATTGAAATTACCTCATGTGGCTATAGTCAATTTCAGATCGGTACAACTTAATGCCGATCCTCATTCGTGAAATAATGTGCGTGAGAACGCATATTTTCTACGAAATTCCTCGATACTGTTCAATGAAAGAACAGAACATTCACTTAATATAAGTGGAGTCACAAAAATTACATATAAAGAGAATATATATATATATATATATATATATATATATATATATATATATATATATATATATATATATATATATATATATATATATAATAAGTTGTATGGATATGAATTTGTGACCCTGGGTTTCACGCTTTTGCTATCATCAGACAAATTGTTTTACTTTTTTAAAATTGGATCTGTTTATGCTTGTTTGTTTATGTTTGTAGGTGGGAGGGTGTATTTTCCTTCTGTGTTTGTTTCTGATGATACCCTCATACACAGAGAAATACATACGTACAGCTGTACGCATTTTAGTTCACACAAATACATCCATATAATCATATATATATATATATATATATATATATATATATATATATATATGTACTGAATTCTCCTTCGTATTCGAAGTATGAAGATCAAGCATTTCTGTTTATTCGAAACAGTAGCCAAACAACACGCACATATCATTTGATTCTAGTGGTGAAATCTTGTGCAGAACCAACCACACTTTTTGGAAAGGCCGAATGCAGAAAACTGAATCACTGTATGCCACAGGTCCCCAAACAACCCTCCGCAGGTTTTGAATTTAGAGTTTTCCTTCTCCTGGACCAGTTGCCACCCAATGCTATAGAACCCAGTCTGTTCACCTATTTATCAATAACTAGGCTGTCTCTTCCTGATGTCAAGCATAAGTGCCCTTTTTGTTGCCATTGTCTCTAGAACCCCGTCGTTACTCACATGTTTGGTACGTGGTGTTCTCAGCTTCCTTCTTTTAAACCAGATGTCTGTTGATTCTCGTCTCTTCTTCATCTGTGAGGAGATTGTCTAGCAGTCACTGCTATGTAAGAGGACTGAGATTACATAACAGTTTAGTACTCTTTAAATCGTAAGATGATATCACGCCCCGCCAGTGGCCGCCAGTGGCCGCCAGTGGCCACCAGTTCCTTCTTGATGTTTAATCAGTCTTCATTCAAGGGGATATGATGGGAGGCAAGTTCCATGGGACCTATTCATTTCTAATGTCAGCATACATGTTTCATTAAAGAATATAGACAAGTGTTGTCTATTTAATTTATGTAAATTCTTTTCATAACGTCTGATGAGCTTAATAACATTATCATTAAACGAAAAAAGTAAATCACAATATTGATACATATTTTTTAATCCAATCTAAGCTTTCGGCTTACATAAGCCATTATCAAAGATGACAATTACTGCACAATATATTAAGCAATATATGGACAAGATAGTGATGATAGTATGTTTCTGTTTACATGGATGATTTCCAAGCAAAGATAAACACGTGCATATAAGACGCTGGAAGCGAAAATACCACATTATCTCATGACGTCACACATGACCACGCAAGAGTGAATTCGAATATTAGTATTAAGTATGGGAAGCTGTTGGTATAAACCAATGGCTTCTGTTACCAATTATAGACATTTAAGAATATTTGTGGAGATTTACTTTATTTTGTTTAGGTTGGGTTTCAACAATTTTATGTATATTGCTTCAAGGATTTTTAGTTTTTGTTTATTGTTTTTATAATTGTGTTTTCGACAAGGATTTTGCGGAATTGTGTATGCGGCCAGACATGTTGTTATATATTGTGTATTTGAGCACCAATTTTTCATTGATGCATGTTTCATTAAATAATATGGAAAAGTTTTGTCTATTTATTTTAAGTAAGTTCCTTTCATATTGTCTGATAAGCTTAATCACATTATCATTGAAAGACGAAAGTAAATCACCATATTGATAAATGTTTTAATGCTATCTAAGCTTTCGGCTTACATAAGCCATTATCAAAGGTTGACAATTACAATATATCAAACAATCCACGGACAAAACAATAATGAAGCAAGGACAAACTCGTGTATATGAAACGCGGAAGCGAAAATCGCATCGCATCGCAGCTCGTGATGTCACACATACTTAATACTTCTCGTTTTAACTCTCGCGTGGTCATGTTTAACGTCACGAGCTGCGGTGCGATTTTCACTTCCGCGTCTCGTATACACGAGTTTGTCGTTGCTTGGAAATCTTTTATGCAACAAAAACAGGCTCTCATTATTGTTTTGTCCGTGTATTATTTAATATATTGAAATGTAATTGTCATCTTTGATAATGGCTTATTTAAGCCAAAAACTTAGATAGGATTAAAAAAACATCTATCAATATGGTGATTTCCTTTCGTCTTTCAATGATAATTTTATTAAGCTTATCAGACAATATGAAAGAACTTAAAATAAATAGACAAAACTTGTCTATATTATTTAATGAAACATACATCAATATATATATATATATATATATATATATATATATATATATATATATTTTGTGTTCTTTTTTAGAGACAGAGTGTGTAGAAACTTTCAGATCGCTTTCGTCTATACATTTAGTCATTATCAAGTATGATTTTTCAGTTTAAATGAGTGTGTGCCATATGTGTATGTCTTTAGTGTGTTATAAAGGTGTTTTATTTTCCGAACACGGTTAGCACATTAATAATAAAAAGATAATAATAATAAAGAAAAAGCTAACTCTTAACAATATTAACTACGAACTAGGCCACAATGTGCATAACCGTAGTACCCTGTCTGTCTTTTTTTAAAGAAACATGTTTCTTAAGTGGCATTGAAGACCCGCTAATGATTTACAAAGGAGGCCACATATGGAGCAATAGTGAGGATTGTGAGATGAAATCACTGTTAGATTGGCTGACCTTTTAGTTCTTGCTCTCGCCTCTTAAAGATGATTCAAACAAGCAAATTGAAAACTGTTGAGTCCACTAAAATACGTCGATCTCCATTCTATCCGCTCCAAGGCTAAGCGCTCAAGGGCGTTATGTGGTATATTGAAACTGACAAGTTGCTTTTCACCTTGTCTTTGTATCATAGCCATGGGCGTCCTACATTCCTGTAGCCCTGATCTAACTGGCTGTACATTAGGATCTTGGGTACCCTGTCATCCGACATTCTCAAGACATCACCAGTCCACCGTAACTGATACTAAAAGTCTCGATTCCTCCAATATTACACCTGTTAAACAGGTCTACGTTAGATGTCCAATCTAGAAGGTTAACTCCACAGATGGCAAACAGACAGCTTTTATGGAAAACATCTAGCTGGCGTATATGGTTCTTGTATGGAGTCCACGACTCTGAGCCATACAAAAGGATGGCAAGTACAACAGCTCTGTAAACACGAATTTTCGTATCCGGTCAAATACACCGCTCATTCCACAAGCGATGGCGATGTTTGCCGAAAGCACTGGTAGACTTAACAGTCCGATGCATGATTTCGTCATCTAAAGTTCCACTGTAGTTGGCTTTGCTACCAAGATAGATGAAAGACTTTACATAGTTCAGGGCTTTGTCTTCTACTTTCAATGGTCTCTCTGGAAAGTTGTAGACTGGTGGTTTTTGTTTCTCACCAGAGAATTGCGCTTCGGAGTTTATATATATATATATATATATAATATATATATATATATATATATATATATATATATATATATATATTATATTAATGATAAAATGCTTAAATGACACACACACACACACACACACACACACACACACACACACACACACACACACACACACATACACATATATTCACTGGGCTATTATATCGTTTTCTTATTTGGTTTGGTGGTATCTTAAGTATTAATTGGAGGAGCTGATGTTTACAATTAAATTTTTATTTCTTATTGTCTGAATGTATGTACATATGCCTGTATTTATACGCATGTGCATGCGCACACGCGCACATTTATGCATTTACGTATATAGGGTTACACATGTGCACATATATACACATATAAACGGCACCTGTGCACTTGTGTCTCTGCTTTCTTATTAATAAATTAGTACTTAAATGGTAAAGTTCTTTTCATATTTTTAGGGCATTAATTATGGATGGTTGTTGTTTGAATAAGTATATACACTCGTGCCCCGGGTAAGACGATAAACTACATCCAACAGCAAGGCCTCTGATCAGGAGGTTTTGAGGAGCGTGGACCCACCTTTTAATTGCTGGTATTCCCATGTCCACCCTGACCCGGGGTGGTAGCACCGGTTAGGTCCAAGGTATGGGCAAATAATTGACCCCCACTCAACTGGGTCAAAACACTAAGAAAGTGTAAAAATAGGTTTCAATACAGGAATACTTTTTTTTGTAAAAATTATTACTAGGAATGTGTTTTTGAAAGGAAAAATATAAACAGCAATACATTTTTGAAGGAAAAAATTCACATCAATATATTTTTGAAGGAAATAAATATTACCAGCAATGAAGTCTTGTTATTAAATAACCAATTGTGGCCGATGTGCCTTAATCGAAGCAAAGAAACCAAACCAATCCACTACAGTAACAAACGCACCTGCACGCTTACTACACGCACGTACATATATGTAAGGGTTAAATAGAGCATATGTTTTAAATTAAATTTGATTATATCATATGTTATCGTTTATCTAATGCTTCATTTTTATTTAATGCTTAGTAGGTTATTTTTTTAGCATTGTGTTATATATTGAGGTATTAATTATGGGAGGTAGGTTTGTTCTTTCGTAGTTGTTTGTGTGTGTGTGTTGTTTGTATATATGTATTTATAAGTACCTGCTCTCAGACACATATAGGTGAGTATATTTAATATCAGTAAGATATATATATATATATATATATATATATATATATATATATATATATATATATATATATATATATATATATAACTAACCTAAACCTATATAAATATATATAACTCTTATTTAAAATAGATAGGACTTATATTTTATATTAAACATAAATAAGGGTTAATGTTTTTTGTGGTTGTTTTTTGTTGTTTTTAAATAAACGGACCTACAATCATAATAAAACATAATTTTAAAAATGTATTTTAAATACAATAGAACGTTTTGTTTATAATATAGATGGGATTTAGGTTTCATATTTAAAAAAAAACGGGGATTGAAGTTTTATTTATATTTAAAATAGACAGGGATTAATTGTATGTTTTCTTAATTTCATTAAAAGGAAGAAAAATAATATAATCTAAGATAAATGAACGGAAGAAAATACAAAGAAAAGAAAAGGTTATCATCTACAGAAATGAATCTGGATCAACGTATATCAACATTTAATTAATTTTATGCCTATATGTGACCATCAATTCATTTATTTGGGGAAGGTATAAATCAATCTCTTTTTCACCTTGACCGCGAGTTAGATATTGTTATGGGGTCCTCCCCTTTTTTCATATAAGTGGACTCGACCAGAGTGTTACTTGGACTGCTGCCATTAAATACCCAGGGTCAGTCAGAACAGAGATTGAGATTGTGATTGAGTTGAAGGTAGACTAATAGTGAAGTAACCGCTTGTAGAAGTCAGTTACAAGCACGTAAAACTCCTACTGGAGGAATATATATATATAATATATATATATATATATATATATATATATATATATATATATATATATATATATATATATATGTATATATAGAAAGAAAGAACAGTAAGATATAAAATCCGGTGTTCTTATAGATATTTTTATTTTTACAAAAAATAGAACTGTGTAGCGGAAAAAACGTATTTTAAATCAATTAATTTATAATAATAATAATAATAATTATATATATATATATATATATATATATATATATATATATATATATATATATATATATATATATATATATATTATTGCTACTAATCGCGTTCCTGGATTTACTAAGAGTATTACCCATTGTATTATTGTGTAAATACATTTAATTTCTTATCTTTAATTCCTGCGTTTGTCATTCATTGGAGACCGAATTTCATCTCGGAATCCACAGCAGATATCAGGGTAGATTGAAATCCCTAGCCTTGGTTGGAACCCTGCAGAGAAGGACATCACTGAATTCAAAATGGGTTGATGTGCTAATTGGAGGATAGAAGCTCTTTAACCTTGCTTATCAATCAATGTTTGCTTAGTATTAAAAAAAAAATCCAAACTCAAGGTGTCTAGATTACTTGTAAAGATATATCAGCTTGTAAAACCGTGCATGAACTGAAATTCTTAAGTCAAGTTACTTACGCAATCTGCCGCATTCGGAGATAGCATCTTCATATTTTACTCCGCCATGACAGATAACAATGTATTGCTTATCACCGCTAGAGGTCTTTGTTTGAATACACTTCAGCGCAAAAGATTTAGAATAATGATTCTTGCAGAAAAGGTGTAACAGTATTTTTGCTGTTGTTTTACTTTACATTGCACTAAGCTATGCTTAGAGAATATCAGTCGAATAAAAATTGTAAAAGAAATTAAAAAAAAAAGACGTCGTGTGTATACAGAAGAGAATTAAGAAATCAAGGAGAATGGAAAGGAAAAGCAGTGAGATGGCTACAATAGAAAGAATTTGTTTTCTGAAATCTAAAAGAACCAAGAATTGTTTTAAAATCTTCAAACCGGTGCACTTTTGAAAGAACAACGATCTTCAAGAACAGATTCGCCATAAAAATCATCGCCTTGCCAAACACGATCATCATTTTGCCGAAATGTTATCGATTCAGCATGATCAATACTATTTCCACAATATCCCACAGATCAGCGTACCGTTACAAATGCCATCGCCGTCACCGCTCAGAGACGTCAAACAGCGATCCTCAGAAGGCAAGGGTTTATTAACGTTAGAGAACGTTGGCTTTGTGCTTTAGACACTGGACGCTTTAGGATGTGGTGTGAAAAAAAAAAGAAAGAGAAAAGAGGGTTAAAATAAAAACAGAATTTTCTTTGGATAAAGCCTGAGTTTCTCTGAGATGATACTAAGATTTGGTTAACGTTGGTTAGCATTTGAAAAAAAAAAAAAAACTTTTCACCTGATTCTCTTCGGAAAAGATTTTTATTTGTTTGTTCATATCTTCTCTCCTCGCATCTTTTCTGCCAGTCTTCATTCACTGGGATTACGGATCGATTTTATGGTATAAAGGTCAACTAGTATGAGACTGATCACTGCTTAATACCTCTGATTAAAAAGGAGTGCAAATGATTCAGTACAAATGAGGTCGTGAATTAAGGAAAACTCAGTTAAAAATGCCTTTTCGATGGGCTTTAGTTATGAATATACAATCATAGACGGTGTCCATAAAGTTCGTGTGCACTTTAAAAAATTTATAACTTTATTTGTATTTGCGATAGAAATAATCTGTAAAAAATATTATAAAGTTTAATGTACCTAGTTTTAAGTATAGCTAAAATGACTAATGTGATTTCAGACATTACTGTAAATCAGTTGACAAATGTTTTCCGTCAAATGCCAAATCGTATTACCCTTTGTATTGCTAATGATGGAGGACATGTGGAAACTTAAATAAAATTTCAATAAAACTTTAAAAAATATAGATTTGCTTCTTTCTAATCCTTTTTACAAATTGTTGCTATCGCAAACACAAATAAAGTTATACGTTTTTTAAAGTGCACACGAACTTTATGGACATCCTGTATTATACAACCGCATGTTCAACTTTTATTTAGTAAATTAGCAGTTACTTAACTCCATGTCATTACGTCAGATAATTAATTGACGAATTCCGTTTTTATTGCAAGGAAAGACGGAAGATAAAAATGTATCAGATACAGGAGAAAAGAAGCATGTATAATAAGAAAGAAAGAAAGAAAGAAAGAAAGAAAGAAAGAAAGAAAGAAAGAAAGAAAGAGATAAAGTAAAAAGAAATATATCAGTAAAGAAGGAAAGAAATATAGAAACAAACAAGGAAAGTAAAAAGAAAGAAGGAAAGAAAGAAAAATAAAGATATAAAGAAAGAAGGAAAGATATATAAAAAGGAAAGCAATATATCAAGAAAGAGAGAAAAAGGATAAAGAAAAAAAGAAAAAATATAAGGGAAGAAAAGAAAGAAAGAAAAGAATGAAAGGGATAAAGAAAAAGAAATATATAAGGAAAGAAAAAGAGAAACAAACAAGGAAAGAAAAAGAAAGAAAGAAATATATCAAGAAAGAAAGAAAAAGGATAAAGAAAAAGAAAGATATAAGGGAAGAAAGAAAGAAAGAAAGAAAGAGATAAAGTAAAAAGAAATATATCAGTAAAGAAGGAAAGAAATATAGAAACAAACAAGGAAAGTAAAAAGAAAGAAGGAAAGAAAGAAAAATAAAGATATAAAGAAAGAAGGAAAGATATATAAAAAGGAAAGCAATATATCAAGAAAGAGAGAAAAAGGATAAAGAAAAAGAAAAATATAAGGGAAGAAAGAAAGAAAGAAAGAATGAAAGGGATAAAGAAAAAAGAAATATATAAGGAAAGAAATAGAGAAACAAACAAGGAAAGAAAAAAGAAAGAAATAAATATATCAAGAAAGAAAGAAAAAGGATAAAGAAAAAGAAAGATATAAGGGAAGAAAGAAAGAATGAAAGAGATAAAGAAAAAAGAAATATATAAGGAAATAAATAAATAAATATAGAAACAAACAAGGAAAGAAAAAAGAAAGACGGAAAGAAAGAAATATAGAAAGAAAAATGAAAGAAACAAAAAAGAAAGAAGGAAAGAAAGAAATATACTATTTACATTATTCGGACTATTGTCCTCATCTTTGTCGCCGGATAGCCTACGGGTAATTCTGAACTGAACTCTTTATTTAGGCTATGTGTATAGACTGTTCGTTCCACTTCCTATACTTCCTCCAGTTCTTATTTTTAATAATACTCAGTTATTGCTTTGCCCGTTGTCATATGGGACAATAAAATTAGTTGGTCAAAGCGTTGTTGAATTTGCGGACATTGTGAGTTCAATATTTTGACCGGGCAGTGTGTACTTGGACTCGGGGTAAAAAAGGCGAGTAATAACTGAGCAGTTCTGGAATATGAATATGAATATATATATATATATATATATATATATATATATATATATATATATATATATATATTTGATGTTTGATCCCGCTTCCTCAATATTAATTATTATAATAAAAAGAAATATAAAAATAAATTTTAAAACTCTCGCTACCCTCTTTAAACTCGACCATGTCTCCCACACTATTACTCAACACCTTCTATGTCAAATCATATAAGCTTAAAATGTAAATTTTAAATTAATTTTTCGTTTCACCTTTTGAATGGGAAGTCTGAAGATCCAGAGAAAAATAAAATTCTCTGGTGAAATAAATTATTACAAATGGAGCCTTAAAGTGGTCTGTTTTTCTTTAAATTAAATTATTCGCTCTGACTTAACGTTGAGTTCTCAGGATTTCATCCTCCTTGGGATTATCCATACGGATTACCAAGATTTTCATATATATATACTCATATATATATATATATATATATATATATATATATATATATATAGCGATATGATGATATGATACGCCCTTGTGCAAATTAATTGAAACAAAACGAATAATTGCGTTATTATTTTTTTTCCTTTTCGTATTTTTCCAATGTAACATGCCCCAGTGCACGTGTTAGTATTTCGTATGCGCATTCCACGAAGTCGTTCCTTGCAGATAGACGACAGGAGAGTTTTGGGTCTAGTCTATATAACTTGGATTTACTCACTTGTAAGGTTTACGCAGCGTTACAATTTTCATACACTACCTTGGAGTAATAATCTATCGCAGACAATGACTGTAGGACAACTAATCAACAGTCGAGATAATAGTGTCTGGGCGTCATGAAAATCTGATGCAATCACGGATGAGGCAATATTTTTCAAGGCTAAACAAATTTCAGCATACACCACGAAAATAGATTCATATTACTGCACACCACTGTAAATGACCTAATCTGAGGCAAAAATAAAAATCGATTACACCCTGACACTCTAAA
>CAHIKZ030004191.1:2325000-2440000 GCA_903632075.3 Acanthosepion pharaonis
GACACAACTATAGTAACGCCGTTGAACAATACTGGTGTCAGATGACTTCGAATAGCACTCGCACTAATAGCACTTGCTCGATCATACTCGCTCGAATAGTAACAAACGAATAGTGATCAGTATAGAGGAATAGCATTGTGAATAGAGTAGAGAATAGCGATCCGTATAGTAATAGAGGATAGGCTAGAAATAGTGATCCGAATAGTAATAGAGGATAGGCTAGAAATAGCGATCAATTAGACACACACTACCTCCCATATATGCGCTTCCTCTATGGTCACGTGGTCTACTTAATTCATTAATGGGATCACCTGTGTTTGCTCACTGGCGATCTATGTTCAAGCTCAAGTGTCGGCAACAATAGTTTATCCTTTAAAACACATAGTAAAAAAAATTACCAGCAATACATTTTTTGTAAAAAAAAAAAAAAAAACAACATTTTTATTAAATGAAATTACTAAATCTCCTACGAAAGTTAAATTTTGGCATTAAATGACCCATAAGTAGTTGATGTGCCGTTAAACAACTAAACAAACTTGAATTTTACGTTTTTCCTGTTAATGAAGCAGTTTTCTATTTTCTTACAACTTTTAAGCTTTTCTTCTCGCTTTCCGTTACTGTCTTGTTTGGAGCCTTTGCTGTTTTATTTCTTTGTCTGCTATCAACACTGTGACACTTGTGTAATTCATGTTGTTAACATTGTGTTCACCAATGATAAATCCTAGTTTTATGAGCATTGTCTCGCTGTATACTTTGAATAAGTGAGAAGACGCACCGTCGTCATACGGCCGCTTTCTGTAGTTTTATACATACTCAATTTCAATCCATGTACAAGCGATATCTTCACAGTTGAGGTGTTTTCCCCAATTAATCAAGTTTACAGAGAAGTTTAGACAGATATTAACATCGTACCGTATTGAATGATTTTGCGTCGACTATGAAACATTGGCATACGCATTTCACCGTTTCTGTAGATCTCTCTGATAGCATTCTGACCATAAAAATTGTATTTCTTATTTGTTTTTTTTCTTTAACCCAGACACACTTTTCTTGTTCTGTTTCTGATCTAATTCGTTTGAATGCTTTATTTACTATGGTTAATTTAGATATGGAAACTATGATTATACGATGGAGCTCGCATCCATTTGTACTTGGTTATTTCGGCAAAGGAAGATGCGTCTGCTAAGGTCTTCCGGTATTTCACCCCTGTCGTATATTTCATTGGTTACTTCTATAATTGTGTCTGTTCTGTCACCTAATGATACCCTGTTTTATTTCCATCTGTTGCTGCTTCTTTATTTCTGTATATATTGGCCAATGCCGAACTTGTAACAGACTTTAACATTTCCGGTCCTCCCATGTTTTGCTTATTACAGATGTATGTCTTTTGATGTGAAAGTGTTGTACAAATCCTTGGTTTTATCTTTGAAGTATTTACTACTATATGTACTCACTTTTCAGTTTTTATGCCTCCTGCCCATGTGTCCTGTTATGTTTTTGTTTTAATTCTTTTATGAATGGATTTTGTATCTATATTGTTCAGTGTAGCTGTCTCTACACACGTTTCGTGCCTGTCTATATTTGTCCAAAATGTCTGTATTTAATATTGCATATTCTCTACCATTCTTTCACATTATTTCAGTTTTTCTTTTCATCATCTCAAAACTGTCATCTAGCATCCACTTGTGACGTCATCCCGGCATCTCTGCCCCCGTGCTATCCTGTGACGACCAATGTGACTTGGTATTGGTCGCGGCACCAAATGTGACGTGATCCTGCTGTTCTAACCCTTGGCTGATTCGGATGGGAATCTGGTCAGATTCGGTATCAGCTTTGTCGTTCCCAGCTCGCCTCCAACGTCTGGTTACCGAAGTAAATGCTTTGATTTCTAGTCTAACCCACCCACGTTGTGATTTGATCTTAGGTAGACGAAATCAATCAGTCGCCGGGCCGTAATGCAAGCCGAATTCGAGCAAAGGTGACATCGTACAAGTATATTTAAAAAAAAAATATAGTAACAACTCGAAAAGTTCAAATGTGTTTAAAAAAGAATAACAAATATTTTTATATCTGGTTGCTGAATATAGGACAGCGTCTTTCTCCCAAACAGCTAATATGGATACGTGACTGCGTTTGTTAGGCGAGTCTTAATATCTTGTTTTTCAATAACTAGTTTTTGGTATCTTCAGTCGATATTCGTAAAACTTGTTTTGGTGGTGTGAGTCTAAGTCGTTCTTCAAGAATAAAGTTGTTTTTGGTTAGAAGTCGAAGTCGGAATGCGTGGATCTTCAATCAGCTTCCTGCGAGCCTGGTCTCAGAGCTCACAGCTCAACTCTGTCTGCGTCTGCGTCTCTTCGGAACTCTGCCGAACTCTCTGCCGTCTACTCGCCGCGACTCTGTTTATATGGACGCCGACCAAAACCGCGTGTGGGCCTGTCGGGGTTTGAGTTCCTCGATAATTCTAAACCCACAATAAGGATTTCTTTCGGACAGGAAAATTTATCACTTTCCATTTTTGGAAGTCCATTACTTTCTGCTTTAGAGGTGTTCTTAAGGGAATCGTCCTCCCAAATTCTTCCTTTCTCATCTTGGTATCTTACACCAATCCCTTCAGAGGGCGTCAACAGGTTTCCCTTCTCTCTTACAGTGGTATCTGACACCAATCCCCTCAGAGACGGCAACAGGCCTCCCCTCCTTCTCATATGTTTACCTTCGCCCATTGCTCACGCTACCATTCAGCCAATGAATGCTCAGCAGCGTGGGTGTGGCTAGTCTTGGCCTCAGTTTAAAATTGTAACTCAAAGGAAGAAAATTATCTTCCTTTTTTCTTTTCTTTCTTTTCCTACACCAGACTCCTACGATTCGTAGTGCGGCCCTTAATCTCTATCTTAACCGAATGTCATCTGTAATTTATCATCGAGATTTTCGCCAGCGTCAAATGGGTGGTCAACTGCACATCCTCACACCCTGTTGCCAATTATTTGCCCCGGTAACAAACTTTTATCATGTCCAGGTCTGGACAGTAAAACAGGTGGTCTCTTTCCAAAACCAAATGATATCTCCGAAAGATAGTTAATGGTTTATTCATTTCCTTTTCTTTTTCTTTGGGGTTGGCCTCAGCTGATCTTTTCTCGGTCGGTACTTGACCTAAATTTGATTATCTCTTAGCATTCTGTTTTGTAGCCCCAGGTTACCGTCGGGTTTCTATAGCCGCTTATTATTTTCCAAAAAAATATTAGTGAGGCCAGTGCTGTTACAATATTTAAAATTGGCTAATGCAATTTGCTGATGATAGAAACGTAGCTTTCAGTTGAGCCAAAAATAGAATTTAATCCCTCCATCATGTTTGATGCTAGCACTATAAATTATACTTTTCGTCATACACTTCCTTTTCAGCGCGTAAGTCTTGTTTTTCCGGCAGTTGCATTCTTTAATTGTTAAAAAGGTGCTTTTTTAGTATAATACAGTTGTAATATGATATATATAGGTTGGAGACTATAACTAACTTTAACGTTGTTTTTAATGAAAATGTTTTTTTTATTTTTTACCTTTGGGAATGTATAAAATGCTTATAGGCTAAATTCAGAAAAAATATCCCGATGTTAGTTTTTGGGTTAAACTATATTGCATTTACAGCGTATCGGTTTGTTAATATATTTTTTGTTAATTTCTAAGAAATCGAGATTTGCTTTATGGTTACTTTGTTCTACGATTTATACATATAAACACTTGCGCATACATTTATTTTTTTTTTAAATTTTTGATTATATATATATATATATATATATATATATATATATATATATATGTATTATGGCCTTTTTAGGGCCAGAAATGAAGACACGAGAGAGGAATTGAGTTAAACAAATATATTAACAGAAACAGTAATACAAACATATACAAACGAGTCAGCTTTATTGATACCCCATGCCTGTCTATATTTTCTCTTTTCCTTCTCTCTTAGCGAGAGAGCCTCTTGATTCTGTCCAAGGGCAGAATACAGCGGCTTCTCTTTTTCGAAGAGTTAGACGCGTCCTACTAACATCAGTTATGTTTATTTTTGCTTTGTTTTGAAATTTAGTCTGTTTGGGGGTTCAACCCTCCCTTTCATGACCATTCACTACATTCGTATATATATATATATATATATATATATATATATATATATATATATTGTTAATAATTGTTTTTTTCGGACCGATTGTTTGAGCTGACTGTTTGAAACTTCCCTCGCCAAAAGGCAGTATCTGCTCCTATTTATAGCTGGGAGAGTCTATGCGTGCGGGGGTAAAATTACCATAACAGTATGTTTATTTTTTGATCATATATATATAATGGACTCTTCCGTCCATTTCGATATATGAGGATCCGCCAACCTCATTCAGTTTTTGTTTTTGCCTCGTATGTCACACTTCAATTGTGAGCTGCATACAAATCCACATATTGTACAATAGCAAGGATCTTGAGACATAACAACAAGAATATTTGCTGACACTTTTCACTGTTGTCTTTCATCTTTTAGACCGATTTCGAAATTTCAGAGACAACTCTGGCACAAATATTTCAGTTGTTTCTATCCATGACAACTCGATCGAAGTTAGTATGAGGCACATTAACAGCTAAGAGGTTACTCATTAGTTTGTTATTATTTAGCCGTCTAACAGTCCTTTGTCTGCTGTGAAGCTGGCTATATATGAGGACCTTAGGTATTCTCTCGTCACTCATCTTTGCAACATGACCAGTCCAGCGAAGTTTTGACTGCATCTAGAAAGTCTCAGTTCTACAAATGTTGCATATTCGAGAAAATCAACATTCAGCACACTCGCTCTTTCTCTGTCTGCCTCTCTATCTCTATCTCTCATTATATATATATATATATATATATATATATGTGTGTGTGTGTGTGTGTGTGTGTGTGTGAAACGTGTATATAAATATAAATAAATATATATATGTGTATAATTATTTATATATTATATGCGCGGTACTTATTAGAAAGCGCTCAATGTCAGAGATAGAGCTAACATATTCAGTTGATTGATGTAGTTTGTGACCCTGGGTTTCACGCTTTAGCGTTCGTCAGACAAACTCTGACAAACGTTTGTCTGACGATCTAAAGCGTGAAACCCAGGGTCACAAACTCACATCTATCCAAAAATATATATATATATATATATATATATATATATATATATTATAAATTAATTGATTTAAAATATGTTTTTTCCACTACACAGTTCTAACCATGTTTCAAAAAAATGAAATATATATATATATATATATAAATATATAAATATATATATAAATATATAAATATATATATATAAATATATATATATATATATATATATATATATATAAATATATATATATAAATATATATATATAAATATATATATATATATATATATATATATATATAAATATATATAAAAGAAATATGTTGCAGTGGTTCCAACGAGAGAAAAGTATGTATATTAAAAGAAGAGGGTGCCGCAAACGTTTTTGTTTGTAATGTGGATTTATTGAGAAAAAATATTATACTTTGTTTTTACATAATTTCACGACACGTGTTTCTGGTCTGGTCTCGCAACCGTCTTCAGGTGAAAGTGGAGATTTTTACATATTATTAAAAAATAATTAATTTTTCTTCATGTTCAATGTGGAATATTCTCGATATGAGACATTCTGTTTGTGTGTTGGCAATCCGAATTTTCTTTCTAGAATTGTCAATGAAGAGTTCTGCGTGAAGGGTCATAAAACAATTAAGGTTTGTCCAGCGAGTAGTTATCGGCATTTAATCTTTTAATGTTTTAGTGACCTCTATGTGCTCTTGGATCTGTTTCTATTTTGGCGTGTTCCTGTCAGCATGCGTGTATATATGCGTGCGTATATTTCCTTACTACGAAGAATTCGTAAACTTATTTTACTTATACACGCATACACACACATACGCACATACACACTATCCCACCACAAGTAGTCAGTACACACACATATACACACATTTCCCAAGCTACATGGAACCAGTACACACATACACACACACACATACATACACACGCACACACACACACACACACGTACTTTCTTAAGTTGTCAACATCCGCATATACATACATAAATGTATGTATGTACATACATATATATATATCTCCTCGTGTCTCCCGTATATATGAGTGTGCGTCCATGTATGTGAGCGATCATTGTATTTGTCACCCTGTGTGCATGTTTTTTCTTTTTTTGGGGGGTTTACGATCTATTCAGTTCAGGTTTGAATTTGTCTATAAAGTTTTTTCCTGTATTTGTAGATACGAGTAATTGTCTGTTTGATATATCGGCATGATATTAAACTTACCCTGGTTACATTTGAAAATGTGTTGTGATACAAAAAGTTTTCTGTTGTCTGTCAATTTTATATTGCTTTTGTGTAGGGAGACCCTGTTGTTCAGTTGTTAGCTGATGCCTATATATGACTTCTTACATTTTGTGCATTTAAGTGCATAAACTACATTTTGGAGTTGCAGTTTAAGTTTTTGTTTATTGTGAATGTTTTTTGGGGTTTTCAAAAGTGTAGGAGTTTCCTTCTATAATGATGTCACAAACTCCACATCTTTTTTTGTTGCATTTGTGACTCCCTGTATTTTGTGTTGACTAAATTTAGATGAGGTTAATATGTGTTTTAGGTTTCTAGATTGGCGTTTGCTCTTAATTATTTTGGTTGTTTTAGTATATTATTCAGTTTATTATTCTTGCTAAGTAAATCTAGATTTTTGTGATTTCTGGGAATATTTCTGGGTTGTTTTTGTTGTACGTTGAGACATATGCTAGAGTTTGTTCGACGTTACGTTTCTTTTTATTTCTAAGTTGGTCTAGAGGAATTTCTTTCGCGAGTTCAATACCTTTGTTTATTAGTGTTGTGGGGTAGCCTCGTTTCTTGAGAGTTTTATGTAGTTCTTCTAAGCGGATTTTTCGGAGATGTTTATCAGTCACTATTGTACAAATTCTACGTGCTAGGGAATAGGGGATGGATTTTAGGCAGCTTTTTTTGGGTGATGGCTCTTGAAATGAACGTATTGTTGGGTGTCTGTGGGTTTGTGGTAGATATCTGTGATTATGTGGTTGTTTTTATTTCTAATGAGTATATCTAAAAATGGTAATTCGTTAAAATTATATTCTTGCGTGAATTTAATTTTTGGGTGTAAGTTTTGAAGTAGTGTATGGAATTGGTTAATATCACCCCATGATGATTTCCAAAAGATGAAGCAATCATCTAGATATCTTTTCCAAGATTTAGTGAATTGGGTCTTTATATTTGTCCCAGGCTAGTCTTTGTCTATATGTGAGATTGTCGAATGATTTGGATTTTTCCTGTAGGTCAAGGTTCCAGAGTTTTTCAAAAAATATATTTATCTCATTGGTATTGTTATTTTGTTTGGGAATAAATTGGATTTGTTTTTTACTAGTGACTCATCTGTCGATAATGAACGCTATTGTTAAATATTTCTCTTAGTCTCAGTTTGCGTTCAAATTCCTTAATGTCCTTTTTTAAGTAGCCTATACAGTAACATACCCCATGAACTAGGGAAAAAAGCGATCTCATTCTGGATTGAAAACATCCAGAAATACTACAGAGATTCACTAAAGAGTTCATTATCGATAGTATAGACCTAATTAAAAACAATAACACCTTTGAATTTGACAAAAAAACTATATCCAAACCCTAGGTATATTTTTGAAAACAAAATGGCACCAACATATGCCACCCTAAAATTCCAAACCTAGAAGAAAACCTCTATGAAAAGATAGAACAAATATATGGGACAAATATAAAGACCCAATTCACTAAATCTTGGAAAAGATATCTAGATGATTGCTTCATCTTTTGGAAATCATCATGGGTGATATTAACCAATTCCATACACTACTTAAAAACTTACACCCAAAAAATTAAATTCATGCAAGAATATAATTTTAACGAATTACCATTTTTAGATATACTCATTAGAAATAAAAACAACCACATAATCACAGATATCTACCACAAACCCACAGACACCCAACAATACGTTCATTTCAAGAGCCATCACCCAAAAAGCTGCCTAAAATCCATCCCTATTCCCTAGCACGTAGAATTTGTACAATAGTGACTGATAAACATCTCCGAAAAATCCGCTTAGAAGAACTACATAAAACTCTCAAGAAACGAGGCGACCCCACAACACTAATAAACAAAGGTATTGAACTCGCGAAAGAAATTCCTCTAGACCAACTTAGAAATAAAAAGAAACGTAACGTCGAACAAACTCAGCATATGTCTCAACGTACAACAAAAACAACCCAGAAATATTCCCAGAAATCACAAAAAAAAAATCTAGATTTACTTAGCAAGAATAATAAACTGAATAATATACTAAAAACAACCAAAATAATTAAGAGCAAACGCCAATCTAGAAACCTAAAACACATATTAACCTCATCTAAATTTAGTCAACACAAAATACAGGGAGTCACAAAATGCAACAAAAAAAGATGTGGAGTTTGTGACATCATTATAGAAGGAAACTCCTACACTTTTGAAAACCAAAAAAAAACATTCACAATAAACAAAAACTTAAACTGCAACTCCAAAAATGTAGTTTATGCACTTAAATGCACAAAATGTAAGAAGTCATATATAGGCATCAGCCAACAACTGAACAACAGGGTCTCCCTACACAAAAGCAATATAAAATTGACAGACAACAGAAAACTTTTTGTATCACAACACATTTTCAAATGTAACCAGGGTAAGTTTAATATCATGCCGATATATCAAACAGACAATTACTCGTATCTACAAATACAGGAAAAAAACTTTATAGACAAATTCAAACCCGAACTGAATAGATCGTAAACCCACCCCCAAAAAAAAACAACAAAAAAACATGCACACAGGGTGACCAAATACAATGATCGCTCACATACATGGACGCACACTCATATACGGGAGACACGAGGAGATATATATATATATGTACACATACATACATTTATGTATGTATATGCGGATGTTGACAACTTAAGAAGTACGTGTGTGTGTGTGTGTGTGTGTATGTATGTGTGTGTGTGTGTGTGTGTACTGGTTCCATGTAGCTTGGGAAATATGTGTATATGTGTGTGTGTACTGACTACTTGTGGTGGGATAGTGTGTATGTGCGTATGTGTGTGTATGCGTGTATAAGTACAAATAAGTTTACGAATTTCGTAGTAAGGGAAATATACGCACGCATATATACACGCATGCTGACAGGAACACGCCAAAATAGAAACAGATCCAAGAGCACATAGAGGTCACTAAAACATTAAAAGATTAAATGCCGATAACTACTCGCTGGACAAACCTTAATTGTTTTATGACCTTCACGCAGAACTTTCATTGACAATTCTAGAAAGAAAATTCGGATTGCCAACACACAAACAGAATGTCTCATATCGAGAATATTCCACATTGAACATGAAGAAAATTAATTATTTTTAATAATATGTAAAAATCTCCACTTTCACCTGAAGACGGTTGTGAGACCAGACCAGAAACACGTGTCGTGAAATTATGTAAAACAAAGTATAATATTTTTTCTCAATAAATCCACATTACAACCAAAAAACACCCCTCTTCTTTTATATAAATATATATATATATATATATATAAATATATATATATATATAAATATATATATATATATATATATATATATATATATATATATATATATATATATATATATATATATATATATATATATATATAATATATATATATATATATATATATATATATATATATATATATATATATATATATATATATATATATATATATATATATATATATATACGACCAATTCTATTTATAAAGTTATGGACCTGCGTTCCTGATGGAAATAAATTAATGAATAATTACATCGAGCATACAACTACATGTTTATCACGAAGATGGCATACTGTTCTCTCTCCTGAACATACTTGTGGAAAATACGCACATAATAGACTCATCCAAATGCAAAAAAACTGTAAAAAATAATGGTCGCATTAACAATAAAAAAGGAAGAAGTCAACTCTCAATTATATCAATTATGAACACTGCCACAACGTACTGACCGTGTTTAGGAAGTTAAAATATTTCCATACTTATATATACATATATGCTATGGTCCAATATCCTCGCACCACAGTTATGGTCCAAGGTTAGAACCAAGGAAGAACAACACGAACACAAGAGTAGAATAACAAAGATATATTACAAGAGAAATATAGTACAAGAAGTTGAAGGTGTTAGTAATGACTGTCCGTCTGGTTTAGAGTGAACTAATATTGTCTCGACTCGTTACACCATTCATTTGGTATTTAGCCACCCACCACGAGGGTTGCATGTGGCACAAGACCGAGTTTAACGTGGGTTTCCCGAGCCCGTAGGCTCGGCCAAAAATATACCCTTTCAACCCGCCTAGACGGGTTCTGGGCCTGTCTACCTCCCCGGACGAAACCCTGCCCTTTGGCAAAGCTTCGTCCGGGTTCCTCTCTGCCAAAGCCGAGAGTTCAATAGTCATGAACTGGTGCTGGTTACACCGTTCATTCAATATACCTCTTGAGAGGCGCAGTATTTATAGTGTCAGGAAGAGTCCATTCTCGTTATAGGTAAGTTCCCATAACAATATATAAAAAAATCAACATATTATGATAAATCTGAAAACATCCTTTATAGCGGTTAACAGATTAGCTTAAAACGCTTAAGTCTTCAAATGATTTGGATAGTTTTTAAATACTCTTAAGTCCAGAAAGGAAATCACTTGTAAATATGCAATTAAAAGTTAATAAAAGATATAACCGCACTGCCTTGTCAGTCGTCTTCAGTGAAACAAGTATTAAAGTATAGATAGATAGATAGTGATGTAATGGAAAAACCTGTCACCCCCCCCCATGAGTAACTAAACTATAGATAGTAACCACTTATAAGTATCTGTAATCAACGGACTACAGAAACCAGCCGAAATCTTTTCGGCTGACAGGACGAACTCTCTGCATCTGAGCAGAGAGGAACGCTGACGAGGTTATGCCGAAGGACAGAGCCTGATTCGGGGGAGGGGTTGACCGACCCAATCCCGTTTATGCGGGTTCTACGGGCATTTTTTGGCCGAACCTACGGACTAGGAGAATCCACGTTAAACCCGGCCTTGTGCTACATGAAAATCTCGTGAGGTGGAGGCTGAATCTACTAGCTGGAATCTGTTCCAGCTGTGTTGTCGAACTCACTGCCTTCGGGCAGAGAGGAATCCGGACAAGTCTATACCAAAAGGCAGGGTCTTGTCCGGGGATGTAGACAGACCCGAGCCCGTTTATGCGGGTTCTACGGGGAAATTTTCGCCGCGCCTACGGGTTTGGATTGCCTCACATTAAATTCGGTCTTCTACCACATCCTACCTCCTGGGGAGGCTGCTAAATATTTCTAGCTGAAATCTGTAACTCAGCACTTAGCTGTTGTCGAACTCTGCCTTCGGACAGAGAGGAACACAGACGAGACTATGCCGAAGGGCAGTCTCATCCGAGGAGGTAGACATACCCGAAACCATTTATGCGTGGTTGAAGGCGAATTTTTCGCCGAGAATACGGGATCGGATTGCCCCACTTTAAATCCGGCCTTGTGCCGCATCCTACCTCGTGGGGAGGTTGGTAAATATTACTAGCTGGGATCTGTTGATTACGACTCAGACTTATGCGAGAACTACAAACCTTCCAATCGTAGCAATCACTACTGGATTGACTTGCGTCAACCTTATGCATAACTGTTACCTTTATTCTTATTGTACTGGTTTTGTACAATGAATCTTTACTTATTTTATCTACCAGATAGATAGATATATAGATAGATATTGTCATTCAATATTCATAATAAAATCTGCCTCTAATAAATAATTATTTTAAACATTTATTATCAAAACTTAAATTCTTCAGTGCATTTTTTCCATAGACATATATCCTGAAAATTTCACCAACGTCGATGTCGGTTTTTCTGTAAAAGCATACGGCTAGTAACAAAAACTATGACTGTGTCTGGTCAACATTTGTAATCATGTAGATTTCGAAATCTTTGTAAGCTCTTTACAGAATCCCGAAATCTTCCCAAAGTGTTTCTTGTCAAATATCCAAGATTTTAAATCGTCATAATGGTCTGCTATTCTAAGAGGAGGCAAATAAGTGTTAAATTGTGCCCAAGGGAAGTGCAAAGGTTATTTCTAAGCAGACGAATGTAACTATCTTAAAATAGACTATAATCTCGCTAACGGAAGAAAAAATATATAAAGAACTGGAGTAGACAGTACTGTACATTTAATAGCATCAGAAATCAAAGACGAAAAGAGAAAAAAAAATAAACGAACGCTGATAAAATGGAAATAATGAAAAAAAAACGCAGGTGGGGAAGACAAACTTATAAAACAAAAAGGAAATATAAATTATTAATAGGACGGCCATATTTGCTTTAAAATCATTGGCGACTCGGAGTAAAGTTTCTCTTCACGCAAACTCACGTAGTTTTATTTTCGGTTACTTGAAGGCGTATTAAAGATGAAATTCACTCACGGTTGGTGATTAAAGTCAGTCTTTTAAGGCTTTTAAGAAAATAAAAACAAATGGAGTACTCATAAACTGCAAGAAAATGGTATGCAAGAAATAGAGACAGCTGCGAGCGACATATTGGAGATATCAAAAAGAAACAGATTTAAACTCTCTGGGCCTTGTCGTAACAGATGACTGAAAATGTGCCACAGGAATCAGGAGGCGCAAAAGAAGGGCGAAAGCTCAGATTAAGCATAAAATTCCAATACAGACGGGCATTTTTTATCTATTGAAATTAATATCTATCGTCGTGAGCAAACGAAAATCTTATTAAACAAAGCTCGTTTAAAAAATTCTTGCTGCCTAATACGCATTATTTATATATATATATATATATATATATATATATATATATATATATATATATATATATGTAAAACGAAAAACATCTTAATACATCTTGGAAAATCCGATAATAAATTTATATCGGCAAGTAAGGTTTTTAATACCTGCCTCATTATATCCTTTCCAATTACGGATTTGGTATATATATATATATATATATATATATATATATATATATATATATAGTTTATGAAAATCTAGGTAATCCGTATGTGTAAAACCTAAGGAGGATAAAATCCAGAGAGTTCAATGTAAATCCAGAGCAAATAATTTAAATAAAAAACAGACCACTTTAAGGTCCCATGTAATAAATTATTTCACCACAGCCCTTTAAAAGGACTGTGGCTCATCAGGACTTTACTTCCAAAGGTTTTTTTTTTTCTTTCAATATTTGGAAGTAAGTCTGATGATCCGATAAACGGAGATTACTGGTATTTTTAATATATATATATATATATATATATATATATATATATATATATATATATATATAATATACTTATGGCAATAGAAAAATAATTTTCCACCAAAAAATATTCCGTTATATATATATATATTAAAATGTAACATTCAAATGACATGAGGAAAAATAACAACACCTGAGTCAAAACACCCTAGAATATGGCGATAGAAGTGGCTGAAACCGCTTGGGAAAATAAATATTATGGGCATTTTTTTCTATTCCTTCTTTCTTTTTATGTGTCATCTCCGTTCAGGACGTAGACTATGATGGCTCTTCACCTCACTTTATCGCTTGCAGCTCTCAACGATATTCCTTCCCTCCGCTTCCTCCCCCAGACCACGTCCCGTGATCCACTTGCTTAAGAGCGCCAGGTAAATCACGTGTTGTCTCTTTTTCCCTCTATTCGACCTGTGAGTATCAGATTCTCCAGGCCCTCCTTCCTCATTATGTCTTCCAGAAACTTCTGCTGCCTCTTTCTCATATTAAGTATAAGCCTCCTTCTTGTTTGCTCGTCGCTATCTCTTATAAAACGGGAAAATGTTAGGATGATGGAAGAAATTAACTAAAAATTAATTCAATCTTCTTTGTACGACATATTCAATCAAAGATATTTGGAAGAAAAAATTTCTGTCTATATATATATATATATATATATATATATATATATATGCCGAATGTAAAGGAAAATTCTCCAAATCATATAACAAAAAAATTGTCCTTTGTTTTGTTTTGTTTTGTTTTTTCCGCACACTTCAGATTACGATCTGTTATGAAGATAATCAATTTAATGTTGGTTGCTTAGCTCGTATTAAAGGGCATCCACATAGACATTGTTCAACAAAGCTTGTTTAAAAAAAATTCTATATATACATATATATATATATATATATATATATATATATATATATATATATATATAATAAAAAGGCTTAAACACTAATATTCCATGGTCATAATTTATTCCATTGGAATCGTAAATACGATCCAATTCATCAGACCTACAAATTCAAAATGGTTCTTGAATGGACTTTGGAAATGGAAGGCATAGTATAAATATTGGTACAATAAATGAAGGACTGAATGATCTTTTTCTTCTCACCATTGCTAAGTTTGGAAGACAATGGAGATAGCACAAAACAATTTTAACCAGCACTCTTTTTAGCTGAATAACTCTGAAGTTTTTTTCAGGGATTCTTACAAAGAATTGTAGCTAGATCGCTAAACGTCTTATCGGAAGACCTAGAAAAAAGAAATTCAATACACATATATATATATATATATATATATATATATATATATACATATATATATACATATATATATATATATATATATATATATATATATATATATATATATATAAATATATATATATATATATACATATAAATATATACATACATATATATATATATATATATATACATACATATACATAGATATATACATACATACATACATATATATACATATATATACATATATATATATATACATACATATATATATACATACATACATATATACATATATATATATATATATATATATATATATATATATATATATATATACCTTCCTGACGCTATAGATTCCCAAGTTGGCATCTATGCAGACGACACAACAATTTACTCCTGCCTCAAAAACAAAATGTAGTGTCGGCGACAAAACTAATCTGGCTGTGCGTCTCGAAATGGACCTCCAATCGGTTGTTAACTGGGGCAAGAATTGGCTGGTCAACTTTAACGCCACTAAGACTAAAATTACTCTCCATTAACCACCATAGAGATCCTTCCCTGTCCCCCATTATAATGTCTGATAGTCAACTTCCTGAGAGCAATTCCCTGCGTCTGCTCGGTCTCACGCTGACTGCTGACCTGAGATGGAACAAATACATTGAGTCAATTGCTTCTTCCACCGCGAGGAACGTTGGCTCTCTGTGCCGCGCCAGGGAATTTTTCTCCCCTGAATCGATACTTCAAATATACAAAACAACCATTCGCCCTTGCATGGAGTATTGCTGCCATATATGGGCTGGAGCACCTTCTGCTTACCTCGGAGTTCTTGACAAGATCCAGAGACGGATATGTAATCTAATTGGTCCTGATCTAGCGTCTCGTCTGCAGTCACTCTCACACAGACGTGCCGTCGCCTCTCTCTGTCTTTTCTACAAATACTTCCATGATAATTGCTCCGACGAGCTGCTTTCACTGGATTCAAGACTCCATGAATTCAAGCGCCCTACGAGGCTGGCATCCCGCTCCCACCCTTACACTGTAGAAACCTTCAAATGTAGCCGTCTCTTCTACTCCAATAGCTTCATACCTCGCACCTCTCTCCTGTGGAACACCCTCCCCAATTACTGTTTCCCTGAGAGGTATAATCTCCAACTATTCAAATGTAATGTCAATCGACATCTCCAATTACCTTGATCTACTCACTATCCTTCTCCTCATCCTTTCTTCTATCACTCATATCTGCTCTCGCTCCAAATCTTCCGCAACCCCTGCATCCTAGTGGCTTCATGCCTTGGGGGGTAATGCTAAAAAAAAATATATATATATATATATATATATATATATATATATATATATATATACATATATATATATATATATATATATATATATATATGTGTGTGTGTGTGTGTGGTGTGTATGTATATATATATATGATGGACTCTCCCATCTTTTTTCAACGTATGAGTGTCTTTCAGTTCAGTATTAAACCTGTACCTGTCCCCGTCGGCTTAACTCTTTCGCCAGTAGACTTGTTGCTCAGGTGGAATAGCCAAGAAGGAAGACAGAACTGAACCTCAGATTATCCACTCAAAATATTTGTTTAGAGTGGTGATGGCTTGTGTAGAACCAGCCACACTTATTGGAAGTGCTGATAACAGAGTTGGTGCAAATATTTGCCACAAACACAAGGAACAACACCCTTCGGGTTTTTTTATACGAAGTTATACCTCTCCGGTAGTACTAGTGCACAGAAATGTGCAGCGCCTTCCGATGGTGATTTCAAGTGATTTAGTTCACCTGTTGAAGCGGTTTACAGTGTTTGGCGCATGGGGCGTTAGGGGATGATGAAGACCTGTATTCTCCGTCCATCTTAAAAATAAGAGCAGCGGCCGAGTAACAAAGGTCCTACTTCTAACCACTGTCACCTTCAGGCAAAGAACATACACTGGATGTCGGAATAAACAGATTGTCATCAATGTGCAATATATTGCTACAAAGTATAAACTATTATAAAGTATAAAGAAAAGTTTATTATTATTATTGTTTTTGTTTTTGTTGCTGTTGTGGCAGCTGTTGTTTAAAAAAATTGAAAAATAAATAATAAAACAAATTAACTAGTTGTAATAACGAAACAAATTAACGTTAGTTTTCAATAAAATTGAAATTATCTTATTTCGCAATTAATAAATAAGAAAATGGAAAGAAATAAAATTCATACTAAATATTGTTAAAGAATCTTTGAATATAACTAATAATATAATTTAAAAACATCAGCGATAATGAGCCACTGGTCAGACATAAAAAAATTAAACATTACAAAAATACTTTCCGCTAATTCCAAAAATTACGATAAATAAATGTGACACTGAGCTATAAATAGATTAAAATTATTCAAGCCACTATATAATTAGTCTAACAGATACAATACATTAAATGTTGTTTATCTATATAACGCTTAGCGAGAAATTTCAATTGAGACACAACCATTGTTTTAAAATAAAAAAGAAAGAAAGGAAATAAAGAAAAATCGTTGTATACCACTACTAAAAATAGAGAAACATGTACAAAAAACTATAAAATACGTTTATTAAATACTGCAAAATGAATAACATAACTAAATATTATAATATTATAAACAAGAAAAATGTAAGAATAGTTCAATAATGTATAAACAAGAATAATGTAAAACAATCGAGACTTTCCTTAACATCGCTTTATGAAGACATGAAAAAAACATGTCCGTTTACTCCGACATAAGCGTTCTAATCTCTCTCTCTCTCTCTCTCTCTCTCTATATATATATATATATATATATATATAAAGATGGTATATATATATATATATATAGACATATATGGACACACACACACACACACACACACATATATATATATATATATATATATATATATATATATATATATATAACTGTTTTACCTATGTTAATTATAGTTTATAAAGTCTCCCGTACTCTAATATCTCCTCAAATCTCTTCCCATTAATCCATTACAACCTTTTATTTATATATTTTAAAGTTATTCTTAAAACACCTTTTTAATCCAGATTTAATTTTAACTTAATATTTCATTCTTCAGATAACCCTCAATTAATGTCATAAGGTTAATATTGGGGTTTAATTTTATAAAACTGCTTCCCTTTAAGACAAATACTTTCCACCCTCCCCTGAACCGTTCCTTGTGCCTTTCGTCTGACTGAAACATTGAAATGGATAGATTTTGTATTAGTTCTTCGACAGGTTGAATTTTTTTTTTAGCTTTCACCGTTAATTTTCTATTACTGACACGAACTCAGTCCACAGCAGGGTTGATGATACAGACGAACGATGTCTTCGTCTGCCGAAATAGGCTATTCCCCACATGAGGTAATTTTGGATTTTATTGTTTCTTAACAGTTTGCTCTGTAATAATGTTATACTGGAACATACCTATTCTATTGTTAATAGACTCTCCCACAGATAACAAGTAGTAGTAGCAGTCGCCAGGGGGCTCAGAGAGTTGGTGAGTCAGTCGATGTCGGACATTAAAGTCTTAACCACCAAAACTAGATTGCTGCGTCATTAACTATTATTTCAAGTTCCTAACGGTTTGTACGTCGAACCTCTTTTAGGATCGACTTAGTACGAATACAAGCCTCCACTGTGAAAACTACTCTACAACAAATAATAAATATATTGGGCTCTTTTTGTGGATCATCTTTAATATTTTATATTAATAGGATCCACTTGGATTATATACCAACGGATTTTTTAGCTTTTATTATATATATATATATATATATATATATATATATAGATAGATAGATAGATAGATAGATAGATTCGTCCTCAGTAATTTCGATTTTTGTTTCTTTATGAAAGTTTTCGTTTCTCTTGTTTCCAGGAACCAATTTTATGACAATCAAGGTAAAATAATTGACTCGGGTTTCTCAAGGTGACATGAGTGACTGAGGTCACTCAAAATGACATGATTAACTCTAGTTACACAAGGTGACGTGATTTTCAACGTCAAAACTGAATTTTATGTTTTTATTTTCTTTTCACAAACTTCTGATTATGGCTTGTTATGAAGAAAGTTAGTCAATTTAATGTTGGTTACTTTTCACGTGTTACAAAGGCATACATATAGATATTGTTCAACAATTTAAACAAGATATTCTTGCTGCCTTTTAGACCTTATTTAAATTATATATATATATATATATATATATAGAGAGAGAGAGACACACACACACACATATATATATATATATATATATATATATATATATATATATATATATATATGAACATAGAGGCAACACTTAGAGGCGACAGTCTGTTTCATGCTAGATGCAATCATCAGGCCTGAGGATTGCATCTAGCATGAGACAGTGTGTCGCCTCTAAGTGTTGGCTTCTATGTTCACTTTTTATATTTACACACGCTCTATCTCTGATATTGGGGACTTTATCCCATAAACATAGCACATCTTAAGACTATATTTCTTTATATATATATATCGGATGTCTAGCTACACTGATAATCTGTGAAACAGCGTACAGTCTGTCTGTGGATCACTATATATATATATATATATATATATATATATATATATGGCGTGGACTCAGATGTCTATCTCTTCAGGCCAAATTTTACAAAAAAAAAAGCACTTGCGCATGAAGTATAGCAAATGAGTGCTGGTGGTAATAAAACATGCAAATATATTTCAATTTAAAGATCGTATCGAGCAGATTGGTTTTACCAGTGATAAGACAACAAATTTATATTTATTAATATATATATATATATATATATATATATATATATATATATATATATATATGGCAAAGATTTTAATATACTATATTATTTTCAAGAACAATTAAATGTAATTAGAATCCTTTACAGAAGGTATTCTAATTAAATTTAAATGTTCTTGAAAAAAATATAGTAAATTAAAAATTAAAAGTAAAAATATTTGAAATCGTAGTTAAATAAAAAGTATTCTTATCTAAACACCCCAACAAAAAAATCTTTAAATATACGAAGGAAAAAATGCCGTAAGAATTTTAGCAGTTAACAATATAATTTTTTTAAAAATCCAGACGACACGCTTTTAACGGATGTTAGATTTCATTGAAAAATACATCCCTACCCACTACCAAAACGTAGCAATAACTGATACATTAAAATATAGACATATTCAACACTCAGACACCCCTGTCTAGAAAAATAGATTTATCTGTAATCTTGGAAACATGAATTTTGTTTTAGCCGTGTATTTAAAACCCAGTAATTTTAAAAGTTACTCCAAAATTCGCTTGAGGATGAAATGGAACTAATGTTATTAATTTAATTACAAAATTAAATTCGTAGCTTTTAGCTTCCATTTTGAAACATAGTTAGAACTGTGTAGCGAAAAAAACATATTTTAAATCAATTAATTTATATATATATATATATATATATATATATATATATATATATATATATATATATACTTGATTTAAATAATATATATATACTTGATTTAAATAATATATACATACTTGATTTTAGGATATTACATCAAAAACGCTACACAACTACAAAAGTATTTTCAAAATAGATATATATAATGCAACAATGCAAGTGGATTTTTTTTTACTTTCTTCTGATGTACTCAACGCACCTCATAAGGCATTTTTCGATGTAATATTCTAAAATAAAATATCTTCCTCTACTTTGTAATGAGTCATCTTTTAAATTGAATGTTACGAACGTTAGAATTGGACTCTATTCGTTCTCATTTTACATGGATATATATATATATATATATATATATATATATATATATATATATATATATATGTGTGTGTGTGTGTGTGTGTGTGTGTTTATGTGTGTGTTTATGTGTGTGTTTATGTGTGTTTGTTGTTTGTCGGTATCTGTCGTTTTTTTTTATTTCTCTGTTACTAAACATTTAATTTTTCCCATTTCTGAACATTTCAGGTTCCAAGTTTTCAGACGTTTTGGCTTGAACTTAGTGTTTTATTGATGTCACACATACAATCTAGGCCCAAAATAACATCATACTGTCGTTTGTAGTGCATAAATTAACAAGTTACAAAATAGGAATATATAATACAACAATGCAAGTACAGCTTTTTGCTTTTTTTTTTATTTTCGTCTAACGTAATCATGTGTGGTCGTCGCAATCACGAAATTTTAAAACGAAGACATTACTGCTTTTCTTATATTTGCATTTCAATGGCTGTTCACTCTAGATCAAGAACAGATAACTTTCCTCTTACAAACTAGTCCACCATTTATTTATTTTTTTCAAAATCCACCTGCTTATTTATTTTATTCTACATCCTGTAATCTTCGTATTATATATATATATATATATATATATATATATATATATATATATATATATATATATATACGCACACATATATATATAAAATAATATATATATATATATATATATATATATATAACACGAAAATTAAAGGAAGCAGAAAAATTAAATAAGCAGGAATTGTATATATATATATATATATATATATATATATATATATATATATATATATATATATATATGTATTTCAGCTGTCAGGCAGAACTACGGTTATTTACAAGTTTCTTGTATTAAAATGAATTCATTTCGTCTTTGCATTCTTCTTCGTTTTCCTTTCTCTCTTGGTCTGAATCTTCAGTGTATATCTTTAATGTTAACTATTCACTTATATTTCATCAAATAAATTTATACCTTAGGACTTCGTGTTAAGAACGTCTAATTTATGGTGGGAGTTGTACTTAAAACGAACTGGCATGAAGACTATTCTATTGGCAATGTTTGTTTGTTGTTTTGTTTTTTACTTTAATTGCCTACTATGTTTGATTTCTCTAAAGTTTGTTTTTTTTTTTTTTTGCTAAAATATATTTTACTTCCATTATTCCAGCGTCATTTCTAATAAAATATGTAACAATCAAAGATGAGAATAATATTTCGAAAATGTCGAACTATATTGTCAATTATTCAATCCAAGAAATAAGACGTCATCTCTGAAATGGCATCTCAGAAAGTTTAACAAATTCTTCCGCTGAGACGTTTTTAAGTGAATAGACGTGTTTATTTTTTTTAGTCTTTCATTATTATCTCTGGTTTGTTGGCTTGCAACGTCATTATTATTATTATTATTATTATTATTATTATTTTAATATACACACTTGTGGAAATTAAGGGAAACAAAACGAATAAAAATAACAGTAACTATCATCTGGAATTGGAATGAAAGCGTTGATGTCACCTACCGTGAATCTATGATAATAATGAACATTTACTACATACTTCAATAACGTCGGTAAGGAAATTAAACATCATGCTTGGGGTAAGATTTTCCTACACCGGATGGAGTTATAAATCCAAACATTAGCCTAAGAACACAACTCATATTCTTAAATGTCCTGATCGGCTCGTCACTTTCATATGGTTATCTTCCATGACATGCAGCTCTTTCAGAAATGTCTAAACTGCAAACTCTATTAACCCTTTTGCAAATTAAAGGAAAATGATTAATTCTTTTATTATTTACGTTTTTCTTATTTTTCCAATGAAACATGCCTCAGTGTACATGTTACTAGTTCGTATGTCCATTCCACGAAGTCGTTCCTTGCAGATTGACCACAGATTCTCGATTGCATTAAAATCAGGAGAGTTTCCGGGCCAGTCTATACTACTTCAATTTGCTCACTGGTAAGGCTTGCTAGTGTGTTTGTGCAGCCTTAATAATTTTGTACGCTTCCTTGGAGTAACGTTCATCGCAGACAATGGCCGTAGGACAATTAATCGACAGTTGAGACAATAGTGTCTGGGTGTGATAAAAAAACTGATGCAATCACGGATGGCGCAATATTTTAGAAGGCCAAACAAATCTCATCAAACATACCGAAAATAGATTTATATTACTGCACACGACTGCAAATGACCTAATCCGAGGAAAAAATAGAATTCGATTACACCCTGTTACTCCAGTGGCTTTAAAACTGAGAGTATCGTGAAAGAAAGGAAACTAAAGCGGTTGTTTCAATTAATTTGCACAATGGCGTAGTTGATTTCTTTCTAAATCATTTATCATTCTAATATTTTTTTACAAAATTGGCCAATAATTTCATTTATTCACCCTTTTCTTATTTATTGATTGTAATTTAAAGTATTTTATGGACGAGAATTTATTTTCAAATGTTTAGGAACAGCATTATTTCCTTTTGTTTACTAGTTTTGTTGGTTCAGAAAAGTCAATTTCTTTTTTTTTTTCAAACATTTACACAAAATTAACGAAAAAGGTCTCATATATTTGATGATTATATATATATATATATATATATATATATTATATTATGGTAGGATATATATATATAATATATATATATATTGTTGTGTAGTATCCCGCATACCATATAGATATGGTTGGTACTGGGAAGAGAGGGAGGAATCAAAGAGATTCAAGCAAAAGACTCTGCCCGACTGCGACTCAGTTAACACATTCTCCAGGAACGGTCTTACCAGGAATATACAAAAGATTATATGTAAATATTGTGTACACTTTCTTGTTTCAATACATTTTGTTCGAAGTACATTTTGTGTTGCATTATTATTCCATGCATTAGTCAAGTTTCAACACACACATATGTATATATATATATATATATATATATATATTGGAAGTATGTCCCAGCGAAAAAAAAAATCGCAGTGTGAGATAGGCATGAAGTAAGGCATGTAGTAACATCAACACGGCAAAGGGAACTCCTTTAAAGTCAAGGAAGGGCAAAAATATTTTAAGTCAACTGATACCGATTGCTGTATGATTTTTGAATCAAGCACGGGCAACGCTGGGCCATGCTGCCAGTATAAAAATATGTAGTACATTACAATAAAGAATTTGACATACATGTAAGAATGACACTGCATTTTCGGCTAAATGTCCGTCGGTCAAATGTTAGAGTACCTGGTCTTTCAACGTAATTTAAGCCAATATTTGATTTGATTCAATCTTCCTTATCTAATCGCGGAATGAAATCTATCATGAATGGTCATTCTTCTAGAACTTTTTACAGTAACGCTACTGCCCACCCCTCGCCCCAGTGCTCTATAAATGAACCAGCGTTGTCCCCAATTTTCATCAACAGGATTCCTTGACGTCATCCGTTCTCGATGATGGTTCTATGATTGATGACAACTATTTACTGCTGTTTTAATGTTAAATCGGGGTAGCT
Organism: Acanthosepion pharaonis; assembly: GCA_903632075.3. Taxonomy (NCBI): domain Eukaryota; kingdom Metazoa; phylum Mollusca; class Cephalopoda; order Sepiida; family Sepiidae; genus Acanthosepion; species Acanthosepion pharaonis. Next base: position 2,348,970 of record CAHIKZ030004191.1, read on the forward strand.
TGATATGATCAAATTGGCAGCCAATCTTAAAGTGACCTTCAATCTGTTGTTAACCGGGGCAAGGAATGGCTTTACCGTATCGCAAACGAAATTGTTCTCTTTTGATCATTTCGGTAACGTTTTCTGCTGATATGATGTGGGATATACCCTTCCATATTAATGCACCTAAATACAGCAAAGCCTGATTTAAAGGCTTACATGTTTAACGACACCCTCAGACTTACGACCAACTACAAGATCTCATCAAATAAAAATATCTAACCAGTTGCTATTGAACGTTGTACGGAAACTTTGATCGTGGAAATTTTCCCATTTTTCAGAATAAATCGAAAGTTAAAAATAGATAAACTTTTCACTTAGCGTACAGAATAAGGGAAGTGAATTTTTCGAATGTCTATCAGATTTGCTGTTCGGTACATATTATGGACTGTGTGAACGTTTAGAAATAAATTTGAAATGTTACAAATCTGACAATAAATCTATCTGAAGCTGGTTGACTCCAACCCATTACACGTGCAGTATGCCTGAAATAGCAATCAAGTACTCTTCACTTAGCGACAAGCGTGTTGGAATGGACCCGGTCGTTAAGTGAGGATTGATTATAAATTGGTTTAATTGCTTAACCTTCTGAGAAATGCATATGCCAATTTAATGCTATTGAATCCATTGCGAGTTCTGCTTGGAAACTTGAATAGCTGTGTCGTGGTAAGCAATTTTACCGGCAAGAAGCCATCTAGCCTAGCATTCGAGTTTGCATTGTATATTGCTCTCACGTTTACTATTGTGCTTCTGCTATGGATTTAGAGATTATTGACAAAATCCAAAGAATAATCTGTAATTTACCGGTACTTAATTGGCGGCATGGTCTCATCTTCTTACTGTGTTCTTGACAAAAATGGTTCTTCTCTCTTACTTCTAGCAGCTTGCTTTCCATTCAACTTTATATAACATTCTGGCAGAAGAAAAGCCCATCTTGACTGGAGTAAAAATTTGAAAATCAATGGTGACGCTTTCCCTGACCTGCCAACTGCACACTTTCACGTATCAAATTCCACTGTTTGAGTTCTGAAGTCAAAAGCTCAGCACTGGAGTTTGTGAGACCAAGATCTCTAATCAGTTTGTTGAGGTCTTTTTGGTTGGGGCAGTATGGTGTTCTCTCCTCAGTTGCGCCTCTGTAATCTTCATCAATGACTTCATCTTCATCTGAATTGCTGTTTTCTTATGAAGATGGTTACGGGGAGTTCAGCGCAGTGTGGCTCTAGGGCAATGGATGACAGAAGGTCTGGATATATGATAGCAGACACATACTTTCCAGATTGACATTTGGTGGAGTCGAACGTGCAAAAGAAGCAATTGCTTGAGTAGTCAGTTGGTTCACTCCAATTTCGGGAGATTGCGCATTTCATGCCAGAATTTCCCCTCTGCATTATCCTGCAAAAGAACAAAATAAAAATCTTAGTATAAAAATTTTTTTAAAATATTTTTCACCCAGAGTTATTGAAAAATTACATTTTTGATTTTCGACATTTTTTTAAAATTCTGTACTGAATTAGTAAAATTATGACTTTGGACCACAATTAATATAGCAAATACCACCTAAATACGAAATCTTAAATACTAAGCAACGCTAATCTTACGTATTTTTATGGCTCTTAACAGTGATTTTATATTGAAAATATCCATGATAATGGGACACTAATGTGCAGTTTTGGGCACGTGGCCAAGTTGTTAGAACGACCGCTTTCTGACCCATGACCCGATTTCGAATCTCACCAAGGTCGATTTATTAGGAAGGTGAATTCTTGATATTAGCAACTGGAGGAGCGATACTATCATTCTTGAAAGCCATATCAGTGTTTGACCCAAGCCTTGTGACTGAAATCGAGTAGACGGAACCTTTGGGAGCCGTCAGTGATTGTGCTAGCACGTAGTCATAAGTCATCATGACCGAGGGTATGAGCGTGCTAGCCTTTTTCAGACAGTTAATCACGCTAGATAACACGCTCTCTCGCTGAAACTGTAAATAATTTCCGCTCAGCATAGTTGCAGTATAAACAACAGGTGGTCTATGTGGGTTTTTAACAAAAACAAATGTGACTGAGCAGGCGTCTGCAATGGGGATTAGACAGCCGCACTGATAGACTAGCATCTTCGGATACGAGTGACTGCATCATTTGCATGTAATCTGCGATTGTTTAAACATATTTGATACATATCTTTCAATAATAAAATAAAAGTAAAAAAAATGTATTTAAATTTAAAAGATTCAACTATGCAAGCAAACAAAACTTTCCATCTTATATACTAGAGTTCTTTTTTCAGATTTTGCAGGTGAACTGAGGTGCCTCGGGTTTGTTTTCATCCCCGACATGCATGCCGACGTATACCTTGTAGTTCTCACATATTTTAGCAGATGTTACCTCAGAGTACCTTTTCGCTCCTGTATTGATAAATTCGCCTCTAACATAGGAAACTTTGGCTGCCGGATTTGGCTTACAACCTCTTGATGTCATCTGTGAGGAAGGCATCTATCAACGACAACTAATCTGCACTTGCACAGCTATAAGGAAAACTGAACGGTTGAGCTTATGTGTTCTGCATTTATACTGCCGTCTATGATGCCAAAACGTTCTAGAAATTCTTGAAAGTTCACGGAATTCTTGAAACTTCTAGTAAGTTCTAGAAACATATTCGTCAGCAAGTCAGTAATGAACCTGGAATTTAATGGAAAATAGTTCAGTTTCAATATATCGATATCTAGATCATAAATGAATAAACATTTGCTGGACATTGCTATCGTTATACCAAACACACATCCAAGCTTATAGCACGTTGCATTCCCAATTGATCACCCATCCAGGTACTGATCAGGCTCGAAGTTGCTTAACTTCGGTGATCTCTTCAAATTGGAACTCGGCTCTACGATTAACAATTCCTTGCCATTATCCATTACACCACTCGCACAGCCAAGTTTACAGCACCTGGTATTCCCAAACGGACACCCATCTAGGTACTGACCGGGCTCAGCGTTGCTTAACTTCGGTGGTGATGTGGCCGTAAGCCGGAGCCAATGGATGTTTCTGGATACAACACAAGAGAAAATTTTCTCGTCATTCTAGAACTCACCTCGGTTTTTCGAGTTTAGTCACACCTTTATTTGTATGATGTTGATCTTTACTCGGATTCTTCGATTTCCTACGGTCTTCCATACCCATCCCAGTGCTCTGAATATTACTGGCATATCCGTCACCTTAATCTTTTGCTTAATTTCTTCCCTTTTCTGTCATGCTCCACATACTCTCATTATTATTTCGTGTCGGTGAATGTTTGCCTCGATGTCAAATTATTGGCGTTGGGAATCGTGTGACAATAAATTCATTCAAATTGGAAATCAAACGGTCACCCATTTAGGTACTGACCAGGCTCAGCGTAGCTTAACTTCGGTGATCGTATGTTTCAACGTGATGTAGCGTTAAGGAGCTGTCCATTACGTCCCTCGCATATCTATGCATACAGAACCTGGTATGTCCAACATGTTACCATTTCAAGTATTAACCAAGACCAACGTTGCTTAACTTTGATGATCGCAGGGTAACCGCTGTTTAAAAATTGATGTGGCCAGATAGATAGACTGGTAGATAGTTACGAACAGATTGACATAGATAGGTTGGATGTGCGGGTGGTGTAATGGATACTGGGAAGAATTTGTTAATCGGAGAGCCGAGTTCCAATTTGAAGAGATCTCCGAAGTTAAGCAAAGCCGATGCTGGTCACTACCTAGATGGGTGACCGCTTGGAAATACCAGGATGTAAGCTTGGATGTGCGGGTTGTGTGATGTATAATGGCATGGAATTGTTAATCGTAGAGCCGAGTTCCAAAGTTAAGCAAAGCCGAACCTGATCAACTTCTAGATGGGTGACCGCTTGGGAATACCAGGTGCTGTAAGCTTGGATGTAAGGGTGGTGTGATGGATAATGGCATGGAATTGTTAATCTTAGAGCCGAGTTCCAAAGTTAAGCAAAGCCGAACCTGATCAACTTCTAGATGGGTGACCGCTTGGGAATACCAGGGTGTAAGCTTGGATGTAAGGGTGGTGTGATGGATAATGGCATGGAATTGTTAATCTTAGAGCCGAGTTCCAAAGTTAAGCAAAGCCGAACCTGAGCTTGGATCAACTTGGATAAGATGGGTGACCGCTTAAGCAAAGCCGAAATACCTAGAGGTGCTGTAAGCTGTAAGCTTGGATGTAAGGGTGGTGTGATGGATAATGGCATGGAATTGTTAATCGTAGAGTCGAGTTCCAAAGTTAAGCCAAGCCGAAACTGATCAGCACCTACATGGGTGACCGCTTGGAAATACCAGGTGTTGTAAGCTTGGATGTAAGGATGGTGTAATGGATAATGACAAGGAATTGTTAATCGTAGAGCCGAGTTCTATAGATAGATAGATAAGTCATCAGACTAGATAGCTAGGTATGATGGAATGAATGAAGGATTAAAAGTAGAAAGGAAGGAAGGAAGAAGCTATCGATTCCCAAACAGAAGCACTATATTAAAATTCAATATTGAGCGAAATAATAAATTGATATTTTCTCGTGATCACAGGCAATCATCTTCACCAAAGGCTTTTTTTTTCATGGGGAAATAAACGGTTATTCTGCAAAGGAAATGGCATTTATTCTCGCCAAGTCTTCTACTCAATTAATTTAGAGACCAAGCAGCAAGCGTGTTCACATTATGCCTAGTTCTTTATATCGTATTTATTTCCATAATAATTGTTCTTAAAAGGCCTCGTTTTGCGACCAAGAAATTTTTATATGCAATAAATAATAATGGGCTTCTGGACTAAAGAAAATTAGTTAAAAGCCAGGTAATGGCGGAAAACAAAAACAACGTGTCTTATTCAAATGTAGTGTCATGTGTCATAACAGAGATCAAAGGATAGCTTTGTTTCTTTATATATATACATACATACACACACACATATATATATATATATATATATATATATATAGGGTTAATGTAAATATAAAATTTGTCACATAACTGATTGATGTTATATTCAGTAGTAGGAATGTAGATTTGTACACGAACCTTTTTGTAATCTTTATGTGTGTGTATATTGATATGCGTGTGTTGCTATATATACGCGTGTGTATGTGCATGTGACTACACCTGTACGTGTGTGTATGTGTATATGTGTAGAATGTTGAGGTTAGTTCTCCTTTTCGTAATATTCTTGATTCTGTATAAACTCTCAATATTTTCCTTTTTTTCTTTCTCTCTCCCTCTTTCTCTTTTGACTCTGAGTATCAAACATCATTTAATAATGTTAGTTCCGGTGTCATAGACAATTTTTTTTTGGGGGGGGGATAATTTTTCTTGAATAATCTAGTGTTTTCTTATATTTGGAAAATATAAGTTGATTCGGTTTTATATTTTTTCTTGATTCGTAAATGGCACACACACACACACACACACACACACACACATACATATATATATATATATATATATATATATATATATATATATATATATATATATGTTGTGATTTTTCTAGAGTGAGCCGTCAAATTTTCGCTAGTAAAACTTAATATGACATTTACTCACTATCAACTTCTTGAATAATACGATCCTTATATTTGAATTGTTCACAGATGGAATTAATGGTCCTGAACAGAGTACTTTCGACAATTTCAAACTGTCATCTTCAGGGCGTAATATTTTCATTTACAGGTAAACGAAATAAATATAGTATAGACCGAAATGTAATATGCTATTTATTGACAGTTATATTATTTTGAAACGTGTGATGACGCAACGCTAGCGTTCTCGTTTAAATGATTCAAGAATTTTTGAATTTAGTAATCTGTTAAATTCACTAATTTTTGTTGTTGTTGTATATGTTTTTCAGTTAAAGTGACATGGACTAAAGAATAGTCCAATTAATACAGTAAAGTGTCTTAGCATTTTTTCAAAGAATTTTAGATCCTGAATCTATCTATCTATCTATATATATATATATATATATATATGTGTGTGTGTGTGTGTGTGTGTGTGTGCGCGTGCACATTTCATTGAATATAACAGACAAGGTGCTTTTTATTTAGTTTTTTTTATACAATTTCTCATGTGATCTAATAATTTTTTCTTTTCGGATGATAAATTATATAAAAACTGTCCGAATATTCTTTTTATCCGAGTGCATTCGGCTATACATTTAGCCATTTTCAAGGATTAAATATTTTAACTGTTAAATAAGAATTAGTTAGGCGTGAGTCTGAGATAGGAAGATCCTTAATATCCTTAGGTTTAGATATGAAGGCGAGTAGAAAATCCCTAAGCTTGAATATAAAAGGTAGAGGAAAACCCTTAAGCTTGTGTATGAGAGCGGAAATTCATTAGGATTGCCTATGAAATAATGGGGGGGGGTACCCTTAGTTTTAGATATGATGGCGAGAGGAAAATCCTTAAGTCGGAATATAAAAGAGAGATGAAAATACGTAGAATTTAGCATGAGAGAGGAAAATCCTTAGGATTGCCTATGAAATAGAGAGGGAAAACACTTCAGCTTAGATATGAAGGCGAGAGGAAAATCCTTAAGGTTGATTATGAAATAAAGAAGAAGAACCCGAGGCTTAATTATGAAATAAAGGGAGGAAAAAGCCTTAGGCTTTCATCTGAAATAGAGAGGAAAAGCCTTGGGCTTGAATATGAAAGGAAGAAGAATAATCCTTTGACTTGGATATGAGAGATAGATAGTGTTATGGTCCAAGGTTAGGACCATGGAAGAACAACACGAAACACAAGAGTAGAAATAACAAAGAATATATTACACGAAAAATAATACAAGAAGTGGAAGGTGTTAGTATGACTGTCAGACTGGTTGGGAGTGAACTACTATTAGCTCGACTCGATTCATTATCGTCCCATTACCGTTCGTCTCTCTTCAGACGCGTAGTATATATAGCGTTAGGAAGAGTTCATTCTGACGGTCTAGGTAGGCACCATGATAGATAGATAGATAGATAGATAGATAGATAGATAGATAGATAGATAGATAGATAGATAGATAGACTGAGAGAGAGATGGGGAAGAATCCTAAGGATATAATATAAACAAGATAAAGGAAACGCTATATTAAACTATAAGAAAGAGAGAAGATAAACTATGTATTTCATTGAAGACCGACTAATAAGAAGAGATAGAGAAAGACAAAATATGACGTCCAGGGTATGACGATAAACTATATCTTCATCCGAGGTAAGACGATAAAATACATCCAAAAGTAAGGCCTCTTATCGGAAGGTTTTGAGGAGGGTGAAACGACCTGTTAATTGCTGGTGTCCCCAGACCCGGGATGATAAGTTCCCAGCTATGGGCAAATAGTTAACCCCCAAACTAGGGCCAAAATATTATGAAAGTGTAAAAATAGGTTTTAATAACATGACTACTTTTTTGTAAAATAAAATATTACCAGCAATAAATTATTACCTGCATTATATTTTTCAAACAATAATTTTACCAGCATTACATTTTTGAGGAAGAGAAATGTTACTAGCAATACATTTTTGAAGAAAAAACAAGCAAAGCCTCTGATAGGGAGATTTGGGGGAGCGTTGAACCACCCCTAAATCGCTGTTGTTCTCAGGCCCACCCTCTAGCGCCGGTTAGGGTCTCAGATATGGGCAAATAGTTAACCCCCAAAATGGGACCAAAACACTATAAAAGTGTAAAAAATAGGTTTTAATGCCCGCAATATATCTTTTTAAAAATATTAACAGCAATGAATTTTTAAGAAAAACGTTATTACCAGTAACACATTTTTGAAAAAAATATTACCATCTATAAAAATCCTGTCGGCATTAAATAGCCCATTGAGATTGATATGCCGTAAAACAAAACATACTGAACCAAACCAAAAAGTATTTCTGGTAATATTTTTTCCCAAAAATGTATAACTGGTAATATATGTTTTTTCCAAAATATTGCCGGTAATATTTTTCCCAAAAAATATTTCTGGTAATAATTTAATTTATTGCTGCTAATATTATTTTTACAGAAATGTATTGCTAATATTAAAATCTATTTTTACACGTTTTGACTCCAATTTGGCGGGGTTAACTATTTGCCCATAGCTAAGATCCTAACAGGTGCTACCACTCCAGGTCAGGGTAGACCTGGGAACACTAGGAATTAAGAGGCAGTACCACGCTTCTCAAAACATCCTGACCAGAAGCTTTTATCGTCTTACTCAGGACGCTGATGTAGTTTATCGTCATACCCAGGACTCGGATGTAGTTTAATGTCATACCCAGGACTCGGATGTAGTTTCTCGTCATACCCAGGACTCGGATGTAGTTTAATGTCATACCCAGTACGCGAATATAGTTTCTCGTCATACCCAGGACTCGGATGTAGTTTCTCGTCATACCCAGGACTCGGATGTAGTTTCTCGTCATATCCAGGACTCGGATGTAGTTTATTGTTATACCGAGGACTCGGATGTAGTTTATCGTCATACCCATGACGCGGATGTACTTTATCGTCATACCCAGGACTCGGATGTAGTTTAATGTCATACCCAGGACTCGGATGTAGTTTCTCGTCATACCCAGGACGCGGATGTACTTTATCGTCATACCCAGGACTCGGATGTAGTTTCTCGTCATACCCAGGACGCGGATGTAGTTTATCGTCATACCCAGGACTCGGATGTAGTTTCTCGTCATACCCAGGACGCGGATGAAGTTTATTGTTATACCCAGGACTCGAATGTAATTTATCGTCATACCCAAGACTCGAATGTAGTTTATCGTATTACCCAAACGCGGAGAGAACAGAGTAACTTAATAGTGAATGGGACGAATAAGGGAGAGATAAGTGAAATACAGTACTGTATGAGATTAAAGAGGAAGGAGATTAAAAAGAAAGAAAATACACTGATAGATAGATAGATAGATAGATAGATAGATAGATAGAGGGAGAGAAATAAAGAGAATGAGTGAATAAGTGCAAGAGAGAAGAAATTGAGGAATGAGATAGAATTCAAAAAGACTTACGTCTTTAAGAATGGAGTTGATTGCTCAAAAAAAAAAAATCGCTTCGAAATGTGTGGTTTCGACAGACACCGGACATTCAATACGTGACTCGAAAGGGCAATGAGAAATCATTTCATTTTCAAGCCTTGAAAGCTTTCAAAACTTTTACTCTTTCAATTATTTTCTATGGTTATTGCCATATCGCATTCTTTACTTGTCAGTTCGAACGTTCTCCCTATTCTACCGATATCTATAGCTGGCCACTCATATTCAAGGATAGTCTTTTAAAAGGGCGGCTAGCCAATCCCTGTTCCAGACTATAGATCAGGCGCATTTCTGTTTATTCAACACCCAGAGAAGCCCACCTCTGGTTTAGACTGCAACTGATCAAACCTTAATTACAGTTTCTGGGAAAGGGCGTGTTATCTAGCATGATCGATAATTTGAACAAGGCCTGATCGATCACGCCCTCCACGACGATGATTGAAATATCGTGCTAGCACAGCTATTGGGTGCCGTCAACCCAATTTCTCTCACAAGGCTTGGCTCAAATGGTGGTAGGAGTGTCAAAGAATTTTCCGATCGACCCCTCCTTCGACCATGGAAAGATTCGAACCCGTGTCTCATGGTCAGAATGCGAACGTTCTAACTACTCGACCACGTGATATATCCTCGTTATATATATATATATATATATATATATATATATATATATATATATATATATATATATATATATATATATATATATATATATATATATATATATGAAGCAATGTAGTTTTAAAGTGTGCTATATTTATGGGATAAAGTGCTCAATATCAGAGATAGAGCGTATGTAAATATAAAAAGTGAACATTGAAATTAACACTTAGAGGCGACAAGCTGTTTCATGCTCGACGCAATCTTCAGGCCATGGGTGTTGTTTTTTTTCTCAGCTCTTGATATATACGGATCAGTGGTGCATTGTGGGTAGTCTATTTTGCCGGTTATTTTTGCTGGAAGTCATTTATTTGTTTATTTGGGTTAATTTATTTTGCTTGTTGTTATTTTTCTTTTTCATTATTTTTTATCTTATATATATATATATATATATATATATATATATATATATATATATATATATATATATATATATATATTTATTTTATTTTAATCGGTGTTTTATTAACGTAGTAAAATTTGTTTATATCGCTTATTTAATAGTTTTTGTATATATATATATATATATATATATATATATATCCACAGACAGACTGTTTTTCTGTATCACAGCACACCAGTATGTCTAGACGTCCAGTTGCCTCTAGCTAGGAGCGAAACTCGTCTGAATTGGCGAGGATTCTACCACTAAGCCGTTGGCGCACGACAGGGATGAAGGTGAATTTAAACTTATTTATTTCATAGTGACTGAGAGAACTCGATTCGATTTACCGAAGGGTCTTGCATTATTACCCATAATAGTCACTGTTTACAAACCCACATTTCCTCCCCAGAGAGCTCAACCGAAATAAATTTTTCAGGAGCATATATATTGTCAACCACAAACAGACTTTTTCGCTGTATCACAGCTCATCAGTCTGGTTATACTTCCGACGTTAATCTAATGGCCTTTTAGCAGCCAAAGCCAAGGGTATAAATAAAAACCGTCAATAAATGTTATATATTTACTGTTGCAGCTTTGTTCTGGACGAGTATAAGGATGTAGTGAGTAGTCTAAACCTAATTAGACACGTTCGAATTAACGTAATGCAATATCTTTAATACAGGCGTAGCCAAACCGCAGCTTGCGTGTCATATGCGTCTATTTGACCCTTAATATGTGACTCGTGGAAATGTGTTGCCTGAGCTTCTTTTTTATCACAGTTAATATAAAAGCTTATAAAAGAAAAATCTCAAGCTTTGTAATTAACTAGCAGTCATACCCAGCTTGTCCATCAGAAAAAGCATTCAATTAGAATGTAGCAAAAACAGCACCATGTTTAAATGTAACAGTGTCTATTTTCTTCAATTACTTTAAAGTACTTTCATTAAAAAAAACGTTTAGAATTAATGCATTTACTAATGTAACATAAGTCGTTTGTATTTATTCAATTGAAGTTAGCCAAGCATATGAAGGGTTAAAACAGGCAACATCAAGACACTATTCAGACCACAATTATTTTGGAGTTTTTGAAATTCAATTTGTCATTGTGCTACCAGGGATGTAAAAGAGGATACATTTATAAAGCAATTGTTAAGTTTGATGAAAATTGGTTGAAAGATCAACGAAAAATAAGAAAGAAACCAGTAAAAATCGTCGTTTTTCGCTATTTACACGGGTTTTCATTATGAGTGGACTCAGTTATCAAGTTAAATGGCTTTTAAACAATCATTGTTGGCTACAATTGAGTCAAGTATGTATTAGATTGCTGAAAATTGAGGGAGTATTTAGTTTAAAATTTGTGTTAAAATCGATTTGTGTTGAAATCGATTTTTCGTTTTTCCCGTTTTTTCGCTAAACGTTGTGGCATAGACATAAAAATGAGGCTGATCGTTGAGCTCGTCATGATGTAAGTAACCTACATAACGAGTTTGAATGAAATCGGAGGAAAACAGTTGAATTTGATCGACTTCATCAATTAGTGATTTTTTTAAAAAAAGTAAGGCTAAGAACCTATCTCTTACATTGTACAACGTATTTGCCAAGTATATATATATATATATATATATATATATATATATATATATATATATTACTGAGTATTGTGAACCCATTGAATTAAAACGTAAGTTTAATGTTAATGTTTATCTAGCAAAAACGTATATGCAAATTTTGTTCGACTTAAGCATCTGAACTTTATCGTTTGTGGCACCTACATTCAGCAAGTTTGGCCAATCCTGTACTAGTTTTAACAGCAAAATTTTTCAGATCGTGTTACGTCATAATTAACCACCACAAAAAGTGTTTAATATCTAAAAAACCACTAAACTATTTTAGTTTTTTTTTTCTTCCAGTATTTCAGTTCAGACGTTTAGCCATCATGACACCATTTGTCGTAGGAATCACTGAAAAACCATTTGAGTTATTCAGCTAAAAAGAGAACAGGTCAAAATAGTTTTGTGTCAGACTCACTGCCTTCCCAACTGAGCAATGGTGAGAGGAAAATCAATCAGGCCTTCAGTAATGATACTAACATTAATACTCTGGCTTCCATCTTCAGAGTCCATCCAAGAATCATAAAGAGAATGGTGAATAAGTTTAAAAAATGAGAGAACAGTAGAGGAAAACTCAATCAGTAGGTCACAGAGATGAGTTGGAAAAGATCCAACTCAATTCATAATACATGAGAGAGAAGTTTCAACTACGACAGTCCATGGAGCAATGAAAAAAGATTTGAAAATGAAATCTTACGTGAAACCTGTGCGGCAGGACAGAAATTTAGAAGCTTAGAGACGGCGAAGATCATCTTGAATGAGTTGGAAATTGATTCTGGAATTACATATATATATATATATATATATATATATATATATATATATATATATATATATATATATTGAAATATTGAAATTCATTTCAATATTCCATGAGCTACGATCGTTAGCTATGATTAACATTAACACGTCATTTTTGTTTATGATCGATTTTATCACTATTCTTTTTTTAGTGTTTTCTTATATATATATATATATATATATATATATATATGTGTGTGTGTGTGTGTGTGTGTATGTATGTATGTATGTATGTATGCTGGACTCAACCTTCGTATTCGAAGTATGAGAGTCATCAACTCAGTTCCTAGGATCCGGAAGCCAGACACCAGCACATATTCGATTATAGTGTTGTAGGCTTTGTACAAAACCAACCACATTTTGTGAGGGACCGAATACAGAGAATGGTCCCCCATTTGCTACAGGATCCCTATACGACCCTCCGCAGGTTTTGAATTCAGAATTGTCCTCCTCGTAGACCATAAACCATCAAAGGCTATACAACCCCCTATGTCCATCTAGTTACACATAGAAGGGTTTGGGGGAAGGATTCATATATATATATATATATATATATATATATATACACTCGACTCTCCCGTCGAATTCAATGTATGAGGGTCAAGCAGATCAGTTCCTAGGAAACTGACAGCCCGATACCAGCACATGAGATTTGATTATGGTCGTGAAGTTTTTGTGCAGAAGCATCCACACTTTTTGAAGTACCGAATACAGAGACTTGGTGCACTACGTGTCACAGAGTCCCGGAACGACACACCACAGGTTGTGAATTCAGATTTGTCCTTCTCCTAAACCAGTTGCCATCCAAGGCTATAGAACCCAGTATAAATGACTAAAATCATTACAAAAATTCTAACTCCACTCCTTGGAACAATCTCTCCATCTCATTTCAATGACTTAGGCAGTTTAGTTTAAAATCTAAGGTAAAAGGACTTGACTGACTCATGCTTAGTCTAAATCTAAAATACCTTTACAGCAATGTCCCCGTTAAAAAAATGCCTAAATCTCCACGAAAATCATCGACACAACCAATGGAAAAGCTCCCCCTAAAAACAGATAGATTAATAAAAGTATGTCGTCTGCTCATCAATCAATGCTATTTCACATTTAATAAAGATTTTTACAAACCAAAATTTGCATTACCAATTCGATTGCCTCTTAGCGGAGTGATCGCATGTATCTTCTCAAAATTTCTCTAATCTGGTCATTCACAAACTATTTCACCCAAACACTCAACATACTTCCGATATATTGATAATGCTCTATTAATGTCTTTGTAATATTGATTTGCCTGTAGATAAGCTAAGCACAGTCGGACATGCAATAGAATTTACATAGGAAATGGAAGAATACAATTCCTTGTCTTTCCTACATATCAAGCTACACTGTGTTAACAACAGCTTAAACATATTGCCCAATGGATATCAACCAACAAAAAGTTCTAATAAATTTCTATTATCATCTTAACAACAAAATAAAATCCAGCATAATTATCGGTTCTGTTTAAGAGCACTCAAAACGTGCAACCCTCAGTATTTACATGAAGAGGAGAAACACAGTGAAAACACTTCCAAGCTTCTTTAGTACCCTAATTATGTTATATTTAATGCGAAACAAAAGGTTCATAATATATTCTAAAATAATATATTCCCTCCTGACAAACGTATTAAATCAACATATATATATATATATATATATATATATATATATATATATATATATATATTGTCCTACCAATTTACTTTATCAGATCAACAATGGATAAGAATTTATTTAAACTCAACTTAAATGTTTTTGATACTAGATCTAAAACAATAAAAAATTTAGTCAATACTAAACAAAACAACAAAGCTAAAAATTGAAGGAGGCGTTTGCTCGATCGTCCGTAATAATTGTCACAAACATACGTAGATAGGAGAAACCCCAAGGAACCTAAATAAAAATCAAAGGGGACATTTTACAAAACAATACATTAAAAAAGTTGGTTACCCACCGTAACGAGACCGACCATATGTTGACATAAAAATGCTACTCTGATCAAAGGAGAAACGAATTCACTATGACGAATATGTTTAGAGAGTGCCATGATCGCAAGGTTATTGTTATAGAGTAGTTTCACAGTGGAGGCTTGTATTTCACTAAGTCGGTCCTAAAAAGGTTCGACGTACAAGACGTTAGGAGCTTGATATAACAGTTAATGACGCAGCAATCTAGTTGTGATGGCTGATACTTTAATTGGTTCCTGGAAACAAGAGAACCGAAAACTTTCATGAAACAAAAATCGAAATTACTGAGGACGAATCTATATATATATATATATATATATATATATATATATATACACACACACACACACACACATATATATATATATATATATATATATATATATATATATATATATATAATAAAGTTAACAAATCCGTTGGTATATAATCCAAGTGGATCCTATTAATATAAAATATTAAAGCTGATCCACAAAAAGAGCCCAATATATTTATTATTTGTTGTAGAGTAATTTTCACAGTGGAGGCTTGTATTCGTACTAAGTCGGTCCTAAAAGAGGTTCGACGTACAAACCGTTAGGAATTTGAAATAATAGTTAATGACGCAGCAATCTAGTTTTGGTGGTTAATACTTTAATGTCCGACATCGACTGACTCACCAACTCTCTGAGCTCCTTCGCGACTGCTACTATTACTACTTATTATAGGTGGGAGATTCTATTAACAATAGAATAGGTATGTTCCAGTATAACAGTTATTAACAGTAAATTTGCAACGGGACTCTTACAGTATTTCGCCATTCCTAGCAGAACTTCTATTATCAATGTGTAGGATTTCTTATAATAGAATTTATGGAAAGAAAAAGAAAAAGTATCTGAATGAAAATCATCTAGATTAAAAAGAAAAAAAAATTTTTAAATTCTCTGCATCCCTCGTTCGTGCGCATGTGTAGTCGCACCAACATAACAAATTTAGTCTGATGAAGTCCTAATGGACGAAACGCGTTACAAGACAATATTTTCCACTTTGTTATACATTTTTCTCGAATATATGCAGTCGATGTACACACGTGGCCAAGTGATACGGGTTCGAATCTGTCAGAAATATTGATTGCCGATTTGTCATGTTATCGGAACATATGTGCAGAAGGAGTCGATTCCAGCAGGCGGCACTTTTATGAAATTGGGGGCCGTCGACAGCTGTGTTAGAATGAAGTCCCAAGTCATCGTGGCCGAGGGTGTGAGCGTGCTGGCCTTGTTCAAATTGTTGATCACATAACACGTTCTTTCCCAAAAACTATAACCAAGTTCTGCTCAGCGAAGTTGCAGTATAAACCATAGGTGGGCTCTGTGGGTTTTGAATAAACACAAATGCTTCTGAAAAAGCGTTTGCAGTAGGAATTGGCTAGCCACCCTAATATATAGGTATCCTAGGATACGAGTGGTCAGCTATGCATATATACATAGTCAACAAAGAAATTATTGGTACACCCATCAATTTTGAATGTTTCTTATCCATTTCTCAGAACCTAATAATTTTCTTTTTTCCTATTTTGCATAATTCGCCTGTCAGACTTGTTGTATTTAATCTATTGTAAAGAAAATTGAATTTTATATTCATTCTTTTTTTGGTTCTTAATAACATATTAAAACCTGGCACCATACGGGCATTAGTTTTTAAGAAATGGATAAAAATATTCAAATTTGATGGATGTATGAATAATTTCGTCATTGACTATATAATAAATCAGTTGAGTTTCGATCCTGGTTTGAGGGTGTCTACTCGCACTGACGCGGTGTGATACAGCGAAACAGTACTGCCTGTGATATATATATATATATATATATATATATATATATATATATATATATATATATATATATATATATATATAAGTTATGAAGAACTTGGATAATCCGTATAGGTAATCCCAAGGAGGATGAAATCCTGAGAGCTCAATGTAAATCCAGAGCTAATATTATACCTTAAACTTTATATATATATATATATATATATATATATATATATATATATATATATATATATATATATATATATATATATACCTCTTATTTTAATTACCAAATAAATTAAATCAAAAATGAGTAATGCCAACATAATATATAACTACACCAACATTGAGATAAGCAGGTATATTAAAATTCAAATTGTGTAACAGTCAGTTCATACTCAGCACCTGATATATGCGTTTGTGCATGAAACTCTGAGTTCGCTAGCGATCAGGGATATATATATATATATATATATATATATATATATATATATGACAATTTAGCTCTTGAATATATATTTCAATTGAGCACTGTTAAAAGATAGGCTAATAAACAACAGCCACCTGCATTAATGCAAAGCTCTTAAGTAAAATGGATTGGAGCACTCTGGCTGACTGGCATTTGTTTACATACGTAGAAAACAATACGCGTGATTTAGCTCTTTTCTCTCTGTCTGGAATATACTTCCATAGCCTTTTCCCTGTTTGATATGACGGCAATGCAGCGGAAATTTAATATCAAGGTATTTTTTTGTGTGATTGATTGCTTTCCTCGGCTGTTGAGCTACATCTATTCGATGCAGCTGCTTATGTGGTGTCAGTTGTCCGACTTCACCGTTTGTTCCTTCATTGGAACTGGAATTAGTTGTCAGATGCTATTTGAGATTCACATTGCAGAATCAGTTTATCGAAAGTGGGAGCTTGTTCCTATATCTCCCCCCTCCGGCTATGACAACCTTTGGAACATACATAATGTAATTCTATAAACATTATATACATTACGTGTTTCAAAGGCTCTTAAAACGTTAACTTTTTGAAAAAGTATGTAAATAACAACAGTTTAAAGCAAGATAAATTGCGAAATAGCCGTATATAAATAAATCAGTAGACATTGAAAAGATTCTTAATTTTGGAAAAAATAAAAATATAAATCAGGATTTAAGCTTAAAGTTTTCGATGCTATTATTTATGACATGCAATAAAGTAATTTGTTTATATTACTGAGATGAGGTATTATGTACACTATTTACAGTATTCGGACATCATTTTTATCGCCATATTTATTACAACGTTTCGGCCTTTCAGTATCTGTCTATATTTCTGAGATGAGGTATTATGTACACTATTTACATTATTCGGACTATTGTGCTCATCTTTATCGCCATATTTATTACAATGTTTCGGCCTTTCAGTAACTGTCTATATTTCTGAGATAAGGTATTATGTACACTATTTACATTATTCGGACTATTGTCCTCATCTTTATCGCCATCTTTATTACAAAATTTCGGCCTTTCAGTATCTGTATTTCTGAGATGAGTTATTATGTGCACTATTTACATTATTCGGACTATTGTCCTCATCTTTGTTGCCATATTTATTACAACGTTTCAGCCTTTCAATATCTGTCTATATTACTGAGATGAGGTATTATGTACACTATTTACATTATTCGGACTATTGTCCTCATCTTTATCGCTATATTTATTACAACATTTCGGCTTTTCAGTATCTGCCTATATTTCTGAGATGAGGTATTATGTACACTATTTACATTATTCAGACTATTGTACTCATAATAGATATGCCAACAAAGATGAGGACAATAGTCCGAATAATGTAAATAGTACATAATAATTTCATCTCAGAAATATAGACAGATACTGAAAGGTCGAAACGTTGTAATAAATATGGCAACAAAGATGAGGACAATAGTCCGAATAATGTAAATAGTGTATAAAGTAATTTATACTGCCTTTTTGACAGTATTAACACCTGAACTATGAACTGATAAAAGACCTTTAAATACTAACGAATATCGTTCCTTGAGGAACGTTATGAGGATAATGGGGAGAAAAATGTAAAGTTAAGTTTTGAATTTGCGAACACTCTACAATATTCTAAAGAAAGTTAAATTATTTAACGGCGATAACTGATCTAATTTATTGCCTAATAAATAAAAGTGATTAAATGTTGCTGTTATTATGCCTTTAAATTTCTTAGGAAACATAAGGCAGCAAGATAACGTTGTGATCTCTATAACAAGCCAAGGTGAGTAGATTGTTAGCCTACTGCACAACCTCCAAAGATGGAGGATCAGGTTTTGAATTCTTGTAGACCAATTGGCTATAGAACCTAGTCTGTTCTGTTATTTACCCATAGGAGAAGAAGAGGTTTCATACCTTTTCCAAGGTTATTAGCAAGTAAGTGAATGTAATGGATTTGACTGGAATTCGAACTCAGCTCTCCGATTCCTCAATCCGAGTTGCTATCCATTACTCCAACGTGCCTCCACAAATGTTCTTGTTGTATGCTTAATTTATTGGAATCAATAATGTGATTATTATTTATTTCTATGTATTTTATTTTATTTTATGTTTAATTACATTTTTAAAAATATTTAAGTCTTTTATTAATGCCTTAAAAGTTTCTTTCTAATTTCGAAAAAGCATTATGGCCATGCATATTTGCGCATGATTCGATAAATGTACTTTAAGTTTTAGTTTAAGTTATTAATTTTCTCTTTTAAGAAGTACAGCTTTTTACCAAAGATGGAGATGAAGTTCAACAAAACATACATTTTATTTATATGTATTATTACACACACAACCCCATATATATATATATATATATATATATATATATATATATATATATATATATATATATATATTCCTTATTAACTGTTCTCTTGATAGATTTTGAATGAACCTTGAAGAAGGAAACAAGAGTATGAATGCTGGTAGAATTATTGAAGGCCTGAATGATCTTTTTCCTCTCACCATTGATCAGTTGGGAAGACAGTGGATCTGATACAAAATGATTTTAACCTGTTCGCTTTCCAGATGAATATCTCAAAGGGTTTCCAGTGATTCTTAAGACATATGCTATCAAGATAGCTAATGTCTTATCTGAAAACCGTGACAAAAGTATCTCAATTAGTTTAGTGTTTTTGGGTTGTTTTTTATGTAATAACATGATTTGGACAATTTTGCTGTTACACCCGGTATATATATATATACAAACACACACACACA
Organism: Acanthosepion pharaonis; assembly: GCA_903632075.3. Taxonomy (NCBI): domain Eukaryota; kingdom Metazoa; phylum Mollusca; class Cephalopoda; order Sepiida; family Sepiidae; genus Acanthosepion; species Acanthosepion pharaonis. Next base: position 2,368,567 of record CAHIKZ030004191.1, read on the forward strand.
CACACACACACACACACATATATATATATATATATATATATATATATATATATATATATATATATATATATAAAAAAATAAAAATATCAGTAAAAATAAAAAATATCAATAAAAATATCAAAAGAACACTGAATTATATATCTTACTGTTCATTCTTTATATATATATATATATATATATATATATATATATATATATATATATATATATATATATATATATATATATATATATATATATACATATATATATATATATATATATATATATACACATACATATATATATATATATATATATATATATATATATATATATATAATACGTTTGTATATTTATACATTCTTTTTTACAGATACAAAAATATTTCGAAAACGCTCTATTTTATAATAAACAGTATTAAACAACATTTACCGGCCTGAATGTCCGAGAAATTTTCATAGAAAATATTCGTCCTCCGACAGTTTAAAGGCAGTAAATTCTTTTTAACCGAACGCTCCTCGGTGGCCAAAACGGTTAATGCACGTCAGGCTATATGACGGTTCCGTATAGGATACAGGTTCGATTCCTGTCGGAGAACGAATATTTCCTATGAAAATTTCTCGGACATTCAGGCCGGTAAATGTTGTTTAATGCTGAATAAAACAGAGCATTGCTGAAATATTTGTATTTATAAAAGAATGTATAAACATAAAAATGTATTGAAATAATTGTTGGACTTTGTCCATTTCAGAATATATATAATTATTTTTGTTGTTACCCGGTGTATGTATATGCGTGTGTGTGTGTGTGTGTGTGTGTGTGTGTATATATATATATATATATATATATATATATATATATATATATATATATATATATATATATATATATACAAAGCAATATTAATGCTATTATTGGCGACATCCATCGCTAGTAGAATGTATGCATTAAAATACTGTTAATCCATAGAGTGATGTGATCCTCGTCTATAAAACTGTTGTTTCCAGTTTATATTTTTTAAAATGCAAGTACTTTCGAATCACGTCACTGGATTAACAGTATATTAATTCATACATGAAACACTACTAGCGATGGATGTCGCCAATAGTAGCATTAATATTGCTGACTGATTCTATGCGTGATTATTTCTTTGTATATAAATTATATGCTGCCTAATGCCTAATATATATATATATATATATATATATATATATATATATAGATGCAGTATTAACACATATTTTGTATTGCTCACTGAACAATTTGAGAGTCTGTTGTATTGTTTCTAAATTTCCCTGCTAGATTCTTTTTCTAAGGTGTTTTCCTGTTTGTTTATTTTTTAAATTGATTTTCCCTGAAATCGAATGTTTCTTAGTTTTATTGGAATGTTTTAACGAGGAGAAATGTTTAAAATTGCCCTAAGATTCATTAACTTGCTATAAAGAATAATTACTGTAATCAAAGAGACAATCATTTGAAATTAATTAAATGTAAGCAAGTAAAACAAACCCTGCTTTGTAAAATGCATAAGAACGAAGCGGAGATTACGGGCCGAGAGTTTTAACAAGAACTGACCGTCCTCATAATGGCACAAATGGAAATAAAGCAAAACCTGGCAGTTTTATACGACAGGATTGTAAATGAAAAGAAAATATATAGAAAGAAGAAGGCTCTAAATAAAACAACACACAAAAGAGAAGGAAAAAATCAAATGCAATTGTTTTTACAAAGAAAGATTAAATGTATTGATAAACGAAGAAAGGGCGACTAGAATAAAGTTTTAAAAACAAAATGAGAGTCGGAGAAAGCAGTCAGACATAATAAAAGCAAGAAATTGGAAAGCGATGGACGGAAGGTAATTGATGGCAAAAATAAAGAAAAAAGAGATGAACAGAAAAAGTAAGAAAAGAATAAAATAAAGAATTAAAGAATGAATCAATAACTGATTTAAGGAAAATGAATGTTAATGAGAAGGAATGAAAGAAACTGATGGAAAAATGTAAGAAAATTAAGAAAATATACGAAAATAAACGAATGGATGAAAGAAATAAAGACAATAATAAACAAATGGCAAAACTAAAGAAAGAAAGAAAGAAAGAAAGAAAGAAAGAAAGAAAGAAAGAAAAAAGAAAGAAAGAAGATAAGACAGAAACGGAGAAAGGAAGAAAGATAGAAAAGTAAAAACAAAGCAGAAAGAAAGAAAGAAAGAACAAATCACGCAATTGAAAAAAAGAAAGAAAGAAAGAAAGAAAGAAAGAAAGAAAGAACAAATAACGCAATTGAAAAAGAAGAAAAGACTGGAAAAGAAAGAAAGAAAGAAATAAAGAAAGAAAGAAATAAAGAAAGAAAGAAAGAACAAATAACGCAATTGAAAAAGAAGAAAAGACTGGAAAAGAAAGAAAGAAAGAAAGAAAGAAAGAAAGAAAGAAAAAACAAATAACGAAATTGAAAAAGAAGAAAAGAGTGGAAAAGAAAAAATGGAAGAAAGAAAAAAAGAAAGGAAAAGGAATGAAAAAAAACAAAGAAATATTGCTTGATTTTAGAGTCCCCAATCTGTAAATCGCCTTTTCTTCATCTTTGAGGAGACCGTCCAACATAGCAGATCAGTACTCTTTTTTGTGTTACCAAATAAATCCTCCTGTCTTGTAATACTCTGCCTAGCTTTTGGAATGCGTCTTTGGTCATCCCAATACGTCTTCAGATCTCAGCGTTACACTTACCGCCCTCTATCAAAACCCTTCCCAGATATTTAAATTTCCATACCGGCTTGATTTTAGAGTCCCCGACCTGCCAATTGCATTTCGGGTTCATCCTTTTACTGATGACGATGCATTCTGTCTTCTTGTAGTTTATATTTAGTCCCTTTTCTCGTTTTCCTTCAATAACTTCTGTAGGAGGTTTTTGTAATTTCTTTTCCGTTTCTGCTATCAATACTGTATCATCTGCTTATCTTATGTTGTGAAGACTATGGCCGCCAATGCTAAATCCCGGTAGGATTTTTATTTGAAATATGACATAACTGAAATCAAATACAAACGAATTTTAAAAAGAAATGACTAATTGGAAGAAAAATATTGAATAGAACAGAACGAAATCAAAAAAAAAAAAAAAAAAATGCCAAAATCGCTAAAAAAATAAAATAGGCTATTTGTAAAATAGAACAAGATGGAGTGAAATTAAAAAAAAAAATACAAAACCAAATGGAAGAAAAACTTGAAGAAAGGCAGACGAGAATAGTCGCAACACCCAGAACGATAATAAAGAATGTTTTAAAATAAATTGATTCATTTTTTACGGATTATCAACCCATTGGATGTTATTCAAAGCGATAGAATATTTTATGATTTTTTCGAGATAATGATAGTCTTACTAATTAACCCATAGCAAGGAGAAGAAGAGGTTGATTCATGCCTTTCCCAAGGGTATTTACAGGCAAATGAATATAACGAACCCAGCTAGAATTGGAAATCGGTTCTCCGATTAACAATTCCGAGCCATTATCCGTTGCACCGTCCGAACATCCAACCTTACAGCTCCTGGTATTCCGAAGCGGTCACCCATTCTACGTTCCACGTTGCTTAACTTCGACACTAACGTACGGGAAGAAAGACGACATATTACGAAGGAGATAAAGAAAGAATGGAAAAGGAAAAGAAAAGGAAGAAGTCAAGGCTTGGAAGGAATATGCAAAAAAAAAAAAAAGAAAGAAAGAAAGAAAGAAAGAAAGAAAGAAAGAGGAGAATTAAAGTAAGTTTGAAATCAATAAACAATGAGAACAAGAATATAAGAAAAATTAAAAGAACTGATAAAGAAAGAAAGAAAAACCTGATATTCTGAAGCGGTCACCCATCTAGGTACTGACCAGGCGCGACATTGCTTAACTTCGATGTCCGTAAGAAAGAAGATAAATTACGAAGGAAATAAAGAAAAAATGAAAGAAGAAAAGGAAGAAATTAGGGCTTTCAACGAATATACAAAAAGAAAGAAAGAAAGAAAAATCGTACAAGAAGAAAGATAGAACCGTATAAAAAGTAAGAAAAGAAAGAAAGAAGGAAGAGCAGAATTAAGGTAAGGACGAAGACAGCAAACACCGAGAATAAGAGGGAAAAGAAGAAGAAAATTAAAAGTGATAAAGAAAGAAAGAAAAAACTGAAGACGAAAGGAAGAAAACGGCAAACCAGAAGATAAGAAAATGAATTAAAGTACTCAAACCCGGGAACTAATATACAATACACTCCCTCCCAACCGCCTCCTAAAATGACTTGTTGGAAGTGAAAGAAAGACATTTGGCTAATTGATTTTACGGCATCTCAACCGTGCTGATTTAATGGAACATCCAATAATCAATCTCACTACAAACAGGTCAACCAGGTGAGCCGTACTAAACTCTCTCCCTACGTCTAGAGTACATATTGCAATTAAGAGGAAGAGAAAAAGTACATTAAAAGAAAATTACAAGGAAACCAAAAGTGCCACATTTCAAGACATCCATAGAAAATAAATTAATTTTTAGAATAAATAACCGAAGAATAATCTTATAAATAAAACATTATGGCCTGTAACCCCTTGTCAAGGTCCTTGATAAAATCCAAAGACGGATATGCAATGTAATTGGCCCTGGTCTGGCATCTCGTCTGCAATCGCTATCTCACAGACATGCCGTCGCCTCCCTCTGTTTTTATTACAAATACTTTCATGGTAACTGCTCCGATGAGCTGCTTTCGCTGGTTCCCAGACTTCATGAATTTAAGCGTTCAACTAGGCTGGCATCTCGCTCTCACGCTTTCACTGTCGAAACTGTTAAATGTAGCCGTCTCTTCTACTCCAATAGCTTCATGTCTCGCACTTCTCGCCTGTGGAACTCCCTCCCCATTTCTTGTTTCCCTGATAGCTATAATCTCCAACTATTCAAATTGTGACGTCGTCCCCCGGTCGCAGCGCCAACTGTGACGTTCTATCCTGATCTACCACGGCGCCAGTTGTGACGTGGCCGTTCCAGGGTCCTATCCCGGTCACGACACCAGTTGTGACGTCCCTAAACAGCACCAATTGTGACGTCTTCGCCGCGGCGCTAGCTGTTCGCTCCTCGCTGCTCCGTCCGGGTGTCGCTGCTCCAAACGTGACGTCCGCCTGTCGCGTCAGTCGTGTTGTCTCGTCCTGTGACGACCAACTGGCTTTGGTATCGGTCGCAGCACCCAAATGTGACGTTCTAACTTTTGGTGATTCGGGTGGGAATCTGGTTAAGATTTGATATCAGCCTCGCCGTTCCCAACTCGCTTCCAACGCCTGGTTACCAAGGTAACTGCACTGATCTCCAGTCTGCCTACCCACGTTGTGAATTGATCTTAGACAGACGAGATCAAACAGTGGTTGGAGCCGTAATGCAAATTGAGTTCAACGGAGGTGATAACACACAAATATGCATAAAAGAAAAGAAAATGAAAACTCAAAAAAAAGTTCAAAGTATCAAAGAAAAAGGTAACAAACTTTATGTCTAGTTGTTCGATACATAGGACTGTATCTATCTCCCGACCCGTTCTGTGGATTGTGACACGTCGTTTTCGCTAGGCAAGTTTTAACGCTTCAAGTTGTTTGCTCTCTAAGAAATCTGTGTTTCGGTGTGTCTTTGGACGAAAGTCGAAAAACTTATTTCGGTGGTCTGGTTCTAAGTCGCTCTTCAAAATAATTGTTCTTGTTTGAAGAGGAGTCCGAAATTTTGCGTGAATCTAGGTCAGCTATCTTGGTCTATCATCTCTGCCGCCAGGGCCCGAACTCTCTGGACACTCATCTCTGCTGCCAGGGTCCGAACTGATTTCTGCCTGTTGGGGCCTGGCTTTTATTGACGCCGACAAAAACCGGGTTGGGTCTGTTGGCGTCGGGGAGTTCCTCGATAATTCTAAATACATATCCACCTCTTTTATTTCTGGTTAGGGATTTTCCACTCTTTTCCATTTTTGGTAACTTTTTTTCACTCCCACTTTCTCACCATACTTCTGAGGGGCGTGAACTGCCCTCCCCACTAATTCGTAGCAGCTTCTCATACTTATACTCTGGATGGGGGCGTCGACAGCCTTCTTCGTGCGTCACGTGATCACTCTCGGCCAATGAGGTCTTGGTCGGGTATCTCTCCTCCTCCCTCGTGCGTCACGTGATCCCCACTTGACGTCTTAGTCGGGCGTGAACAATCCGCGGCTTTGTTTCGGAAAAAAAATACCTTGCTTAACTAAAAAAAGAAAAATTAATTATCTCTTCTCTTTCCTTTTTCTTCCTTTCAAATCGCCAATATCCTGAACGGATAATATGACAACTCTTTGTTCAACACGTGGCGTTTGTCAAGTAGTTTATCGTTAATTCATCAGATGGTTGGTTTTCCCAACATGGCCTCAAAACGAATTATCTCCAAGTTTTCAGTCAGTCTGACGTCTCCAAGGAAGAAAGAAAAACATTTCTGGTTCTATTCATTTTCCTTCGGTTCATGTGTCTGATAAAATTTTATTATCGCAGGGCAACGTTGTTTTGTTGAAAAGAATTTAGTTAGCGAGACTGCTTGTGTGGGATTTCAATTTTCCATATCTAACTAAGGCTCTGTAGCTACACCTGTGTTTTCAATTATCAAAATTAACGTTTTCAAGTGGACTTTCTTTGGCGAACATTTCTTGATAACACAATTCCATTCGCGCAGGCCAAGTAGGAAAATCGGTCAACGATTACTCGTAGGTGGCCTTTAATTTTCATATCTGTCCAAAGTCTTTTTAGTCGCCTGTTTCTTTTCGTTCCTTATCGAAATAACATTTTCACTTGAATTTTTCCCTTGGCCGATGCCTTCCCGTACCAATAGTTTGTTTTCATATCCTTAGATAACACTTCCCTACCCACTCAAATCTCATTGTCATTGTAATGACATTCTTTTGCCATTTGCCACTTATCAAAATAACCCTTTTTTTTTTATTGCCTCGTAGCCGTGTGTGTGTGTTCGCTTATCACTTATGATTCGGATCTCGCCTCACTTTTTCCCTTCCTTTCTTCTTTTCTTTCTTTTCCCTTTCTGCCTTTCTTTCTCTGCCTGGATGCATGGTGCCACAAAATGTAATGTCAATCGACGTCTCCAGATGACCTGATATATCCCCTACCGTCTCTTCATCCTTTTCTCTGTCACTCATCTTTGTTCTCGGTCCTACTCTGAAACCCTTTGCGTGCTAGTAGCTTCCCGCCTTGCTTGGGGTTGAATGCTTAAAAAAAAAAATAATGAAATCTGTGAGAAGTGGAAAAAAGTTTTCGTATGACGTGTTTCGTCATTTTATACTTCATCGGTCTAAAGCAATGCTACTTATAGTCGTGGTCAGCGGACCGGTGCCGGCACCCGTACCATCAGCTACCAGTACGCGGTCAGTCTCAAGGCCATGCTAGGAATCGTTTGAAAAGATTAAGGTTATATAATTTATGTTTTTGTGTTAATAAACTGCTTTTTTTTAATACTTTTTATATGTTTTGATATTGATTTTTTTTTTTTGCAAAATAAATAGAAGATAAAAAATAGTTACCTTTTATTATATTCATTATAGATATCGTTTCTGGTATAAATTAATATGATCACGAAATATTACACGCACGTGACACATTGAGAAAAAATCCCCCATCCGCCATATCAGATATTATTGCAGTTAATAAATAATCTAAACTACCCTCTTTTAACGATCATATATTGTTATCTTAGAACCTGCTTAATAATACAAACGATATAATCACCACATGGTAACGGTAGAAAGGACATTCATAGAAGCGGGTCGTTAATATCTGCTTCAGTGAGTGTGAAAGAAGATAAGAAAAAGAAAAAAACGTTAGTAAAGAGAGAGAGAGATCAAAGAAAGAACAGAGACTAAGAAGGCAGAAGATAAGATTTAACATTGCATTTAAATCTTTGAAGATCAAAGTTGACACGAAAGTCAGAAGCCGACAGGAAGTTCCACGAGTGAAAATCCAAGGGAAGGAACTCTTTGCATAAACGTCAGCTCGAGACGGCAAAAAGATGCAAGTAGAGAAAATTAACTTTCATTAGAAAAAAAAGAAAAAGAGAAGACATGAAGAAACAGAGACGTGGGCCTACAGAAGGATACTGAGAAAACCATGAAGGGATTATATGAACAACGACGAAGTTTTAAAGAAAATGCAAACAAATAGAAAACTAGAACTTAGAATCTAAAAGAGAAATCTCTCTATATTTCCGAGGACAGATGGCACAGTGAATAAAGGCGTTGGTTAGATCCAGTGACAGGACCCAAAGAGTGTGATTTCAATACCTGGTTAAGGCGGTGGAGAACTTGTAGAGGGGAATTAACAGGAGATAACTGATAACTGACATCCATTAGACATGGCACATGCAACTAGAACAATCTACCCCAGTGAGCGAAATAAAGGGTTCAGTTCGATATTCCAACCACCTGAAGAAGGCAGGAGCGTATAACGGCCGAAACGTTGTAATAAATATGGTGACAAAGATGAAGACAATAGCCCGAATAATTTAAATAGTGTCTAAAAGAGAAAGTTGAAATTTCCTGGATACAGTGTGAATGATTCTACAGCTTATCGAATAAGTAATTTAAAGCCAGAAAATATTTTTGGATTGTAAGAATTTTTTGAGATAATAATGGGTTAGTCATAGAAGCCTTACTCATTCATCCATAGCTGGTGGATTCATTCTTTTTTTTCCAACTCTTTTTACGCGTAGGAGAATATAACGAAAAGGAGGCAGTGTGGAGTAATGGACAGCGGCTCGGATTGAGGAATCGGAGAGCCGAGTTCGAATTTCTGTCGAATTCATTACGTTTACTTACGTGCTAATACCCTTGGATGTATGAATCCTTCTCTCTCCCCCCATATAAGGATAAATAACAGGACAGGCTTGGTTCTTATAGCCATTAATGAAAGTCGATTTTTCACTCGGAATTCACAAACCGGAATGTGGAGGAGTGCGCTCCCTCGGGCTATCTTGGCCAAGAAACACCACTTCTACTTTGCTTTAGAGGGAAACAGAAACAAAATGCCGCTTGAATTTCTAATAAAAGCCAGTTGGATTTTCGGGCATAAAAATTGAGGAAAGATGACTTGGCGAATTTGACTCACACGGTACATATTAAAAGCGAGAAAGGTTTGGAAGAAACAGCGATACATATGGTGCCCCTACGGCCGTCAGGCTATCTTGCACAAGAAAAACCACTTTTACTATGGCAGCCGTACATGTACAGCCCCTACGATCCTCATGGGTCACGGGATTCGCGATCGCAAATATAACGAAGCCAACGAATATTAGAGCCTGACTCTCTCGTTAAAAATTCCAAGCCATTATCCATTACACCATTATCATATCCAAGCTTACAGTACCTGGTATTCCGAAGCGGTCACCAATGTAGGTACTGACCAGGCTCGACGTTGCTTAACTTCGAAGGTAAGAGAGAAACGTTAAGTAACCTATCAAACAACCTTTGGGAAATAGGTGCCGGCTGTTTCACTACCGTCTACTTCACGACACCACATATTAAACTATTTCTACTTTATCGCTATTTCTATGGCAAATGTTTAAATGCGATCTAGTCTTCCGTTCCACGAGTTCAGACATTTACATCTTGGAGGCATCATGTTACTTCCACCGACCCGAATCAAACTCATTTCCCCTGTATTTTCAATGTAAGCAGAAAGTTTCAAAAGAACTGTTACTTTGTGGAAAAGACTTTCGTCTGGATGATTCTTTGAACAGTTTGGATCTCTTCTAATCCAGGATCAGTCGATATCCATACTTCATATCCTTGTAATCTTCATACCACCTCCTCTTTCATTTATATCACACACACACATCATTCATCATTATATTTTAACAGTAAATCTCTACCTTTACAGGCTCTCGAAATTGATAAGCATTTGTATAAAAATGGTCGAGAATAGGGGACAATTTTCATCACAGATTAACAGTACTTGCATTATTTATATATATTCGGACAAGACTGTTCTAGTTCCACGTGCCATACCTCTTCCTATTTTCTCTTTAACGCAACTCTCTAAGTTTTGGTTCTCCACTGCTATGGCTTGGTATTGAACTCGCAACTCTCTTAGGTCTAGCCATTGTATCTAACTAATAAGAGTTGTGAGTTGAATACCAAACCTCTGCAGTTAAAGGAGAATAACTGAAGCATTGTGATGAGGCATGGCACGTGGAGCTAGAACAGTTTACTCCGATGGACGAAATAAAGGGCTCGATTCGAAATTCCAATCACCTGAAGAATGCCGGAGCGTACAATGGCCGAAACGTTGTGAATATGGCAATGACGATAACAGCCCGAATAATAAAAATAATGCAAGTAATCATAATACCTCATCTCAGAGATATAGACAGAGATGAAGAGGGGGTTGAGGTAACAGAGGCGTGCTTCTACAGAAAGATGCTGAGAATTCTATGAATGGAACATATGAGCAACGAGGAATCTTAAAGGAAAACACAAACAGAATGGTGCTTGCATTTCGAATAAGAGACAGAATTTTGGCGACAAAACCTGAGGAAAGATGACTTGGCGAATTTGACACTCACGGGACTTATTAAAGGCGAGAACGGCCAGAAGGAAACAACAAGTTAACAACCTCAAGAGTCTGTGCAAATGGATCGAGATACAGCAAAGAGACAGTATTTGGTTAGAGGTACAAAGGATAGGAAATTGTGGAGAGCCATGATCATCTACATCTTGAAAAGACAGAGAACATACAAGTAGAAATGTCTACATGCCTCTAAGTGTGGGTGAGCTCACTTTGGCCGATGTCTTCGATATCTGTTTTCAGTATTGTTTATTTTGATTAATGTCACTAATTTACCCCTAGCCGCCATTGACACTTTATGCATAGATATTTCAATAAATATATAACGGAATACATATAGTCATAGTCATTTATTCGCTTTCGACAACCAGCAGTCGAAATAATTAGGAATTAATATTTCTTAATCATATTAAATACGGTTGCCGAAATTAATTAATCAAATATCAGATAATAATTGATAATTTTCTTTCTTTAAATACATTTTAGAGATGTTTTTTATATTTAAAATTCTTGTAATTTTGACACAGGCGTAATTACAGGTGTTGTTAAAGGAATAATAACAATTTCAGATGGGAAAAACGAAATTAAAAATAGGAAAAAAAAACAGACATAAATTATTCATTGTATATATGGTGTCCATTCAAGGTGTGGGTGATTAAAAAAAATCATTTAAGTAAAAATCGACGCACAACCCAGATGACTAAAAAATAAAGTCGTGTGTTTTGTCGCAAAAACATATATATATACAACAAGTGGCTGTTGGGAGTTATTTTTTTTATCATTTAATCATCTATAAATTGGCTGCCAACCAAGGCTTGAGGGCCAACTGTGAGCTGCAATTTAATCCAAAGTTGGATGGGGAGGAGAATTGGATCCATAATTTCACCTTTCTTGGTACATCTTCTGTTCCCACAATGTGATAAAATTAAAAACGAACTCTGGAGAATACTCATTATCTATCTATCTATCTGTTTTGATGCCAACGAATACTCGTTGTTACTTTCGTAATGCTCGTTGTAGTAGAGACTTTGTAATCGCAGATACAACTATAATACGCCGTTGAACAATACTTGTGTTAGACGCCTTCGAATATCACTTGAACTGATAGTACTTGTTCGATGATACGCGCTCAAAAAGTAACCACCGAATAGTGATCCGAATAGTGGAATAGTATAGTAAATAGAGCAGAGAATAGTGGTCCGTATAGTAATAGAGGATAGAGCAGAAATGGTGATCCGAATAGTAATAGAGGATAGACTAGAAATAACGATCATTAGTCGTCAGTAACTTCTTACATATATGCGTTTCCTCTATAGTGACTCAGCGTTTTCAAAAATTGAAACACAAAAAAGCAAAATAAAACGAAACATAAACATACACAACTAAAAATTATGACTAAAAACTAATTTACATACACATGGTGTCCAAATGAAACCCATGACTACATTCAAAATTTGGAAGTCAATTTTTAGTCGACAACCAAAAGATATTGTTAAGCAGGCAACGATGCTCACCGCGGCCGAAACAAACACAGCCGATCTCTGCCACCAAATAAGACGGCTCCGCGGTAGAGTGACGCGGTTCCTCCCTCGCACCTTCACCTGGCCGAGCCTCGTCGCTGACCACTGAAGAAGCCAAACCCAGCAGCAGCTGCCGTCTCCACCAGTGAAGCCAGCCGCTCCCAGTCTTGTTGCCGAACTCAGCAGAAGAGCAAGCCAACCTCAGCATCAGCAGCCAAAGATTATGCGATAGTCCTTTTAAGGACTACCAAGCCACATTTATATGCGATAGTCCTTTTAAGGACTACTAAACCGCATTCGTATGCAACCGCCCTCTTAAGGACGAACAAGTTACCTCAGCACTTATTACTACGGTCGTCTCTCTGCGTGAACAGCGACGCGGTCCTCTTACGGGTGAACCTCCGAGGATCAATCTGGGCCTCGGACACAGCATCTTCCATCTGCCTGGTTCTGAGCTGCCTCCCTCAATCAAAACAAACGATCTTTCGACTAGCACTCACGTCTGAACAACTCCAAATTTCCTGTACATACTTTTGCCAAATTATTAAATAAAACCCCTTGCGTGCTAATGACTTCCCGCCTTGCTTGGGGTAAAACGCTTTAAAAAATATGACGGAAAGATAAAATTAATTTTTATTCATTTTTTCCAGCATTCTTTTATTATTATTATGTTTTTTTTTTTCGTTTGGTGGCAGTATAAATGTTTTCCCTATTGTCCAATGTCTTATTCGGCCACATCCTTAGCCATTTTCAAGGGATTTGTTTGCCTGCCTTTTCTCTTATTTTATCCATCACTGGAGACGATGAGAAATACATTCCCCAATTGTATTTGCGCGTAACTGATAGAACTAAAGCATTTTTTAAAACTTTTTTCGTCAAATATGACGGAAAGAAAAATTTTAATTTTTTAAGTTTTTCCAACATTCTTCCAATTTTTATTTTGGGGGTAGTTATATTTTTTTTTCACAGTTTTTTCCAATGTCTTTTCGGCCACATCCTTAACCATTTTCGAGGGGTCTCTTTTAGATGTTGTTAATCTCCCTTCATTTTTTGACTGCCTAAAATTTATTTTATTTGTGTATTGTTTTGAATACAAGCAGGAGCATTTATTCCAAACTTTCGTGCTGGAGTGGGAATGGATTCACTCGAATTCCAGCCGCGCTCAACACGCGAAGGGTCGGAATAAACGCTCCTGCAAATGCAAAACGACATACAAATAAAATACATTTTAAACAATTCTTGCTATTCAAATTGAAACTTATAGATTTAACATTATAAATTGTAATTTAAATGAACTCCAGAAAATTTATGCGAAAATTCACAAATAACTTTTATGCAGTTGTTTTACCCTACCAAAGGAGATGTTGGCAGTCTGTTTCTGGCAGGGATAAGTTTGATGCCAGGATTCAACTAGAATTGCCTCACGAAATTTCAACAATGAGACATTACAAGTATCTTGGATCTATACAAGACCCAGTGGCGTATGAAGAAATTAAAAAGTCCGTCAATATACAAGATAACTTGATTAAATCATGAGCATAGCGATGAGGTACATAGAACTGCCACAAAACCAGCAAAGAAACTGAAACAATGAGCAAAAAACATAGGTCAGAAGCCAATAAAAGAAAGTTAGAGACGAAATACTCTACATTATGCAGTTCCTTCTCAGAAGCAAAAATGCCGATTTGGCTCAATTCGCAACCTATCAATGGCTAAGGTTTTCAAAACTTGAAGTTGGGACTGAAGAGGTATTTCTTGCTGCACTAGACCAGAGCCTGCTTACACGCAACTACCAAGTTAATATATTGCATAGTATTATAGTTCGGACGTAAAATGTAGGTTCTGTAACTAATACATTGAAAATATTGATCATCTTAACACAGGATGTCAAGTATTATCACTCTATGAGTACCAAATCCTTCACGGCATCGTAGATCAATATCTGCATGGGAATATTTAATCACTACCTTATAAAAACAGCTGCAAATTTATATAAACATCATCCTAAATATGGGATTTTCAATCAGTACAGATCCAACAATACAAGCAAATCACATCGGCGTTAATATCATAGCCCGAAAAGATAAAGTCTGCAGACTTATGGCGTGTTAAGTTATAAAAAATATCTGTAGACATTATAGAAAAACGAATCAAATAAAAATGTTCTGCTTAAAACTAAACCTGTTCCAGTTGTGGCTGGAGTTTTGGGTCTGCTTAAGAAGGAAACTCAACAAGAAAATCCCTGATGCTCCATCTCTCTAGATAGTCCAAAAAATAGTTTTAGCAAGGACAGTTCATATCTTACAAAAAGCTTTATCCATTTAAGATTTTAATAATAGCCGTTTTTGTTTAATTAAATGAACGAATATCTGTTTATATCTCTGAGTTATTATGATTACTTGCATTATTTACATTATTCGGACTGTTACCCTTCTCTTCATTGCCATATTCACGACGTTTCGGCCGTTGCATGCTCTAGCCTTCTTCAGTTGTTTGGATCTCTGAGATGAAACAGTATGATTTCTTGCATTATTTACATTATTCGGACTGTTATCCTCATCTTCATTGTCATATTCACAAACTTTCGGCACTGGTAAAACACGATTGCTGAGACATTAGGTTTATATCTCCCAGAAATTCATGAACAGGTGTCCTCAAGGACACATGGCCCAGTGGATAAAGACGTTGGTTATATCCACTGACTGGATCCAAAGGGTTGTGTGTTCAATGCCAACCAAATACTTGGAGAATTGAGTTAAAGGAAAGAGGTATGGCACATGAAGGTAGAACAATCTACCACGGTGGACGAAATTAATGGTTCGGTTCGAAATTCCAATCACCTGAAGAAGGCTGGAGCGTACAACTGCCGAAACGTTATAAATATGGCAATGAAGATGAGGATAGCAATCCGAATAATGTAAATAATCCTAATACCCCATCTCAGAATTATAGACAGATATAAATTTGATTGTTCAGTTAAGTCCCCACCCCTGAGGAGTGGAGATAATCTGCATGAACATCAGAGCAGGGATAAGACAAGTGGACAATTAATTTTATTTATTAATTATTGGAATCTAATAGTTGAATGATGGCAACATCTGTACAGTTAGGATTAAAATTAGTTCTTTGCAGATGTAATTTGATTGGTTTTTTTTTTTGGTTTTTTTGCCGCTTATCAAACCTTTGTGGGTTGTTAAAACCTAAGTGACTGGGTGTTATCCACCATCTGATTATAATACAGGTTAAATATATATCTGTGTTATAGAGGAACACACCTATTCTGTTGTTCATAGACTCTCCCACCTATAATAAGTAGGAGTAGCAGCAGTCACTGAGTCGCTTAATAAGTTGGTCTCAGTTCTGTCTGAAGTTGGACGACCGGCTGACCAGTTGAACTCTCTGCCTTCGGGCGGGGAGGAACCCGAACGAGGCTACGCCGAAGGGTGGAGTCTATTTCGGGGAGTTAAACCGACCCTGAACCCGTTTATACGGGTTTTAAAAGGGCATATTTTTGGCCGAGTCCACGGGCTCGGAGATCTCACGTTAAACCGGCCTTGTGCCACATGATGCCCCCGTGGGTGGGGGTGACTAAATACTCTCAGTTGTTGGTCAGTCAGACGATGTCGGACGACCGTTAGTCGGATACTAAAAGTATCAGCGACCACCACTAGATTTCTCTGCATCATTAACTATTATATCAAGTTCCGAACGGTTTTGTACGTCGAACATATTTTAGGGCCGACTTAGTGAAATACACGACTCCAATGTGAAACTACTCTACAACAATTATGTAGTCATAATCAGTAAAGAGCATAGACCCAACAATTATTTTTAAAGATAAGGAATATAGCATATG
This sequence comes from Acanthosepion pharaonis, assembly GCA_903632075.3. Taxonomy (NCBI): domain Eukaryota; kingdom Metazoa; phylum Mollusca; class Cephalopoda; order Sepiida; family Sepiidae; genus Acanthosepion; species Acanthosepion pharaonis. Next base: position 2,384,503 of record CAHIKZ030004191.1, read on the forward strand.
TCACATGATTGACTTTGATGTTCGATATGATACAAGCGGGGCCGCCAAAAAAATGAAAAGACTGAGAAATACCAGGATCTCTCTAGGGAGTAGAAATTGCTGTGGGACATGAATGTAGAAGTAGTTGCTGTAGTAATGGGAGCGCTTGAAACACTACTTAGCAAAATAAAAATGCACTTAGGGAAAATTGGAATTGAGACCAAGACTCTAGACCCCAAAAAAACTGTGAGGCTTCTCCGAAGATTTTTGAGTTGTTAGGAGTCTAGATGACTCTGTGACTTCTGCACCAACTCTAGACTGTTCTTGAGACATGTCAGGACAGAAGCACTCGCAAAGATTTTTTTTAATCATTTTACACCAAGCAAAATTCTTGGGCGATTGCTTTCCGCTGACAGGAAAGGCAAAGTTTATATAACACTAGCAGCATGCCCTGGCGTTGCCCGTGCTTGATTCAAAAATTGTACGACTCATACAGCAATCGCTATCACTTGACTTAAAATATTTTTGCCCTTCCTTGCCTTTAAAGGAGTGCCCTTTGCCGTGCTGATGTTGGTACATGCCTTACACTGTGAATTTTTCTAAGCTCTATACTAAACCTTAAATCTGTTACGAAAAAAGAACTAAACAAAATGAACACAAAACGATCAGCTTTAAAAAAGGACTCGTAACTGGAAAAACCGAATAAAAAAAGAATGTTAACAACAAATACTTTTTTCAAACCCAACCCAGTTCTGCGGAATCAGAATCATCGTCGAGTTTAAGCAAGCGAATGAGCCAATTGGAGTAAAGTGCTATGCAGATTTAAATTTTTCCCACTTGTGACGAATAGAGCTATCGAATTTTTTTTGCATGCTAGTTAACATTCGTGTTAGTTAGCTGTTAGCTCGCACGCTGGCCAATAGAATCTTCCTGTCTATTCGTGGTAGCCAGCTATTGGCTCTCACTCTAGCCAATAGAAAATGGCCGTAAACTACATTGAAACATGCCGTAGAAGCATGAAAAAATCGATTATTTTCACTATCGATGGGAGTTGGGGTGTTGGCCTTCCCACTAACTTGGAGCATGTGCATGTAAATTTTGGTGCAAATCCGTCGAAAATTGCAACCGTGCATTCGTTACACACGCACACACATATCCTCCCTTTTATAGATAGAGATCAATTACAACATCTGATTCCAGAAAAGATGGTTCCGTGTCATGCGAGATAATTCTTCTCACCAGAATCTGTCTTACAGATAAATTGATGTACCATTGTTCCAGGCTTCGAATATTGCTGTCAAATCTGGTCTGATGCTTCTATTTAGAGATTCTTGATAAAACCCAAAGAAGGGTCTGCAATGTTTCGGGTCATGACATCTCGGTTTCAGTCACTTTCACACCAGCTGTTATGTAGCTTCCCTCTGCCTTTTCTCTAAATACTTTCATGGTAATTGTTCTGATGCAATTTTCTCCATGGTACGTAGAATTTATGAATTTAAGCGCAGTCGTAGATTGGCGGATAGGTCTCATCATTTTACCGTTGAAATATCTAGATGTAACCATAAGTTATTTTCCAAGAGTTTCTTTTCTCGCACTTCTCGCTGGTGGAACTGTCTTCCGGTTTTCCTATTTTCCCGCCAAATTTGAGCTCCGGAAATTTAACTCCGGTGTCAATCGTTATCTATTGTCTTCTTGATTCATGTTATTTTATGGTTCTCTCTCCTTAACGTTGGTATTGTTTTTCTTATTCTTTTGCACTCTGTAGCCTCTTGTATCTTAGTGGCTTTTCTGATTGGTTTGAAATAATTTAAACAAAGATAACCTGGAAACATAAATTGCAAAAATTCCGAATATAAACGTCAGTATTCCAATGGATATAGGAGCACTAGGTATAAATAAAATAAGTACGAGTAAGGACATTAGGAAAATCCCAATAAACGCATCCGTATCTGATATAGACCGATTTCTCACTCGATCATAAAAGTCTCCAATGTACAGGGTACCCCCCGCCAAAAAAAATGACATTATTTTGTAGTGTAATAACAGCCAATTCGCGATTAAATGATTTCAATTTTTAACCAAACATAAAACGGAAATATCCCAATAAAAATCTACCAGAAATATGGATCGGGCATGCCAGTGATAATGATAATATGCTGATGAAATGTCCGCCATGATCACCTAACTTTCGGCCTTGTGCCATATCTAAACTACACTTAGAAAATCATTTAGAGCACCTCGTGACGATGTAATGGTTAGCAAGCCTGTCTCGTTAAATCAGTTACGACTTAATAATGAGTTCGATCCTCACTGGGCGCCCCATAATTTCGGCCTTGTGCCACATCTAAGTGATACTTAAAAAATCACTATACAGTGTGTCCTCAAAAAATTGACATCATTTTGTAGTCTAATAACAGCCAATATTGGCTCAAATCATCTCAAATTTTACCAAAATGTGTAAAAACGAACAAAGTTGAATGCTTATTTTTTTTGTCTTTATGGACAATTTTTCTTTGAGGGAAACGTGACCAGCAATATTTATCTGCAAATGCTTCAGAACTGGTTATTTGAGGAGCTCATTGCTAATGAGCATAGACACTTCATTTTTTTTTTAACAGAATGGGGCTCAACCTCACTGGAAGCGAACTGTGCGAACTTATCTCAATAAAAACCTACCAGGAACATGGATCAGACATGCCAGTGATAATGATAATATTCTGTTGAAATGTCCATCATGTTCACCTAACTTGAGACCTTGTGATTTTTTTTCTATGGGTCGATATGAAAGGACAAGTCTATATATCAAGACATGCTACAGCGTGTTTGGCAGGAGCTGGACTACCGACTTAATGTGTGTCATAGGTGGTGAGCATATTGAATCTTTGCGAATCTTTGTGAAATCGGTTATAAATCGGTTATAAAATCAACATCCCTTTGAATATCCTGTCCGAAGTTTGATAAAGAAATATTTAATTGTTCAACATGTAGCCTATTTAATTTTGTTTGCCCGGAACATGTAGTCACTCAGATATTCACTGTCTATATCTCTGAGATGAGGTATTATGTACACTGTTTACAGTGTTCGGACTCTCATTCTCATCTTTGTTGCCATATTTATCAGGCGTTAGTTAGATCCAGTGTCATGACCCAAAGAGTGTGAGTTCAATACCTGGTTAAGGCGGTGGAGAACTTGGAGAGGGGAATTAACAGGAGATAACTGATAACTGACATTCATTAAACATGGCACGTGGAAATAGAACATTCTACTCCAGCGAGCGAAATAAAGGGTTCAGTTTGATATTCCAACTACCTGAAGAAGGGCGGAGCGTACAACGGCCGAAACATTTTGATAAATAGGGCAACAAATATGAGGATGATAATCTGATATTCACTTTTAAAATTATATCTGTTTTTTTTGTGGGTTTTTTTTAGGGGGGGGGGGTTCTGGATACACCATATAATATCCTCAATAACATTGTCAGCGAAACGTTCTTTTACGGGAGCTTTAAAAATCACTGGGTAAATTATTGTATCAAATAGAAAATCTGGAAATAATAATAAAAATTATTACAATATTTATAAACAGTAAAAATTCTGGAAAAGCTAGAAAAATGTCTAAATAGTAACTACCGTCCTGGGTATGACGATAAACTACATCCGCGTCCAGGGTATGACGAGAAACTGCATCCGCGTCATGGGAAAGAGGATAAACAATATCCGCATTCTGGGTAAGAGGATAATCTATATCCGCGTTAAGGGTAAGACGATAAACTACATCCGCGTCCTGTGTAAGACGATAAACTACATCCACGTCCAGGGTATGACGAGAAACTACATCCGCGGCCTGGGTATGACGAGAAACTGCATGCGCGTCCAGGGTAAGAAGATAAACTACATCCGCGTCCTGGACAAGACGATAGTCTACATCTGCGTCCAGGATAAGACGATAAACTACATCTGCATCCATGGTATGATGAGAAACTACATCTGCGTCCTTGGTATGAAGATAAAATACATCCGCGTTCTGGGTATGACGAGAAACTACATCCGCGTCCTAGGTATGACGATAAACTACATCCGCGTCCTGGGTATGAGGATAAACTACATCCGTGTCCTGGGTATGATGATAAATTACATCCGCGTCCTGGGTATGACGATAAACTACATCCGCGTCCTGGGTATGACGAGAAACTGCATCCGCGTCCTGGGTATGATGATAAACTACATCCGCGTCGTGGGTATGACGAGAAACTACATCCGCGTCCTGGGTATGACGAGAAACTGCATGCGCGTCCAGGGTAAGAAGATAAACTACATCCGCGTCCTGGACAAGACGATATTCTACATCTGCGTCCAGGATAAGACGATAAACTACATCTGCATCCATGGTATGACGATAAACTACATCCTCGTCCTGCGTATGACGATAAACTACATCCGCGTCCTGCGTATGACAATAAACTACATCCGCGTCCTGGGTATGACGATAAACTACATCCGTGTCCAGGGTAAGACGACAATCTACGTCGAACAGCAAGGCCTCTTATCAGGATGTTTTGAGGAGCGTAGAACCACCTCTAAATTGCTGGTGTTCCCGGGTCCACCCTGAGCCGTGGTGGTAGCACCTGTTAGGTTCCCAGCTATGGACAAATAGTTATCACCCAAACTTGTGTAAAAATAGGTTTTAATACCAGAAATACTTTGTAATAACAAAAAAAATACCAACAATAATTTTTGAAGGAAAAATTGTTATTGACAATACTTAAAAAAAATATACCAGAAATACAAACAGCTTTACATTTTAAAAAATGAATTAATTACTAGCTATAGATTTCTTGAAGTAAAAATACTCCCAGAAATAGATTTTTAAAAGAAAAATATTAACAGCAATAAAAATTTGTCGGCGTTAAATAACCTATTGAAGTTGTTATGTCGTAAAACTAAACAAACAAATGGTAACTAATTTATAAGACTGATTTATTGATTTATATGTTTAACTGCATATCAACTCCTTATGGGTAATTTAATGCCGAAATTTAATTCATGGGAGTTTTAAATAAAAACTATATGTTATTCTGCTTTCACAATTGTATACATGGTAGATGATACTCAGCTTTTATGCATGTACATGATAATGTAGACGTAATTTCTAGAGGCGGTGATTATGAGTTTTATGTTGTAGTTTTGTTAAAGTTATATTTTGGAATTGAGTTTGATTTAAGAAATTTTATATGGCTTAATGTCATGTTCTTTTATGGTGGCTGTTTACTGATATTTTAAACGGATTCGGATGAAATCGCTAATCTGCGTAGTGTTGGGCACCTCGAGGCGGTGTAATGGTTAACAAGTTTGTCTCGCTACAACAATTACGCCTGAATGATGAGTTCGATCATCACAGGGTGTCTCATACTTTCAGCCTTGTGCCACATCTAAGCTAAATCACTTTGGGCACCTAGGCGTCGTGTAACGGTTAGAAAACTTGTCCCGTTACAACTGGGGAGCGATCTCGGTCCTCACTGAGAGCTCCATACGTTCGCCCCTGTGCCACATGTAAGCTACGCTTAGAAAAATTATTAATATCTGCGTAGTGTTGGTCATTTTCTATATAAAAATATATTGCTGGTATTTTTACTATAAAAATGTAATTTTATACTTTGGTAGCTTTTTGGAGGGGGTGGAGCCTACTATTTTTCAATAGATGGGACCCTAACAGGTGCTACCTCCTTAAACCATGGTAGAACAAGGAACAGCAATTAAGAGGTCGTTTCCACGCTTCTCATAACTTCTAAACTTCCGATCAAGGGTCTTGCTGCCAGATGTAGTTTATCGTCAGACTTGGGATAACCCGGAAAGTGCATTCAGTGACTAAAATATAGTATTTTAGTGAAAATTGTTGTAAAGAACACGTGCTGTGCTAGGCAATTTTTTTTTTTCGACAGAATCTATTTTAAATCTTTATTAGTGTGCCATTCGTTCAAGCATTGAATATTGCAGCCACATCTGCTCTGGTGCATAGGCTATGTATCTAGAAAATCCAAAGAATCTGCAATTTTTTCGGTCTTGACCAGGCCTCTAGGTTTCAGCAATTTTCCACCGCCGAAATTTATCTTCCTTGTATCTTTTCTATAAATATTTTTCATAGTAATAGAAATTGATGAGCTTTCCTCTTTGGTATCTCGTCTTTGATGATTGAAGCGTTAAAGTAGATTGGCCGTTTTACAATTGAAATTGAACAATAATTTCTATAGAACCAGTTTTTTCTCTTCCGGCTTTTTGCTTTCCAGTCAACTTTGAAAAGTATTCATTTGTTCATTGATTGATTCGTTTTTTACGGCTTATCAACCCTTTGCGGGATATTTAAAGCCAGAAACTATTTTTAGATTGTAAGAATTGTTTTGCGATAATAATGATTTAATGATACAAGTCCTGCTACTTAACCCATACATGGGGGGAGAAAAGGCGAATTCCTACCTTTTCCAAGAGTAATTACACGTGTGAATATAACGAACATAACTGGAATTGATACTCATCTCTCCATTTAACAATTTCAAGGACTTATCCATTACACCACCCGCACATCGAAGCTTAAAGCACAAATTAATGACAACCGAACACTCTTCTCCGTACTGACCAGGCACGATGTTGCTTAACTTCGCTAATGTGGTCGTATGCCCTCAAAAATTTAAATGAATTATTAATGATCATATTGTTACTCCTAAATTTCTGTTATTATTATTATTATTATTATTATTAGCTCTCTTTAATAAGTTTTATTTTTTTCACAGTCAGTGACCTCTTGTGTCTTAGAGGTTTTATTGCCTTGCTTACGCTTAGCTTATTAGTTTGATTTGTTTCGTTTTTCGACATGTCAAAACCTATATGAGTCATTTAATGGTGCAATTATTTACTATTAGAAGTATTGGCGTAGAATATGTTTCAGTAGAACAAAGAAAGTCTTTTGGGGTTAAGCCACGGTTTGTATAGAAAGTATTATGAGTCTTGGCCTATGAAATATTTCCGACCCATTATCAATCACACCACCCGCACTTCCAAACTTAAAGCACCTGGTATTACCAACAAAGATTTATGTGTTTTGTATGAAAATAATGTTTTATGATTTTGAGATTATATATCCATTTAAAATCTGGCTTCCTTCAGGAATTAGATTACTTGGGATGAATTGACATTGTTGAAGGATTCTTTAAAATCGTTTAATTTATAATATTGTTTTCGGGTTAGGTTCAGATCTCTACAATTCACTCGGATGTGTTTCACTACGTATTGTTCTTGACATGCAATACCCATTGATGATTCTACATTTTTCAGTAGGTGATTATACATAATTGGAATATGACTGATGCGGACTCTGGCCAACACAACCTCCTCTCTTCCTATCTTTTTGTATCCTGGATTCCACTTCTCTTGTGTTGAGGTTGATATGCAGTTTGTTGTCTGGTTTGGCGCTCCAAAACTCCTGCTATTTATTGTGATAAATTTTTTAAGGTCGTTTTACTCCGGCTACCAGGGCCGGTGCAGGGGTCTCGTTCCACCCCACAATCTATGATACGCCCCCACCCCCACTCTGCTACATAGCAATTTTCATAAGGTAGAATTCATATAAAATACAAATTTTATTGTAACCAAATTCTGTACAATAATGGATATTATGCAATATAGGTGAGCATTTCATCTGGAATAATTGAAAATGTACCTAAATACAAATTAGAGACATGCCATAACAGATCATTCTGTATTAAATAAATCAAAAAAAAATTTTGGTAATTTTTAACATCAGCTTGAGATTATTATGTTTCCTTCCCCGATGATTATAATCTAAACACGTTCAAATCTTTGGTAAACCATTCTTCCCCACGTATCCTAATGAACTTTGCTTCTTACTCTGTAACCCTCTACCTCGAATGGCTCTTGGGCCTTGTACAGGGTGAACATCATTGTTACAAAAAAGAAAACTTTGGAAGTTGTCACGGTTTGCGTAGAAAGTTTTACGAAGTGTAGGAAAATAATTTTTTATATGATTTTGAGATTATATTTCCAAAAGAAATCTGGCTTCTTTCAGGAATTGGATTACTTTGGATAGATTGGCTTTCTTGAAGAACTCTTTAAATTATTTAATTGATAATATTGTTTTTGGGTTAGTCTTAGATCTTTACAATTCACTCGGATGTGTTTAACTCTGTATTGTTCTTGACATGCAATACACATTGATTATTCTACATTTTTCAGTAGGTGATTATACATAATTTGATTATGACTGATGCGGACTTTGGCCAACACAACGTCCTTTCTTCTTATCTTTATGCGTCCTGGATTCCACTCTCCTGTGTTGAGGTTGATGCTATAAAGTTTGTTGTTTAGGTTGGGGTTCCAACCATTTATTAGGGATAAATTAATCTTTTAAGTTTGCAATTAATATAAGGGATTTTAGTGTTTTCGTGATTAATGAACAATCTTATCTTTGCTTCCGAATCAGCTCTATCATCACCCTATACACAAATGTGGCTCGGTGTCGAACATTGTTTGTTGCTTTTGTTTTATTTTCAGTGTTCCGTTCTATTTAGTAATTTAGCAAAGTGATGAAGAGAGTTGCTGATGGAGATAAGGCTCGTCAATAATGAAGACTGCGCAATAGAAGCAAATCAGAAAATGATTAAATAAATGCACCTGTCTCTGAATAGAGTTACGAAAATTTCAAGCAACGGCCCGCTTCCCACCGGAGTGCTTACATCTTCTTTCAAAGCTGGTGGAAAGCGCAACGCTTATTTGCTTACCTTCACTATGACGTCAACCACTCTGCATGAATAAATTGCGAGAAAGTATTATCGTGAGATATCGGGCCCCGGGCAACGAAGGGAAAAATGAATAAACAACAGAAGAAACAGAGAACCATACATCTTCTACCGTGTTACTCCGGAGACAAGTGTATTTCTTCCCGGAAGCCATACGATGAGACTATAATGACTCGCTTATGGCGAATACATTTTCCTAAAAACGTAATTTATCATTTGAAGTCTCGTCCAATTTTAGATGATTGTGCTTATGTTTCATTATTAATAACTCATTTAAGTACCAACATCGGCAATTCTTAAGCTCGATGCTGAGTTATTTCATATTTCCAGGAATTATCTGCAAATAGTTAAATTCACAAGGGAAATTATTTTACAAGCAGTAATATATTCGAAGTTAGCTCCCTCGGGACATTGCAGTATTCAGGAGAAGTAGAAATATAGAACGCAGTCAAGTAAATTGCAAATTGAACGCGAAATCAATTTATTTTTAACGTTAGGAAATGTTAGCAATACTGCGCTAATACAAATCGCGCTACAAGGTGCTGTTGTCCTGCCTCACGATTTAAAAGAAAGACATATAGAAATCGACAAATTACAATAAATAGAATTATTTGAAAGTAGCTCAATCAATAAATAAGGAAGATTAATCCTTAATTAACATTCCCTATTGTTAGATGTACTCCCCTTTAAGCAATCGATCTTTGTAAAAATGGATTATTTAGCTGACCATGAAATCATATTCCCAACATAATTATCAAGTTTCAAGTTACAACGGAATGACGAACCTCTAGGTGGTGTAATGGTTAGCAAGCTTGTCTCGCTAGAACAATTGCGACTGAGTAGTGAGTTCGATCCTCACTGGGTACCCCATACTTCCGGCCTTGTGCCACATTTGAGCGACGCTTGGAAAATCACTACAAGGGAATGAGTTTAATCTTAAGACTAGAGCTTTCTCAATGGTATTGATCTAAGAGCTCACTAGGACGTGGCGTGGTATGTGTTTTTAGTAGCAGTGAAACACGCCGATAAACAGAAATCGGTTGATTTTAATATAAATCATTATACAAACATGAATCGAATATGTTAAAAAAAATATGTGGAACTTTATTAATCAGATGATTTAACTATTTTCCTCGCTTTAATTTCCTTTCTTTCACTGTAGAGTGAGTTTTAGATCCACTGGACTGGAGTGTAATCAAATTCCATTTTTCCTCAGATTCTGTCATTTGCAGTGGTGGGCGGTCATATGAAACTATTTTCGGGGTGTATGATGAAATTTGTTTGGCTTTAAAAAAATATTGCGTCATCTATGATTGCATCAGATTTTCCATCACGCCCAGACACTATAACCACGGATTAGTTGTCCTACGCACATTGTCTGCGAAGGACGTTATTCCAAGGAAATATACGAAAATTGTAAAAATGCACGAACAGTGACAAGCCTTACCAATGAGCAAATCAAAGCAATAGACTGACCCGGAAAATCTTCTGACTTAAATCCAGTCGAGAATCTTTTGGAATGCGTCCTTGGCCATTTTGTTTCGGTAGCAGCCATTTGCAATTTCCGTTGCAAGCAAATATATTGAACTATAAATATAACTACGGAAACTATAAGTATAAAACGGAATATACCTATATTTTCCAAACTTAAGAAAATACCAGAATATTCGAGAAAATTAACCTAAATAAAGTCCTGTCTGTGATACCGGAAATACCATTGCTAAGTTATCATTGACACTCAGAGACGAAAGAGAGAATAAAGAAAGAAAAAAAAAGGCAGTAAAAGAAGACATGTTATTGAAGAAAAGCGGAAAATAACCAAGACATACTAAACATGTGCACGTACACACATGCACAGACACACACAGAAAGAAGAAAAATCAGCCTGAAAACCAATAAAAAGTACATAAATTATTTTTAACTTAATATAAAAAAATGACAATGAGAAAATTGGCAGACACCTCCTGACGAGTGGCTCGAACGACTACAAAAATGTTCGTCTTGGAATCTCTAGAGTCGGGGTGCTAAACATGACTTCAATCAGCTAAGCGACAAATTTTATATTTGTATTAATCCTTGTTGGACACGTGGACGATTGGTTCGAACGTTCGAATCTCACAATGGTCTATTTTTCAGGAAGGAGATTTCCTGATGTTATCAGGCTGGAGTGGGTCGATCCCAGAGTGCGACACTTTTGGAAAGTGCCTGAAAATCCTACCAAGCCCTGTGAGTGAAATAGAGCTGATGCACCACTTTCTTTTAATAAATGGTTTTAACTTATGTTTTAACAATTGATGTTGGAAAATATTTTAAATTGTCTTCACTATTGAAAATAAACTTCTGTGTTAAATCGGTGTGTTGTTATTTTTAACATTACTCGCCTGCATAATGATAAAAAAATATTTAGCGGCAAAAATGAATAACGGCCTATTTTACCAAAACCGGTAACATAATATCATTATCCAACAAATCGGCCTTTGCTTGCAACGGGAATTGCAAATGGCTGCTATCGAAACAAGATGGCTAAGGACGCACTCCAAAAGCTGGCTGGTGTATTGGAAGGCAGGCAAACAAAGAAAAGAGTATTGAGCTGTTACGTGACATGTGCAGGGAATGTTGGACGATATCCTCAAAGATGATGAAGAGACTCGAGGCGACGGAGAAATGTGATTATATAGAAGGATGCTGAGGATATCAGGGATCGAGCGTGTGAGCAACGATAAGGTCTTGGGGAGGATGGAAACAAGGAGCAGGCTTATACTTAACATAAGGAAAAGGCAGATGAAATTTCTGGGACACGTAATGAGAAAGGAGGGCTTGGAGAATCTGATACTCACAGGTCGAACAGCGGGAAAAAGAGACAAGGGAAAGCAATGTGTGACATACCTGGCAGGCTTAAATGAGTGGATGTGGGGAGCTGGCAGAGGGACGAAACTTATTGAGAGCTACAACGGATAAGGAGAAGTGGAGAGCCATGATCATCTACGTCCTGAAAGGACACGGTACATAAAGGTAGAATGGAGAGAAAGAGAAACAAGGGAATGCAAAGCATGACATACCTGGCATGCTTAAGCGAGTGGATGACAGAACGTGGTCTGTGGAGAGCTAGCAGAGGGACGAAACTTATTGAGAGCTACTACGGATAAGGAGAAGTGGAGAGCCATGATCATCTACTTCCTGAAGGGACACGGTACATAAATGTAGGATAGAGTGAAAGAGCGTCAAGGGAAAGCAACGCATGTTATACCTGGCAGGCTTAAGCAAATGGCGCCCTGGTAGAACACGTCACATAAAAAAGAAAAGAAAGTTTATAGTATTACAAATGTTGCCCTTGTAATCAGAAGAGGCACATCACTTCCGTTTCATATTACCGAGACCGGTAAAATAGACTATGCTATGTTTGTCTATTTTCCGGAACTGGCAAAATAACCTCTTCCTATTTTAAAGAAGTTACAGAAATGGCGGTTAATGAAGCGATATGATGGAAAGAAAAAAAAGAAAGTAATTGGAGAACAAATATTTATAAAAGGGAAAAACAAAGAAGAAAAAATAAGAAGCAACCCGCGAATGAAAAGAATAAGAAATAAATGAATGAAAAAGAAAACAGAATGAAAAAGTTTTCTGGGTATGACGATAAACTACATCCAGCAGCAAGGCCTCTGATAAGGTTTTCAGGAGCGTGAAAGCAACTCTTCATTGCCGTTGTTCCTAGGTCCACCCTGACACGAGGTGGTAGCACCAGCTATGGGTAAATAGTTAACCCCTATACAAAAACAAGCACAATAAAGGTACAAAATTACATTTCTATTGTCAAAATACAAGTAATACATTTTCATATAAAAAGAATAACCAAAACTACGTAGAGTATAATTGCAACAATATACTTTGAAAGAAAATGGCCAGCAATAAATTTTATCTGTAGTTGAAGGCATACTAGTGTTTGAACCCAAACTAGGGTCCAAACATTATGAAAGAATAAAAATAGATTTTTATGGTAAAAAGAAGAAAAAGAAATATTGGGTTGGTGCATAATTATCAGGCGTTTTTTAAACAATATGTATTATGAAAAAAAGAAAGATATTAATTCAAAAATAACATTTTAAATGATTATTCTGGATCGTCTGATTATCGATACACAATTTTATAACCTGAAAGTAAAATATTTTTTCATTAAAAAAAAGTAAGCAAAACAGCATTATTTTTAGCAAATAACTCGCCTACTAAAACGCCTGATAATTATGCACCAACCCAATAATATATATTCTATTCATACGAACCTATCCTAAAACTATTGTCTGCATTAAATAACTCCCTGAGTTGATATGCTGTAAAACAAAATAAACCAAACCAAAGCAGAATGAAAGAAATAAAAATGTACGTGTTGTTTTTAATCTAATTCACAACGTGTAAGTTAGTAAAGACAAAAAGACACAAGGAGTTACTGGGTGTAAGACATTTAGGAAAAAGTAACATTATTGAGGAGCAAAAAAACAGCAGAGTAATATTCATTTTCATTGTATTTAGCATACGACAAACATTATTATCACTATCTGTCGTCAATGACAATGCAAATTAGTGAGAACGTGACCAAGACCAAAGCATAATTGGGCCTCAGGGGTTGTCCGCTGGAAATACACGCTGGGACACCTAATCATGCGCGACATGGCACTACAAATACCCCGGTATTGTGCGACTATTGACCAGAGCAGTATCTCTAAACTCTCTCAACGAGTTTACTTTCTTTACATCAGTCGGATGCAGTAGCCAGCTAACTATCCACCCGGTACCCTGTAGCAACCATTGATTAGCCAAATCGCCAAAAAGGTAGTTAAATCAATATGGCACCGGAAGAAATAAACAGTGAATCATATCCGAAACAAGGAACAGCGGATATTCTACTGCTCCTGTTCAATAAATATGGAAGAAGTATGAACAGGGTGATAGTTAACCCTATCTACTCCTGTAAAATAAATAAAGAAAAGAAAAGAAAAACGAAAAAGAAAAGAAAGAATGATGGAAAGTTAGGGAAAAATGACAGAAATTAAAGAAAAAAGTACAAGGAAGAAAGGAATAAACAAAACGGAGTGAAATGAAGACATACAATCAAATTGAAAGAAAATTAATAATTAAAGAAAGAAATGAATAAAATCAGAAAAGAAATGAAAAAATAAAAATAAATAAAGAATGAATGCTCGGAAAACCTGACAAATTAATGAAAAAAGAATGATAAAATGGGCCGAAAATCAAGAGAAGAAAGTAAGAGATAGAAAATAAAAGAACATTTAAGGAATGAAAAGAATCAATAAAACTCAAAGAAAGATTGGTAGAAACAAGAATAAGGTAAATTAATCAAATAGATTTTCAAAATAATTTTAACACCTGCAATAATCGGAGCGAGATTAATAATTCTTGAAAAAAGCAGACCCTAAAAAAAGAAAAGAAATTCAGAAATCGACGTGAAAGAATTTCTTGACAAAATGTCAACTCTTCCAGCCAGAAGATTGACATTTTGAAAACAAGAAAAAAAATTATTCGCATCATTTTGAAAGTCGTACAAATCTGTCTTTAGACATTGATGGCACTCAAGAAAACAGAAAGATTTCTGTAAATAAAACGAAAAAGAAAAGCAGCAATAAAATATTTTTTACAGTGACGTTCACCCTGTACAGGGCCCGGGAGCCACTCGAGGTAGATGGTTACAAAGTAAGAGGCACGGTTTATATGGATTGTGGCGGAAGATACGGTTAACATGTGTTTCTGTTATCTCGTATATATCTATGTTTATTGTGTCATTTCTTCAAATACAAAAAATAATTTTGAAATACATCTTTTTTTTTTCCATATATCAACATCGTTCAAGTACTCTAGATTAAAATTTTATTTTTTTTTACATTATAAGATATCATCTTTTATCTATATAAGGCAATCATGGACAAATTGCCCACGATAAGAGGTAGCGTCAAAAAGACGGTTTTCTTTCCGATGACACCGCTATTATTTTTAACTACCTTCACTTCTCGTCAATATTCATCGTTTTAAAAAGCGACGATTATAACGGTCAGAAAACCTAAACATCTGAAATATTTTCCGCTTATAAATTTGTAAAGAAATGAATAGGAAAAGATTTTTTATTCATAAATTTATAAACATTTACTAATTTATATATGTGAATTAACTTTAAGGATTCCTTAAAATTGTTACAGACCATACATCTGTAACCAGTGCTGGCTGATGTCCATACCTGTTTATTATTATTATTATTATTATTATTATTATTATTATTATTATTATTTCCTTTGATGTCTGGTGTATGCTTATTTCTTTCTGGGTTCTAAAGAGAGACCTAATATCAGAAATGGCATCATGACATTTTCCACTGAGCAGTTTTGAAAAAAAAGACACATGTTTTACATAGATAAAGCCCTTCGTAAGGTGTGGACTGTACTTTTGAGAACAATTTTTTGTATGTGTGTTTCCTGAAGGTATGGGCAACCAGGAATCTCTTCAATGAGTCTACTGAAATCTGTTTCAATCAATCCAAGTGCCCAAAATTGTTACAGGCCACATCACTGTAACCAGTCTTGGGTGATGTTCCCACCCGTTTATTATTATTATTATTATTATTATTATTATTATTATTATTATTTATATATTTTTAACCATTTCCTTTGATTTCTGGTGTATACACATTTTTTTTCTGAGTCCTAATGAGAGATCTAATATCAGAAATGGCATCATCACAGATTTATTATTTACCATTTTATAAAGTTTGAATCAGTTGAACGTTAATCGATATCTTGCCAACCATTTCAATAAATAATACGATAAATAAATAGTGTAACCAGTTTTAAAACATTAATCATTGTCGAAGAGTAAATGTAGTTTTGAAAAAAAGCAGTGTCATATGAAGCACTCTCCTTTTGACACTACGTTTTATTGCGGGCACACATGTTTAACGTTCGTCTTGGGTATGACGATAAACTATATTCGTGTCCAGGGTAAGACGATAAACTACACCCAACAGCAAGGTCTTTGATCAGGAGGTTTTGAGGAGTGTAGAACTACCTCTTAATTGCTGGCGTTTCCAGGTACACCCAGACCCAGGGAGTGGTAGCACCTGTTAGGGTCCCAGCTATGGGCAAATAGTTAACCACGAAACTGGGGTCAAAACGTGTAAAAATAGGTTGCAATACATTTTTATAAAAAAATTAGTACCATCAATGAAAATTTTAATAAAAGCTTATCAGCAATACATTATTACCAATAATACATTTTTTGAAAAAAAAAATAATACATTTCTGACAAAAAAAAAACAAAAAAATTACCAGCAATACATTTTGGAAAAAATATTAACAGCAATAAACAAAAATTGCAACAAAAAAGAATTAAAATTGCAGGAAATTGATAACTTTGATTTTAAATCGAGTTGAAATTAGTTCGGAGTTGAAATTAATTCTGTGTTGAAATTAATTCCGAGTTGAAATTAACTCCGAAGTGAAATTAGTTTCGAGTTGAAATTAGTTCCGAGTTCAAATTAATTCCGACATGAAATTAGTTCCGAGTTGAAATTAGTCCTTAGTTAAAATTAATTCCGAGTTGAAATTAATTAGGAGATGAAATTTGTTATGAGTTGAAATTACTTCTGTCACTCAGATAGATAGATAGAGAGATATAAACTGACTGATAGATAGATAGATAGATAGATAGATAGATAGATAGATAGATAGATAGATAGATAAGAATAAGCTGAGAGACAAAGTGAGTGAGAGAGATTGAAATAAAATGAAAAAAAATAAGTAATAAAGAAAAAGAAATAAAAGATGAAAGAATAAAATGAAGACGACACAAAGTAGAAGAAACACTAAAGAAAGAGAAAAAGAAATCAGAATAGCCTGATAGATAGATAGATAGATAGATAGATAGATAGATAGATAGATAGATAGATAAAAATATTACCAGCAATAAAAATCTTGAAGGCATTAAATAACCCATTGACACTGATATTCAGTAAAACAAACCCAACCAAAACCATGTTTACCGTGCATATTTTGTTTTCGCTTCCTTAGTGGGCTCGTCAATTTACAGTTAATCAAATGATTTTGAAAAGATAATGATTAAAGTGTTTGGAGAAATAGTCATATGTGATCTTGTTCGACAAAATTTCAGTTCTTGTGAAAAAAGCTCTCTAAGTTTAACATTTTTTTTCGTGCATTTAGAATATCGGGGACATGACAGTGAAGGAGTTCCGTATGACCTAAGTGTAAAGGTCTGAAGTAGTGGAACTAAAGATCGTACCTCAACTGAACATTAAAATAAAGATAGGCTTGTGACTTTGTGTTTCTGCAGAAAGAGATTGCATCGTGGAAAACACGCAGGACAGCGAAAAAACGTTTTGAACTCTATCAAGTTTAGAAAGGAAAGACTAGGCAATTCTTGCCTAGTTACTAAAGAACAGTTTTCCGTTAACTTTATGCAATATTAAAGCATTTTCTATTACCGTATTTAACTACATAAAAATGTATAGGAGTATATCAGACTCACACGCATTTCTGCAAGACATATTCACCCACCCTCCAGATCAGTTTGACCATCGCGACAAAAATCAAGAACAAAGGAACTCATTTCTCTCTGCCTAGACCAAATGTCTCTGGGTTACGTATTTACAGTACGTCTACCTCGCACATAAAATGTCTATCTGATCTATACGTATCTCATGAAAAGAACATTAAACATTTATTCGATATATTTCATCTAATAAAGCGAACATAAAAGAAAAATATCCACTTTTTATTTGCAATAGACTGTTTTTTTAAAGTCTGAAACAAAATTATTTGCTTTGAACATTTAAGGATTTTTGGTAAAACACACGTTATTAATAAAAACCAAAACTCTTTCTTCAGCCCCCCCATGTTTTTTTTTTTTTACTTTCATTGTATTCAGTGTTTAAACCCTAGCGTTTCAGCCGTTATTTTAATCAATGGGCTTTAATTAATTTTCTATTTATTTCTGCTAAACACTTGGAAAAGTGTTCAACCCTCTTTTGTCATATTATTAACGGGACTTACACTCACGTCATCTTCCGTTCTATGACGATAAACTACATCCGGCAGCAAGGCTTCCGATCGGGAGATTTTGAGGGGATGGGGGGTGGAACCACCTCTTAATTGCTTTTGTTTCTAGATACACGCTGACTCGGGGTCGTAGGACCTGTTAGGGTACCAGCTATGGGGAAATAGTTAACCCCAAAACTGGGGTCGAAATACGATGAAAGTATAAATAAAATTATTGTAAAAATACCGGCAATAAATTCTCATAGTAAAAAATATTATCAACAATACATTTCTGTAAAAATATTACCAGCAATAAAACTTGGAACAGAAAAAAATACTGGCAATACATTTTTTTGTCAAAGAAATTACTATTCCTCCCAAGAAATTAAATTTCGGAATTAAATAACCCATAAGTAGTTGCTATGTCGCTAAACGAACAAACATCTTCCGTGTAGGGTTCTCGTCTAATAAGTCGATGAGTATTAGAACCAGTGTTTCAGCGTGATATGGCCGTAAGCCGAGGAATCATCTGCTACAGAAACAGGTTGCTGGTACAATGCAACCAATCATTTTCCAGTAATAATAATAATAATAATAAGAAGAAGAAGAAGAAGAAGAAGAAGAAGAAGAAGAACAACAACAACAACAACAACAATGACTAGCATTGGCCGTAGATATTCTACAGTTTTACTATTTTTCATTGAAATTAATAAGTTTCAGGTCTCCTAACTCCATAAAATATAAACATTCCAAATAACCACTTTATGGCGTAACCACAAACATATTCTTTCGTAGTTATATCTCGTTGAGTTTACGACAGCAGAACCAGCAATACAATAGTAATGGCGAAGCGTAAGGGCCGTGCAAACTAACTAAGGAACTAACTAAGTAACGAAGAGAAAACACGTTGAATTTCTGATGAATCCTAATCCGTAAATTAATGATTGACTAAGCTCAGAGAAAGTATTGACGCTAATAAAATATCGTAGAATTTCTCCTCTTGTATCGTTAAATATCTGAGCTTAAAAACTTTAAGAAAATATTGCCAAAACTACCATGAAAAGATTTGAGAATGACAACGTTTTGCATCTCACTGAAACAAACTTAAAACACTTCTATTTCCGCTTCTTTTTTCTTTCTTTCTGAAACCAAGTAGCGTCTTTCGTATGTTTTTCCACACAATCTAAAGGAAATTGTCCCTTATTTTTTTGGAATTGAGAGGTGACTTTAAACATTCTTATCTTTCCTTCTATCTTTCTTACTATCTTTGTTTCTGTTTGTCTTACTTTCATTTTCTCACTAAATAGCACCTGTGATATGTAATTTCTAAATGTAATTTCTATGTAATTTCTCACTAAATTCTAAATGTAATTTCTATGTAATTTCTCACTAAATTCTAAATGTAATTTCTATGTAATTTCTCACTAAATAGCATCCCTGATACGTAATAGTATCTCTGATATGTAATTTCCATCTTTTCACGCAGTCAAAAAGTAGTAGTCAATTATTCATGAGGTACTGACAGGGCGTAACGGTTGTGTGAACAAAGGAAGTAACGAGTTAACAAAGGTATGGACAATCAGAGTTATTATATGGTTTGGTTTGTTTTGGTTTGGTTTGGTTTATTTAGTTTTACGGCATATCAAGCTCAATGGGTTATTTAATGCCGACAACATTTTTAGGATAGATTCGAATGAATAGAATATGTATTCTTTGGTTTAGATTGGTTTGGTTTATTTTGTTTTACGTCATATCAACCTCAATGGGTTATTTAATGCTGACAAAATTTTTTATTGCTGGTAATATTTTCTTTTGTCAAAAATCTGTTTCTGGTAATATATGTTCTTCAAAATTGTATTGCTGGTAAAAATGTTTTTCCAAAAAGTTTTGCTGGCAATAGTTAACTATTTGACCATAGCTGAGACCCTAACAGGTGCTACCACCCCGGGTCAGGGTTGACCTGGGAACACCAGCAATTAAGAGTTGGTTCCACGCTCCTCAAAACCTCCTAATCAGAGGCCTTGCTGCTGGACGTAGTTT
Organism: Acanthosepion pharaonis; assembly: GCA_903632075.3. Lineage (NCBI taxonomy): Eukaryota > Metazoa > Mollusca > Cephalopoda > Sepiida > Sepiidae > Acanthosepion > Acanthosepion pharaonis. Next base: position 2,404,379 of record CAHIKZ030004191.1, read on the forward strand.
AACGTCTTACCCAGGACGCGGATGCAGTTTAACGTCTTACCCAGGACGCAGCGTTATTATATGATATTATGAAATGTTGGATGATATTTTTGTTACAATTTTTGGATACATTATGCACTAGTGAGTTAGCCCAAATGACTTGACTCACTTTATAGTCCACCAATAGAACGTTAACCAATCAGAAGACGTAGAACATTCAATCCGTCGTGTATAAAGGCGGCCATTTTTGTTCACTCTACCCGAATATCCAGTCCAGCTTGTCAGGCGAAGAGAACCAGAAGGATGAACTATGCTCTGCTATTTTTACCAAAATATCCACTGCTAACCTGAACAACGCTTTCCTACTGTCTTCGAAATATTCACTGCTAACCTCTGGATTCTATACTCGAAGATGACCGTCATCATGAACAACAATTTTTTGTCAGTGTCTCTCCAGTGAAAGCTGGTAATGGAAAAGAACGTCCCCTTAGTGCGGTAAATGATCCTATGTACACGGGTAAGTGATCCTATTTACAGGGGTAAATGATCCTATGCACACGCTGCGATCCTAAATGATTTGAAAATTAAAAGTTGCTGCTTTTTGTCTGCAAGGATTTTACGATTTCAACGATTTAAACGGAAAGTGGAATTTGTATTGGAATGGTTCGCATTGCTTATTCGACCACACCTACTAGAGTTGTTAGGGCCCCACGGCCTAAACAGTAATCGTATTAATTGAAAGATTACTTGACGAAGCCTATCCTTCTTAAAACTGGTTTTGAATTTAGTGTCATACTACTAAGCTGGTTTTCTAGTCAAAGCTAAAAAAAAATACCTGCTATTTAGGAAGTTTTAATTCCCCTAGAATGTCTTCCACGCAAGGTTAGAGGTCTTTATATGCCATGTTATTTAAACTATGGGGGTGATAAATTATTTTTTCTCGAAGTGAACGAAAAAGATTCGTTTAGAATTTGAACACGGTACGCCAATTCCGTTTTCCGTGCTAATAGCCGTTCTGATATACACATATACTATGTAATATTAGAATTGCTCAAACGTAAACAGGAATTGATCTCCAGAACAGAGAAAACGTGTAGATTGAATCAAGAAAACCGCTGAGCATCCATTGGAATATCGAATTCATTTTCAGTAAGGATGTAATAAACGAAAGGATAAAAAAGATTATGAAATCTTACTAAACCAGCAAAATTATTTTCCAAGAAAGCTATTTTCCCATATCTCTCTCTCTCTCTCTCTCTCTCTCTCTCTCTCTCTCTCAAGATTCTTGAAGCTATATACATAAAACAGTTGAAACCTAACCTGAAAATATAAACTATGAAATCTCCACAAATATTCTTAAATGCCTATGATTGGTAACAGAAGCGATTGGTTTCTACCAACGGCTTCCCATACTTAATACATCTCGTTTTCACTCTCGCGTGGTCAGGTGTGACGTAATGAGCTGCGGTGCGATTTTCACTTCCAGCGTCTCGTATGCACGATTTTGTCGTTGCTTGGAAATCTTCCATGTAAACAAAAACAGACTGTCATTATTGTTTTGTCCGTGTATTGTTTAATATATTATAATGTAATTGTCATGTTTGATAATGGCTTATGTAAGCAGAAAGCTTAGATTGGATTAACAAATATGTATCCATATTGTGATTTTCTTTCGTCTTTCAATGGTAATTTTATTAAGTTTATCAGACGATATGAAAATAATTTACATAAAACAAATAGAAAACACTTGTCAATATTAATTAATGAAACATTCATCAATACATACACACACATATATATATATATATATATATATATATATATATATATATGCTGAAGGCATATCTTAACGTAAACAAATTATACATATTATGTTATGAAATGGACAAAGTCCGACAATTATTTTAACATATTTTTTTGTTTATAGGTTATTTTCATAGATACAAATATTTAAGTAAATGTTCTGTTCATAATAAAGAATATTAACAATACTTACCGGCCTGAATGTCCGAGAAACCTCGAAGAAAATTTATGTCCTCCGACATGAATCGAACCTGTTTCCTAAACGGAACCGTCATCTAGCCTGACATGGTATACCACACTTTTTGAAGAGCCGGATACAGAGACCTAGTGCACCGTGTGTCACAAAGATCTCCAACCGACACTCCTCAGGTTTTGAATTCAGAGATGTGCTTCTCCTAGACCAGTTGTATCCAAGGCTATATAAACCAATCTGTCTTGTGTAACTGGGGGGGGGGAAGGATTCATGCCTTTCCCAAGGGTATTAGCACCACTATTATAAAATCTTATGTGCAGGTTGTCTGGCTGTCGGTTCCTGGGAACCGCCATAGGGTGTGGAAGGCTGTCCGGCAGGGAGATCTCGCTTCTTTACGCCGCATAGCCAGGGTTATGATCCCTGGTCGGTACGGGTCAACGGTCATAGTCGATCTACGACAGAATAGTCCCATATATATATATATATATATATATATATATATATATATATATATATATATATATATATGAGAGAAAGGGATTTAATAAGAATTGGTTTGTTGTTTTTGTTTGGCGTCATATCAACCTGTATGGCTTATTTAATAGCGAAACCTAAATATGAAGTTTCAAAATTTCCAATTAATTCAAAAGAATGTCATTATTTCATAATTAAATTATAATTACTTAGCTGCGTTTTCTTTTAACAAATAATCTTAAAAAGTCAGACAAGGAGTGAAAACTTGTTTCTACTTACAAGAAATGAGATTAATCATAGCAAATTCGTTTTTAATTTTTTTTGAAAATCTATGCCATGTTTTCGCTTATGTTATAAAATGTATTGTTTTTCATTTGACTATAAAAATATATTATTGGTAATATTTTTTTTCTTTTTATATATAAAAATGTATTGCTGGTATTTTCCTGGTGTACTGATTTTTTTTTTGAGGGTTCAGTATTTAATTATAATTGTATCACTCACAAGTGCTACAACACCGAGTCAGCATTTACAAAAAATGGTTCGACGGTCCTCAAATCATCAAATTCCTCCATCGGAGTCCTTGATGTAGGCTATCGTCATACCCAGGACGCGAATCCACCAAGAAGAAAATCCATTGAAAATACGCTGATCTCAAAATTCTAGATAATAAAACCAGAACCATATCATCGCAAAAGAGTTGACATTTTTTTTTACGTTCGGTTTCTTCAGATTGGAATAAAAGACAAAATTGGATGTAAGGAAAATGTGTTTGAATTTTTAGCATAAGAGAGGCAATAAATTAAATTAGCTCAGCAGGTCTGACGTCCAGGGATCGGCATGTTTTCTAAGACCATGATCATGAATAATATCAAGGATCATCGCAACAAAAATAGTAGTACAATACAGTAGCCATGTTAATAGAGTCAAAACAGCAGTCTATTCGGGGTAAGATGATTTGAAATCCGACACCAGCGGTTGTAATATATATAAAGAGATATCAAAAATTCCCGAGTCGTCGGAGCTGATAAGGTAATTTAATTTATTCTTCCCCTCATTCTAAATAATCCCAACACATCTTTCTTATAGAGTTTTTGTCTTTCATTCTGACCTGAAGAGGCCAAAACATCACACGTCAATTCGGCGAAAGCATTTCCACTTTGTCACCTTTTCGTGGTTGGTATGAGTATGTGGATGCAGACAGAAAGAGAACGATAGAAAAAGCAACTGAAAGCGACGAAGTGTTTTTTGTCATAGTGTGTTGCTACGTCTCAACTGAATTTTAATCTCTTGACAGTTCAAAGTGACTTCTCGGATTATTTTCCTTCGGCGCAATCACCTGCATCATTCCAACCTTGCAACTTCGACTGCACTCATTCGACAGCGCAGTGATACATGACGTAAATTATCCTCATTGCAGTTGAATCTGTACTGTCTAATCCTGGAGGCATCAAAAGCTAAACGAATTAATGGAACCGTATCAAACGCTGAGCAGGCTGTAAATAATTTAACTCTCAAAATGGCTGCTGTCGCGTGTTAAGACGCCCGTGCGCAGAGATTGCTCAGATAATGACAGAGAATTATATTTTATTTTTTTACTTGCATTTATTATCGTGTACATGATTCCAGATTAAATATCCAGGTGCGACTGGGTAATTGTATCAAAACGAGTCTTCCATACACAAAACTGGTGACGCGTAATGGTATATTGACTGCCTACTTTGGGAAAACGTGATCAAACAGACTGACACATATCTATTGAGAAGACATAGCTTAAGCTTGTCTGACACAAGGCTATAATAGAAAACTCACAACATAGACGAACTGCACAATCGTATACAGTTTATGCGACCGGGAAGTTTGTTACGTATATCGGTATACCGCTGACTGCATTATATACTAAACCGTTGTATACGATGTATCATCATCATCATCACCATCATAATCATCATCATTCTTCGACCTGCCTATGGTTGGTTGGAGCTCTATTGACAATTCTTTTTTACTTTTCTACACTGTTCGGTCCTGCATTGCTGGGCCCAGGTCCCCAATGTCCAGCTCTAAGTCCCGAGTTACGATGTCTGGGAAAGTCAATTTTCATGAGAAGACCCTTCCAGAAGGTTGGCAAAAGAAGTAAGGATGCAACTATTTCACTGTCCCTTCGATGGCAGAGGCCAACACACTATAATCGTTTTTGATTGAGCTTAAGAGAGATTGGTCTCCGGTCTTCGTAAATTCTGTTAAGCGTTTCATAAGATCTCTAGCTGATCTTCTAAGTAGGTTTGTATATGCTCCATTTGATCGTCTTTCAAGACGAACAAATAATCTCCAAGTCTCTGATCCATACATGATAGATAGATATGAACATACATGAGATTGATAGATAGTTCCTCCTCCTCCTCCTCCTCATCATCATCATCATCATCATCAGAAATAGACTCTCGAGAAATCAAATATTTTTTCTCTGTCACGACTGTGGACAGCTGAGTGGTTGATCTCCTGGTGAATCCGTGTATATGAGACTTAAGCATTTGGGTTGCAAGATTAGCAAGATTAGGTCATATATGTTTCATATATGATAAATAGATAGATAGTCAGATATTAACGGTGTGAGATAGACAGGCGGACTGATAGATAGATAGATAGATAGATAGATAGATAGATAGATAGATAGATAGATAGATAGATAGATAGATATGAACAGACCCAAGATAGAGAGTGAGAGATGATCATCAGCAGCAGAATCATCATAATCCTTCCAAAACCTTATGGTTGGTCGGAACTCCAGTGACAATCGCTTTCCACACTGTTCGGTCCTGCATTGCTGTCTCCAGATCCCCAATATTCAACCATCAGTCCCGAGCTATAGTGTCTGGGGAAAGTCAATCTCCGTGCGATGACATTTCCAGAAGGATTCCATATAATATTGATTGAGCTAGGATCGAGATAGATAATCTACAAGTCTCTGATCCATACATAGATAGATATGAACATACATGAGATTGAAATTTATATCGACTCATCCTTACTCATGCAAGTGTGTGTGTGTGTGTGTGTGTGTGTGTGTGTGTGTGTGTGTGTGTGTGTGTGTGTGTGTGTGTGTGTGTGTAAAAAATATAGAAAATAGGAAAGAACTCGTTAGGTAAATAATCCAAAGTTCTTGAATTAAAACTTGAATTAATTTTTGTTATTATTTAAAAAAAAAAACAGTGCTCGATACAAAAGTAGAGCCTAAATATAATTATTTATTTAAAAATATGATTCCATCGTTACATAAGAGATCTCATAATTCTCCTGTAGCGATGGAATCATATTTTTAAATAAATAATATATATATATATATATATATATATATATATATATATATATATATTAATTTTGTTAAATTTCAATGTGTATTTTTTTTACAAATGGAAAATTGTCACATCGTTAATAATTCGTTACACATTGTACACTCACACACACACACACATACACACACACTCACTCACACACAACACACATACACACACACACTCACTCACACACGCATAAACACATACACACACACTCACTCACACACACATACACACATACACACACACTCACTCACACACACATACACACACACACGCACACACACATACACGCACACTCACACACACACTTGCATGAGTAAGGATGAGTCGATTACCCTGTCCACTCGGTGGCAGCAGCCGGCAAACTGGAATTGTTTTTTGTTTGAGCTTAATAGAAATTGGTCTTCGGTCTCCATAAATTCTGTTAAGCGTTTCATGGGATCTTAAGCTGATGTTCTGCGTTTTTCTAAGTAAGTTTGTATATGATACATTTAGTCGTCTTTCAAGACGAGCAGATAACGTCCAAGCTTCCGTACAGTAGGTCTGGTTCAATCAAAGTTCTTAAGGTTTGGAATCTTATTTCGACGAATAAGGGAACAGAAAATTAGTATTTCGAACCGACCAGCCAGTCTATTGGCGTTTATGATTTGTTAATAGTATTGAAGACTGACGCAGAATCAACCACGCTTTTTGTAAGAACCGAATACACAGAACTGGCGCATATTGTGTGCCAAAGGATTCCCAAATATGGATCACTTCCTCAAAATTTGAAATAATAGTCCTTCTACTAGACATTTAACTAAGAGAAGGAATTGTTGAATCATCCCAATTCAAAAGTTATTTACACATTAGAGAATTCAAACTTGGCTTTCCAGTTACTAAATGCGAGCAGCTATCCATTGTTACCCAGTTCCCCCCAATCACACACACACACACACACACACACACACACACACACACACACACACACACACACACACAAACATATATATATATATATATACTGTAAGTTTGGTAGTTCATTCCTTTTATTATCTGATAATCTTCATATCAATATAAATATATGTGGGTATACGTATTGTGTATTGTTGGTGTCTGCATATATGTGTATGTTTTATCGATAGATGTATATATATATACATGTGAATTTTTATAAATATATATATATGTTTGTTAGTATATATATACATATATATATATATTTGTATTTGCGTGTACTTATGTATGTGTGCCTATGTTTTGTGTGTGTATATATATATATATATATATATATATATATATATATATATATAATTGAATGAGTGTATGTTTACATGTATGTATATATGAATATATCTGTACTTTTTTTATATATGTTTGTATATATATATATATATATATATATATATATATATATATATATATATATATATGTTTGTATTGATACCTGTTATAAATGTGCTTGTTTATGTATAAGTGTTTATGTATATTGTTTATTTATGTGCTTGCATATGTATAAGTGTGTAAGGTTTTGTATCTTTTATATGCGTATGTGGATTTATCTGTGTATATATATATATATATATATATATATATATATATATATATATATATATATATATATATATATATATATATATATATATATATATATATATATATATATATATATGTATGGAGTAAGTGTGCATATATTTGTATATATATATATTGTATATATTTTATATCTTAGTGTTTTTGGAATGTTAGCCATAATCTACTTTTGTTTGATAGCGCTTTTAAAATTGCTTGTAGATTTAATAATAAACAGTAGTGTTTTTGTCACATTTTAATCTTGTATGTACTTTTACAATCCTTTATTGTCATCTGGATAATATTGTTAGTATATGTGTAGTTTTATGTACATATATATATATATATATATATATATATATATATATATATATATATATATATATATATATATATATATATATATATATATATATATATATATATATGAATATATGTATATATATATATATATATATATATATATATATATATATATATATATATATATATATATATGTATGTATGTATGTATGTATATGTATATTTCTGTGTATGTGTGTATATATATATGTATTTTTTTAATGTTACTGAGTAGGTTGATATATCTATATTTATTTCTATATGTGTATATATATGCATATGCCTATATGTGTATTCATGTGTGTATGCATGTATATGTGTATATACAGTTATGTATGTATATGGGTATATGTTTATGTATATGTATATGTGTAGGTATACCTTTGTATGTTTCTATGTGTAGTGATGAATATGTATGTATTTTTTCACATATTGTTATATATTTGTACTGGTGCATGTGTAGCAATGCGTATATAGTATATATATGATATATATATATATATATATATATATATATATATATATATATATATATATATATATATATATTTTTGTGTTATGAGGTTTTTTATATATTAGTTCCTATTATTTTTACATGTTTCAACTTTTGAATTTGGTGTTTTCTTATGTGTGTGTATGTGTATATACTTATTTTTCTATCCATTTCTATATATTTTAGTGTCTTCTCTTTTCTTTACGTTGTTTATTGACCAACATTTGTTATTTTATTCTACCTACAATAAGTTTTATCTATTCAACCTTTTTTATCGATATATCTTTGCCCGACCAAGCATAGAAATAAATACAATATGGGAACCAGTAATAAGGAGTGCCAGAGAAAAGCAATGATAACAAAGTTGCAATATGAACTCTGGTAAAGTCATGCAATGATAACAGCAAAAAATTGCAATATGAGCACTGGTAAAAATGATGCTGAAAACATTAGGTTTATAATACTCAGAAGTTCATACCCAGATGTCCTCAAGGACACATGGCACAGTGGATAAAGGCGTTGGTTAGATCCAGTGACAGACCCAAAGAAGGTGAATTCATTTCCTGGTTAAGGCAGTGGAGAACTTTCAGAGGGAAAATTAGCTGGAGATAACTGATAACTGACATCCATCAAACATGGCACGTGGAATTAGAACAGTCTACCCCAGTGATCGAAATAAAGGGTTCAGTTCGAAATTCCGACCACCTGAAGAAGGCCGGAGCGTACAACGGCCGAAACGTTGTGACAAATATGGCGACAAAGATGAGGACAATAGTCCGACTAATGTAAATACTGTATCTTTGCCCGTGTAAGTTATATTTTAATAGTATGTTAGAATTCGTTTACTAACACTTTCAAATTTGAATATTTCTTTGTGTGTACATGTGTGTGTCTTTATCAATGTATGTGTATATAATCGCTTATATGTGCCTTTCATTGTATGTACATGTTTTTAAGGGTCGTGGACGCGTATTTCCTGTATCGTCGCATTTTTGCGTGTTTATATATCTAAATATGTTTACATGTTTGTGTATTATAATCTGATTGTGTATTTATTGTCTTTTGCAAGATTTCACTCTCCACTGCCCATATCATCACTCCAAATGTATCGAAGTTGTAACGAAGCTCAGAGCAACATTAGATTTTAACGTTTATTCTAACTGAATTTTTGGCCTTTCAATAAAAACAAAATAAATAACAAAACGTAAGTATTCTTTCCTCAGTTTCTTCTTTAAATAATTTTATAATTTTTTAACTTAATACAGATTAAATCTAAAATTGATAATTTGAATTTGGAATTTTAAAATTTAATTTTTTAATTTTAAAATTTAATATTAATTAGTTAGAATGATTTATATTTTAGTCTAAGCCTAACATTAAAAAATTAATTATTATAACCAAGATTTGTTGTCAAGTTTTTTGAATTCTCATATACTTGTAATCTGATTGGTCATTCCAGCTTATATGACATCGTTTCCCCTAGCGAGGTATGTTTGATTGATTGAACCTTTTAAAACTCTTTATTTTACTTACAACGCCATCACTTGATAAGTCACTAGAAGTAATGAAACAAAATGTCTATTTTTGTAGTGATTTTATAACAATTTTATGTTATAATTTTCGAATAAATAATAGTGCAATTCACAATGATTGGCGACGAAAAGAAATTTTCATAAAGAATTTGATTTTCTTTCTCCTATAATGGTTCGCAACGATATGGTTGTCACGTTTTTCTATTTCAACTTAACTTCCGAAACTGTGTAACCGGTAAAGTTAGTGTAATTAAACACTCTATATTATTAAACTTTTTCCGATGCAGTTTTACACGTGTGGGATATATAAGAAAGACTTAAGATTCAAATATATAAAGAAATGTATTATATATATATATATATATATATATATATATATATATATATATATATATATATATATAATTTTGTTAAATTCCAATGTGTATGTTTTTACAAATGGAAAATTATCACAACGTTAATCATCCGTTACACATTGTACACACACACACACACATATATATATATATATATATATATATATATATATATATATATATATATATATATCTGACTCTTCCGTCGAATTCGACGTAAGAGGGTCAAGCAGATCAGTTCCTTGGAAACCGATAGCCTGACACCAGCACATGAGATTTGATTATAATGATGAAGGTTTCGTGCAGGACCATCCACACTTTTTGAGGAGCCGAATAGAGTGACCTGGTGCTCTACGTACCACAAGGTCCCCAACTGCCATCCGCAGGTTTTGAATTCAGGGTTGTCCTCCTTCTAGTCCAGTTGCCATCCATGGCTATAGAACCCAGTCTGTCCTGCTATTTACCCATACCTGGGGGGGGGGAGAAGAGGAATCACACCTTTCCCAAGAGTATTAGCACGTAAGTGAAAGTAATGGATTCGACTCTCTGTGTTAATTCAAATATTACTATTAGTAGATGTCTGTGCCTAAAATAGATAATATTTTTTTTTCGTTTTAAATAGTGCAATTCAGAATGCTTGGTGACGAAAATAAATTTTCATAAAGAATTTGATTTTTTTTCTCCCATAATGGTTGCCAACGAATGATTTAAGTAGCACTCTATTCTGCTGTTTACCCATAGCTGGGGCGGAAAAAATGGCTTCAAACCTTTCCCAAGAGTATTTGCGCGCATGTGAATGAAATGCACCCGACGGGAATTCGAACTCAGCTCCCGGGTTTATTAATTGGGCTCGCCATCCATTAGTCTAACTCTCGCATTTAACTTAAATGTAAGTGGACAGGTTGAGGCTCGAAATCACTCCTTTGAGCTTATTCTTTCCTAGAAAAGCTTGTTAAACACTTAGCGACGCCATTAATCGATGTTCTATGAATGAAATAAAAGACCTTTACTGTAAGAATGCCCTTTATTTATGTTTTTAGATTGCCTCATTAAAAAGAAGGAAAAAAAACTTTATTTACCTGTGAATATCATAATCAAACTCCCCATTTATACATCTATTGACATTTCGCCCACATTCATGTGACCCGTACCGAAAGATTGTGGTTTAAAATCCGATATAGAAACCATTTTTTTTTAAATTCTGAAATCAGAATCAATTAAAACCACGACCGTATTTTATTGCTGATTGTCCCTTGTATTGACTTTTAAAAGAAAAAGAAATGAAACTCGTTTCGTCAGAGGATTAATCTGATTTAATTCCAATTAATTCAGATATCTAATTAATTAGACGGCGGCAATATTGAACAACAGCTGTCATGAAATGACACGGATAAAGTGTCAATAATCAGACCAGATTCATTAAAAATTTTCAAAGTTTACAACGCACGCATACAAACAGGCCTTCGTTGGAATAATGCCATTGAATAAATTATTCATGGGATGGGAAAAAAACAACTTTGTTTTCTATTTAGAGTATTTATATACATTTATTTTCCTTTAAGATAAGTTTCATTTTACTTATTCTTCTAGTCACGTTTCAGTTGATTTAAACTTTGACCTCCTTAAAGTTAGAGTGACTTTCCAAGGGTAACTTAAATGTGGCACAAGGCCGAAACCTCCCTAAAGTTATATGTCGTATTCGCTAATATTCTGCAATGTAGAAAAAGAAATTGTGGCCGAGTTAAAAGTTATTAGTGAAGTCCTGTTTGCTACGTAAATTAATTGTATTTGATACGTCTATGGAACCCAGTACAAAATCTAGTAATAAAAGGAGAGTTCTTAAAATGTGAAAAATGGAAAAAAAAGTGAAATTATAATCTGATGGGCTTCCTTACGTATATCACTATTGATTAACTTTTCAAGATAAAGGATTTCATTTTTTGTTTAATCTCAAGATAAGGTATTTTCTTTTGCTTTGCGAAGGATAATCAACTTACAATTAGGTTGCATAGTAAACTGAATGCTAGCCATTAACTTTTATCAAATTTAATAACATCTTTTGAGTTCTTGATCTGGACTGTTTACTTTTTAATAATATGGAATATAATTTTCAAAATATATAATGATATATATTAATTTTTCTTATACCAATTTTATTTTATTTTTTATACTCATACCAAAAGTGGTACAATGATTAGCAAGCTTGCCTCGCTAGAACGGTTACGACTGAGTAGTGTGTTTGATCCTCACTGGGTGCTCTATACCTTCGGCCTTGTGCCACATCTAAGCTGCGCTTCGAAAACTACTCCACTGTCTTGACATGAGTTTATGACTATCAGCATAATATTATGTCCAGTGTTTAATTTGTGATGGTCTATTTTGCGTACATGAAAGTCGAACACACACACACACACACACACACACACACACACACACACACACACACACACACACACATATATATATATATATATATATATATATAGAGAGAGAGAGAGAGAGAGAAAGTTATATTGATATATATATATATATATATATATATATATATATATAAAGATAGATAGATAGATAGATATAGACAGATAGATATATAGACAGATAAAGATAGCTAGCTAGATAGAAAGATAGATAGAAAATTATAGATATTGCTATATATGTATATATAGAGAGATACATAGATATAGACAGATAAATATATAGACAGACAGAAATAGAGATAGCTAGCTAGATGAATCGATAGAGAGAAAGATAGACAGATAGCTAGGTCACTAGATAGATAGATAGATAGATAGATAGATAGATAGATAGATAGATAGATAGATAGATCTTTTACATACGCATGCATTAATTCCAGCCATTATTAATAGCGCATCGTTTCTCTTCCGGTAAACTGTTATCTTGCTATTCAAAGAAGACTTAAAATTGAACAAATAGCAACGTCTCCTGAAATGCATAAATGTTTGCCCTGTTGTATTTTCAAGTATCTGTTGAAAAAGAGTTTAGCCCCCACAAGGATATTCATGCAGATATGCCCACTACATTAGGGTATGACGCCCAAGTTTTATCAACAGTGCAAATGTAATGTAGATGAAATTGGGAGAAGTTTTGTTTCGTTTCGTTTGTCTTACGGCATATGAACCCCAATCGGTCATTTAATAACAACTTTTTTTTCCTGGTTATATTTTTGTTTTGTTAAAAATCTATTTCTGTTAATATGTTTTCCTCAAAAGCGTATAGCTGGTAATATTATATTTTCAAAAACGTACAGCTGTCAACATTATTTTTTTTTTCAAAAACGTACAGCTGGCAACATTATTTTTTCAAAAACGTATTAGCAGTGGCCTTGCTGCTGGGCGTAATTTATCGTCTTACCCAGGAAGCGGATGCAGTCTGATTGTTAACAATTTGCCCATAGCTGGGACCCTAACAGGTGCTACCACCCCGGGTCAGAGTTGACCTGGGAACACCAGCAATTGAGAGGTGGTTCCACGCTCCTCAAAACCTTCCGACCAAAGGACGTAGTTTATCGTCTTACTCAGGACGCGGATTTAGTTTATCGTCATACCCAGGACGCGGATATAGTTTATTGTCATACCCAGGACGAGAAATTGGGAGAGGAAGGGAGTGTCTTGAACTTTCCCAATGCCTTGCCGTCGTTTGATTGTCATCAGCGAGGTCATCTTGCTGATGGTAACAGGTGATTGACTCAAATACCCAGTACTATTATCATATCGTGTGTGAGAGTTGAGAATATTCTGCACAATGAACTTGGAATGACGAAGGTCTACGTTCGATGGGTGCCACGTCTTCTGACACCTGATTTAAAGCGCACCAGGCTGATCGCATCCCGAGAAAATATGACATTGTTTGACGCAGATTCAGCTGGTTTCCTTGAAAGTTTTCTAACACAGTGAATTTCGGGTTCAACATTTGATCCAGAGACAAAGAGAGAATAGATGCAGTGAAAACACTCTTCCTCACCTACTCTTCAAAGAAGTTCAAGGTCGTTTCACCTGCAAGGATAGTTATAGCCTTTGTTCTTTTTTTAGGATTCAATTGACTGTCTTTAAGATGGACACATCATCAATGAAGTGTAATGTGCTAACTTGCTGAGCCAGTAACGAATGGCTACCAAGACAGAAACCCCGTGGAAACTGAAGAAAGGGGTCTTGCTTCATCCAGACAATAATCCAGCGCACAAGCCCTTCGTTTCAATGGCTGATATGAGTCAACTGGTGGATCATTCTCCTTATTCTCCTGATTGGATTATCCTTTTTTCCCCACGATGAAAAAACATTTGCCTGGATACCAGTATTGCAGTAATTATGACATATTTATTGTGGATGTGTTTTTAGACCAACAGGGTGAACAATCAGATGTCAGTTTACCAGGAAACAAACAATGCAGCAGTTAATAAGAAGATTTGAAATTAATGAAAGCAAGATTTCACAGCGCTAGCATTAGTCAGCCTATGAACATTTCAGCCCACCCTCGTATCTGGGAAGGAGAAATGCAGTTATTAATAAGAGTTGGACTTAATGCAATCAAGATTTCAAATCCTTTATAGCCTTAGAACATTTTAGCTCCCCCGGGTACATATCGATTTTCAGTAATAAAGGAAATCAGTCTCATCGAAAGTCCCATTGAGTGATCGAGAAAATTACTAATCTCAGATTCAATATCGATAAATACCGAATGTTATTAGATTTAACACACAGTTTTAATAATTAGAAAAACGACATCGTTTCTTACTATAGCAATATTAATAAATGTCTTCTTAGTGGAAGTTAATCCTATTCTTAATGACACTAACTTGTCGTGATCAACTCCAATTGAAGAACAATATGCCTTCCAAAAGAGGAAGAACATGTATTGTCTTTTTCCATTAGGAAATCAATTCTATAGACGAAGAATGCCGATTATCATTATCCTATTATTATTATTATTATTATTATTATTATTACTATTATTATTTCGAATAAGAGGTTAGAAAGATCTTCAAGTATTGCAAAGACCAATAACAACACACGAGAAACCTATTTTTAAGAAAAGTTTTTAAAAGAGTGTATAAATTTCAACAATAAATAAATAAATATTTCTATGTCTATGCATCCCTATCTCTTCATATATATATATATATATATATATATATATATATATATATATATATTCGAATCGACTCGACGTATGAGGGTCAAGGAGCTCAGTTCCTAGGAAGCGAAAGCCAAACACCAGCACATATGAATTGATTTTAGCGGTGAAGGCTTTGTGCAGAACCAACCACACTTTTTGAAGAGCTTGATGCAGAGACCTGTGCACTACGTGCCACAAGGTCCCCAAACGACCCTCTGCAGGTTTTGAATTTAGAGTTGTACTTCACCTAGACAAGTTGCCCATACCCGAGTGGAGGAAGACTGACGAGGCATATTTTTTTCCTGTAGTAAGTTTCCAGTTTTCTGCGTTAGACCAGTTGACATCCAAGGCTACAGAACCCAGTCTGTCTTGCTATTTACAAGTGAATGTAATGGATTCGGCTGGAATTCGAACTCGGATCTCCGATTTCTAAATCCGGGCCGCTATCGTTAGGAGAAGGATAACTCTGAATTCAAAATTTGCGCCCCTAAATCCCCAAACGGCCCTCCGAAGGTTTTGAATTCAGACGGAAGAACAATTCTGATTTTAAAACCTTCGGAGGTTCGTTTGGGGACCTTGTGGCAGATGGTTCATCAGGACTCTTTATTCGGCTCATCAAAAGGTTTGGTTGGTTCTGCACAAAAACTACACCACTATAATCAAATCATATGTGCAGGTTGTCTGGTTGTCGGTTCCTATGAACTGTGTGGCCTGACCCTCATACGTCTTAGGGTGAGGTAGCGCGGCGGGGAATTCTCGCTTCCTTCCGTACTTGTACTTCTCTGTCCATCCTTAAGTCCCTATCTATCTATCTATCTATCTATCTGATTTTGTTTCTTCCTGTCTATCCCTGTACGACTTTTAACTATCTTCGTCCATATCTGCACACCACTCATTCACTATCTATCTATCTATCTATCTCTCTTTATATATATATATAGATATAGATATATATGTCGACATTTATGCATCTGTCTAACTATATATGTATCTCAGTCTTTTCAATGTCTGTTTATCTCCATCTATCTATCTATCTATCTATCCATCCATCCATCTATCTCAGTGTTCATATCTATCTCTACATCAATATATATATATATATTAAGAAATGGACAAGGTCCGACAATTTATTTATTAAAGACATATTTTTATGTTTAACGTTGTTATTTTATAGATACAAGTATTTAAGCAAATGCTCTGTTTATGATAAACAGTATTAAATAAAACCGGCCTGAATGTCGAGAAATTTTCAGAAAATTTTTTGGATTGAACCTGCATCTATACGGAACCGTCATATTGACGTGCCTTTTTGTAGCTACAAAAGAACCAATCGGTAAAAGGAATTACTGCTTATAAACTCCAACTTTCCAGATCTCGTACCGATTAACTGCTCTGGCGTATCGAATGTAAACAAATGACGTCATATATTAAGAAATTCAAGGTCCGACAATTTATAAAAAAGGGATGCAGGTTCGATTGGTTCTTTTGTCGGTAAAGGAACAAAATTGTTCGTATGAAAAATTTCTCGGACATTCAGGCGGTAAATGTTATTTAATACTGTTTATCATAAACAGAGCATTTGCTTTAAATACTTGTATCTATAAAAAATAACAACGTTAAACATAAAAATATGTCTTTATATATATATATATATATATATATATATATTAATAAATGTACATATACAAATACCAACGTTTAGGTGTGCGACTTAGGTTACTCTGGTTTTACAGCACATCTGACACAATGTATAGCTTATTTTTTTATAAAGTACACAGATGACTCATGAGAATAACGCTGTTTCATAGACAAAAATAAAATAAAATAGAAGAAATGATGCAGGAAATGAACTGTATGTAGTGTTCATTAAAAAAAGAAGAAACTTTTTAAAAATAATAAATAAAGAGAAATTTCAAATTTAATTTTTAAATTAATACTGGCGACGCTGGTCTATTTAAGATTCGGTAACACCCGCCGCGTTAATGAGATGTAAGTGGTGTGAAACCTCAAGCTTAAAATTGGAAATATATAATAAAAAAGATTAATTTAATAAAAAAGATTAATTTAATCCGGCTTCCAGTATTTTAAGAGAAACTATTTTCTGTGCCTACAGGCTATCATGAATTCGTTCCGCTTATTACTATGGCTTGGTTTGGGCTACAAATTCTCAATTTACGTGAGGTGTTTAGGCATCTGTTTTGATGCTCCAGTAAAACTTAGAGAATGCTTTGGCGTTTGCATAATTTTTTCTGCTAAGGGTCATCTTATCGTGATAGAAACCCTTTTTCCAACTATTAGTGGTAGATCCAAAATAAAATTTGATTTGGTCATTGTGCTTGACGCTAGTCTTATAGATATCTCCTTTATACATGCATTTACCGTTCATGGGACAGATTGTACCTTTCCGACACTTACATTTTTTTATCATCATGGCTAACACTGCTACTAGTTCTGTTAAAGTATTTGTTATGGTTTAGTCTATTATATTTGGTTAAATATTGATGAAGGTTTTCAATGGAGCTGTAGTTAATTTTTCCTTTAATTTTCTGAGTAAGGGATTATGGCTAAAACGTTTAATTTAATTAAAATTAATTTAATCCGGCTTCCAGTATTTTAAGTGAAACGATTTCCTTTGCCTACAGGCTATCATGAAGTCGTTCCGCTTGGTTTGGGCTACGAATTCCCAATTTACGTGACGTGCATAGGCATCTGTTTTGATGCTCCAGTAAAACTTAGAAAATGCTGTGGCGTTTGCATATTTTTTTTTTTGCTGCTAAGATTCATTTATGATGTTAGATACGCTTTTTCCAACTATTAGTGGTAGATCCCAAATAATATTTGATCTGGTCATTGTGCTTAACACTAGCCTTATAGAAAACACCTTTATACATGCATTTACCGTTCATACGACAGAGGGTAGCTTTGCGACAATTACATTTTTGATCATGGCTACCATTGCTAATAGTGCTGCTTAAGTATTTTTAATGGCTGCATTATTATTTGGGGTTAAATATTGTTCAATGTTTTTAATGCAGCTGAAGCTAACCTTAACGTTGTTCCTGTTGAAGATTTTTCTGAGTAAAGGATTATGGCTAAAATATTTGTGTACTAAGCTAAGAAAGGTTCTACCGATGTTGGTCCTGACATTACTGTTGAAGGGAGGATTGAACCAAATAATGTTACACTTTCTATTCTTACATTTACTATTGGTATTTCTACTAGTGTTAGGGAAGTACTTTAGTTCAACATTATACTTACTTCTATTTAATGCATCAACGTATTTGGTTGTGTATTTGTCAAAGATACGTTTACTGCTAGGTTTAATAGAGAGCCTATGCTGCACAGATTTGTGTAGATTATTATGAATACATGGCGTGCTGTTAGATTCTTTACTAATATATATGATTATAAATGACTTATAATAAGTAACTTTATAATACATGTATGGTAGGTTAAATTGTGATTGCATCAGAAAGGATTACATACCACCAATGCCACATTTGAGGAAAAGATCAGGTTTAGAGATTTTGTCCTGCAGTGTATAACCACACATTGAACGAAGACAGCGTTTATGAAAAGCATCAAGTTGATTGATGTGTGTTCTGTATGGCGTCCACGATTCTGGCCCATGAAGAAGTGTGGTGAGAATGAATTCCCGACAGGCACTGATTTTTTTTGTTTCGCTGTATCACAGCTCATCAGTGTGGCTAGACGTCCGGTTGCCTCTAGCTACTAGGATCGAAACCCGACTGAATTGGCGACAGTCGGGAATTCTACCACTAAGCCGTTGGCACACGGCAGGGATAAAGGTGTATTTAAGCGTATTTATTTTTAGAAAAAACACACAGTGACTGACAGAAATCGATTCGATTCACCGGAGAGTCTTGCATTTTATATATATATATATATATATATATATATATATATATATATATATATATATATATATATATATATATATATATATATATATATATATATATATATATATATATATATATATATATATATATATATATATATATATATATACCTCTTCATATCTAATATCTATCTATCTATTTATCTATCTCAAACTTTTCATATCTATTTTTCTCAGTCAGTTCATATGTATGTATGTATGTATCATCTGTTTTAATCTGTTTACATATATATATATATATATATATATATATATATATATATATATATATATATATCTTGTCTGATCATATTTCTCCTATCTTTTACCTATCGTTATTCATATCTGCGCACATCTCAGGTCTATCTATCTATCTATCTATCTATCTATCTATCTATCTATCTATCTATCTCTGCCTGGTCATATCTATCTATCTATCTATCTATCTCTGTTCATATCTATATCTGTTCATATCTATCTATCTATCTATCTATCTATATTTCTCTGTCCGTTTATACCTATCTCAGTCTGTTCATATTCATCTATCTATCTATCTATCTATCTATCTATCTATCTATCTATCTATCATTCCTAATGAATGCAGTTCTTCATTATGTTATTGAATCCCTACATGTGTTCTTTTGCATGAGAAATTCCATCTATATATGGAGATATCAACAAGGTGACATATGGAAGTAAAAAAAAGGAGTGAAAAACTGTAAGTTCAAAAATATCAAAACGAATAGCGATTCTTTCTCTCGACACAAAAGCAATCTCTTAATGGTCCAGTGGTTTGCACCAAAACGCATTCACTCACCAAATATAGCAAGTGATTGAAAAATGTAATTATCTCTAATTGCAAAGATCAAGACGTTAATTGCTTTATTGTTCTATCCGTTTGCAATTTTCCGTTACGCAATCTGCAAGAAACAAACCAGTGGAACTCCGCCAAGACACAATAGGACATTACTTTGGGAATCGTGACTTTTGATATTTTTGTATTGCAGGAATTTTTTTTTTTTTTTTTGAAGAGAGCGTTCCGCTGAAAATGTCCGCATCTCATCTATTCGCCCCTCTTATTCTTAGTCGTTTAAGTTCTTATCACTATTAAGGTATCTACTTCACATGATCTACCTAACTCGTTATCTATCAACCTCGGTCTGATCATATCTATCTATCTATCTATCTATCTATCTATCTATCTATCTATCTATCTATCTATCTATCTATCTATCTATCTATTCAGTGTGTTCATATGTATGTATGTATGTATGTATCTATCTATCTATCTATCTATCTATCTATCTATCTATCTATTTCAGTCTGTCATTATTAATTCATCTATCTATTTTATTGTGTTCATATCTATTATCTATCTATCTATCTATCTATCTATCTATCTATCTATCTGTTTCAGTTTGTTTATGCCTATTTCAGTTTGTTCATATGTAGATATATATGCATGTATCTATCTGTATATATTTCTGTTTGTTCCTATCTATATTCTTTTGTTCATATCTATCTATCTATCTATTTATCTATCTATCTATCTATCTATCTATCTATCTCAATCTGCTCATATCTATATATTTATCTCATTCTGTTCCTATCTATCTATTTATCTATCTATCTATGTGTTATTGCCTGGACATATTTATCTATATTCATATTTTACATATCTTTGTCCTCCCACCACTCAATCACTATCAATCTGTTATATATCTCATATATATTTATATATATATATATATATATATATATATATATATATATATACCTATTTCAGTTTGATCACATGTATGTATGTATGTATGTATCTATCTGTCTATCTATTTTAGTCTGTTCATATATATTTCATTTTGTTCATATCTTTCTTTCTTTCTATCTATCTATCTATCTATCTATCTATCTATCTATCTATCTATCTTATACAGTTATATAGTTTGCTATAATTATTAAATTTAATTAGTCTAATCTGACAGCACGAAAGTAAAAATACTGCTACGGAAGCGCAATTTTAAAAGAAGCAAAAATCAAAGAGACAAAGGAATTAAAATTAATTAGAGTGACAGAAGAAAAGAAAGAAAAGAAAACGAAAAGGTTATGGGAGGTAAGAAGAAAGAAATAACGCTTAAAAAAGACGCCTACTTCCTATTAATACTTAACTTTAATCTTGTCATTTAAATTTGCTCATCTTCATCTATTAGTAAAGCTATAAATGTTTTTTTTTCTCATCCTTATTCATTTATAAACAGATTTTAATATTTCTGCATTTTTCTTTCTTTTTACTACTTCATCTGTCATTAAAGGTTCAAATCTCACTTATAAATGTTGTAATATTTAATATTTATTCATTCCATTCTCAGGTCCTTTATACTTTTCTTTCTTTCTTTCTTTCTTTCTTTCTTTCTTTCTTTCTTTCGTAGTTTTCTTTCTCGTTCTTTCTTTCTTTCTTTCTTTTTTCCTTCTTTCTCTTTTCCTCGATTCATTCCATGTTCCGTTCCTTTATACTTTTCTATACTTTTCTTTCTTTTTCTTTCTTTCTTTCTTTCTTTCTTTCTTTCGTAGTTTTCTTTCTCTTTCTTTCTTTCTTTCTTTCTTTCTTTCTTTTTTCCTCGATTCATTCCATGTTCCGTTCCTTTATACTTTTCTATACTTTTCTTTCTTTCTTTCTTTCTTTCTTTCTTTCTTTCGTAGTTTTCTTTCTCTTTCTTTCTTTCTTTCTTTCTTTCTTTCTTTCTTTTTTCCTCGATTCATTCCATGCTCCGTTCCTTTATACTTTTCTATACTTTTCTTTCTTTCTTTCTTTCTTTCTTATTTTTCTTTCTTTCTTTTTTATTTTGTTCTTTCTTCCCTGATTCATTCCATCCTCCGTTCCTTTATACATTTCTTTCTTTCTTTCTTTCTTTCTTTCTTTCTTTCTTTCTTTCTTTCTTTTCTTTATACTTTTCTTTCCTTTATACTTTTCTTTCTTTCTTTATTTCTTTCTTTCTTTCTTTCTTTCTTTCAACCGTCATCCCATTATTTTTTCCTCCCATTCTTTCTTTCACAAATCCTCTAATTTTTTCTCTCCTTCATCCTTTTTTTTACTTTTCTCATTTTCTTTCTTTTCTTCCATCTACACTTCTTTTTTTTTTCTCTCTTTCATTCAATATTGAAAGAAAAAATAATTGCTAAGCCACACGGCAAAAGAATTACGTGTTTCGCTGTAATGTCACTAGTCAGTTTTCGCGTTATTTTTTAAAACATGTCTTTCAAGTGAATGTGCCGTGTGCTGCAATGGATAAAGTCTCAGAAATATAATCGGAGATCCGAGTTCGAATTTCAGTCGGGCCATTCTAAAAGTTATGAATCTTCTCCTATCTATCTATCTATCTATCTATCTATCTATCTATCTATCTATCTATCTATCACGGTCTTTTCATATCTATCTAGTGGCACTACCGCCTTGCTTGTGGTGAATTGCTTAAAAAATCTATGTATCTTCATATCTGTTCATATGCATATATGTATGCATGTATGTATGTATGTATCTATCTATCTATCTATTTCCGTTTGATCATACATAATCTCTCTATCTACACATAAACAGAATAAAACAGATAGATAGATAGATAGATAGATATGAACGGAATGTGATAGATAGATAGATAGATAGATAGATAGATAGATAGATAGATAGATAGATAGATAGATAGAAAAAAGTAAAAAGCAGAAAGACTAGGTTCTACTGTAGGAAATCTCCCAAGTCTGTTATGAATGTCTCTCCTATGGTACTCGACTATTGCTTGGAAGATGTTCAGGTCTCCCACCACTAGGACGATTTTTACCTCATTTTTCTCAGTGGGAACTTATCGTATAAAAAAATATGTGCTATATATTTGTAAGACTCTCACTGCTCTGTCGCTTCTTCTATCGGCAGTTCTTGGACGAACCGCATTCCTTGTTTCCTCCAATGTGAAACTTCACGACCAAGATCCGCCATTTTAACGAACCATTTTCATTTCTTCCGTAAACCATTGGTGAGAAATAATGGAGTAATGCCGTCATATTCGAACAGGAACTGACCTGTCCTAACTTTCTTGTTTCGATAGAATCCAAAACGTCCCCGCGTAATTTGTTAGTGACAAATTATTTTCCACTCAGCAACCCCACACTGACAAGATGTCCCGTAACTCTCACTGCTCTATCGCTACTAACATGAGAGAGTGTTCACAAGAACTATATTCCTTAGTTCAACTATTTCTAACCTTTACAGCTAGGACCCGCCATTTCATTGATTTCACTTGTGTAGCTTCTTCCAGCGGCCACTGCTCCCCAGAGAATGTTTCTTCGATCACTACAATCTTAACCTGTTCAAGTCTTAGAGTCAACCGTTATCTTCCCTTCATATCCAAAGAAACAGTCTCTAATTTAACCCTGTACTTCAAGTGGCTCCTGTGCCTTGAAAAGAGTGAAAATCACTGTGAAAGGAAATTATATTTATTTTGACGACTATATTCTTTGGTTCCGCCATTTTTAACCTTCACGGCAAGGACCAACCATGTCACTTACATTGTAGAAGACCATCCACATTGCCTCATTACTTCATCGGTGAGAAACAAGTTCCACTCAAACAGCTTCTTCCCACGAACCCCTGCACCGGGAAACAGACTCCCAAGATATTTCCCCGTTCACTACAAACTTATTCGAATCTAGGTTTAACCGTTATCTTCCGCACATATAAGCTTAATGTGTGCCTCTTACTCTGCAGTCCTCTACTACCAGAGGAACCCCGGACCTCATACCGAGTAAGTCTCACTTGCCGCCGGGTGAATAACCACTTGAACAGCACAGCTGCACCTGGAAATCAAGCATTGGGAAGATCTGTAACGCATAGACATATATATACTGAGTGTATCAAAAATACTTTTCCAAATTTTGCATGCGGGTTTCTCACACCAAAAAAAGACAAAAGTCAATAAACATATATCCGCAAATCCTTTGTTTCTGTGTTATTAAGTTAAGAGGAGGTTGCTCTATACGAGTGGCTCTCAACGGATTTTGGGCTATGTCCCACTTTTGTATTTTTAAAATTCTGGTGACCTCCTCCTTGTAATATTTAATTCTTACATGTATGCCAATTACACATGTACGTACATGCACATAAAATGTTTTTATGTATGTATACTGTATATGCATCGTATGTATTAACACGTATTAAACACAAAATGTTTTTATGTGTGTATACCATGGCGTTCTATATTAACAGGCTTTTGCGTAACGCCGCTACCTCGATAGACTGGAGGCCGGCTGACAATTAGATCGTTTTAGTTTCAGTTTGAGCGAACTGCTGCGTTCTGTGTATTCTTACGTTGTTGGCTCGAGAAATTCAAAGGAATCTTTTAATTTTACCTTTGGTTGGAATATCATTTAACTTATTTATTTAAAGTAAGTATATTTGATTATTTTAGTTTGAGTCCATAATTTAAATTGTAAAAAGTAAACATTGGTGCTTAAATTTACTCGCACAAAAAGATTTACTTAAGTTTAAAAAGCCTTAACATTTTTAAATTAAAGTTTAATTCATTTTTGGCATTTCCCTCTTAAAGTTTGTTCAACATTTTTTTTATTAAAGTTTAAAGAATTATTTATTGATAAAATGCAATTCTTTTTGAGAAATTTGTGTTATTTTAAGAAGCAAAACAAAACAACGTTTAACAAATTTGAACAGAATTTAATTTAGTTTCTTCAAAGACGTAAAGAAAACTATTTTTATTATAAAATGAATTAAATGTGTTTGCTTTTTTCATAAATTCAATGTCATTACTTAATTTGATATTTATTTTTGATATCGCTAAAAAAACATTGTTAGTATGAGGGAAAACATAACGTCATCGAAATCAAAGTTTATTTTTCTCAAGTTTTTAACCATGATAAAAAATTAGCATAAGTCAACATTTTTCTATTAAAAGTTCAAGTTTGAATAATAAATTTGAATAAGATTTTAATAGAGAAAGGTTCATTAACATTTCTATATTTATCCAATAGTTCCATTAAAAGTAAAAAAAAAACAAAAAAAAACAAACGAATTTCTTCGCGCTTTTGTTTCCGAAGTTGAAGAACAAATGATTATTTTTACTACATTAGTTACCAATTGGTGAACTGTAAGTATTTTTTTTACTTATTAGAATTAAAGAAAAAAATAACGATAATAAATTTATTACATGCAGTTAATGTCAATATTTTAATTATTTTTTTTAGAAAGGTCTCCTTTTTTACGCCTTTTGTCTACAAAATTTATTTTACAAGACAAGTATAATATCTATCATATTCATTTTATTTTTCTGATATTGTTGTAAAAGGACAAAATGCATTATTTTTACTTTACTTTTAATTGTTTTGCTTTAAGGTAAAAAAAATTATATATATTCCTATTTATATAGTTTAAAGCGTATTAAAATAACCAAACTAAAGGAAAGGCTACTTATGAATGTTTTTAAATTTAATATAAAGTTTTAAAGTAAACAACATTGGCCTTCAAATTTTGATACCATAAAAGTTAATTGAAAAATACGTCCAAAAAATCCACCATCTGTATGGCCAGGTGTGCCAAGTAGTCAAATACCAACACCCTCAGCTGTTCAAAGGAATATAAAAAAAAAACCTCCAGTACTGTTAGAAATCAAATTGCTGATGAACTTAATGCTTTTTTAGAATTAGATAAAATTATACAAATTTGAAAGAAAGTCTGCATAACAACAAAAAATACTTTATATGTCCAGTTGTAGCATTTTTGGATGAAAATATTTTAACTGTTCAATTATTAAAATCTATTGATGGTATTCCTCTCTTTATGTTGAAAATTTATAACAATTTGCACTTTGAAACATTTCATTATGGAGTTAACTGTTATATTAGCAGCCTGTCCAAAAATCATATAAATACAGTTGATACTTGGTCAAAACTGGAAGAAATCATCCGATATTTAAATTCAAAAGCCATAGAATCTTCACAAGAAAAATATCCTGAGTCAACAATTTTTAGCAATGGCTCCCAAAATGGTTGGAATAAAATACAGCTCAGATATAGTTGTGCATGCTTTTGGGTACTATGCAAGATCACGGACATTGTATAATGAATTAAGATATGATTTTCAATTACCCTCATTAACAACATTATGAAGGATGACGTCAAATGTTTCAAAACTTAATGAAAAATCTTTTTTGTTATCTATATTTAATACTCTTAATACCAGTCAAAAACGGTGCATAATTCTCCATGATGAAGTATATATCAAAAATATGTTGCTATATCATGGCAAACAACTATTTGGTAAATCAGTTGACAATCCATCTGTACTTGCTCAAACAGTACTTGGTATAATGTTGATATGTCTCAATGGGGGTCCAAATTTTCTTACAAAATTGATTCCAATTTCAAAATTAACATTTTTAACCTTTTTATTTGAAGAAAATGAGTTAACAGTCCAAGCCATCACATCTGTACCAGCTGATGTAAAGGCTATTATATGTGATGGCAACTGCGTAAATCAAGCTTTTTTAAAATTATATCCTACACTTCCTGAAAAACCTTGGTTAACTGAAGATAATAAACATTTGCTTTTTGATTATGTTTATCTGTTGAAAAATATTCGCAATTTGTGGCTGACAGAAAAAACAAGAGAACTAATCGTTGATGATGATGGAGTAAGTCGAGTTGCAAAATGGACACATCTTAAACAGTTATATCGTTTTGAATTTGAAAGACTAGTCAAACTTTCAGATTTAAATGAAATTTCCATTGCTTCAAAGCCAATAGAAAGAGAACGGATTTCTATTTGCCTCAGAGTGTTTTCTGAAAAAACGTATAATGCACTTCTCACTCAGTGTAAAATAAGCGCAGGTAAGAATGATACTGCCCTCTTCATAAACAAGGTTTTGACATGGTGGAAAATTTTAAATGTTAAATGCCTTCAAATTGATAAATTACATAATGATCCTCTACAAGCTGAAATCAAATCTCCAAATGACACCTGACTTTATTTTATCATTGAATTTGGTAAAATGGTTTTAATATGGCTGGCAGTCAAGGTAATCGTAAAAAAACAATTATCCCAAAACACTGCTACTGCCATACATCATATTTGTAATGGAATTGTTAGTCTATGTCGACACCTTTTAGCTACAAGACATAAATATGTACTACTTGGGCAATTTTCAACTGATCTATTAGAAAAAGAATTTGGTAAACTTCGCCAAGGATCAGGTGGCACCTATTTTATAAATGTTCAACAATGTATTGAAAAGCTGCATATTAAACAGACATCATTACTTTTAAATCAAAATGTAAATATTGATGTTAATCCAGGTCACCAATGTACATCTTGTGATTATAAACTTTGTGAGGAAGGTTCAGAAATATTTGACAATCTGGAAAATTTAGAAACATCTCTTTCCAATGAAATAAAAATGGCTCTTGTGTACATAGCTGGATATATTACAAGAAATGATAAACAACCCAGTGAATGTGAAACCCATTTTTATTATGAAAAGTATGGAAAATATACCAATTTAATTGACCGTGGAAAACTAAAAGTTCCTTCTGACTACACTTGTCAATGTTTATTTTTTTGTTTCATCCTTTTCCATACAATAAAGGAAAAGGTTTGCTATAAATCATTAAGTAATATTTTTATGCTTATTTCTGAGTTTCATTTTTTCAACATGGAGAAAAAGCATGCTTCTATTTTTGCAAATATAGTTTTGAAATATTTTTGCAAACATGGCACACCTAGATCAGAAAAAGAACCAGCTCTAAAAGTTTTGAAACTTTCCCAGAATGATTTTGTTTTATTTGTCTATATTTCTGCGATGATTGATTGTTATATACACACTTCGGCTGATGTCTTCCAGCCTTCTTGGGTTTTGTTTGTCAAACCCAGTAACTGTAATGTAAATTTAAACCAGTCTTTATTCACTCACAGGGAATAGATTGAATAAAGGATTCTGTGACACCTGTAAATAATATAAATTTCTGATTCAATATATCTTTTACCAGAAATCATAATTACCTCTTTGTGTTGTTTAACAATTATCAGTGTTCATAGCAAAAATACATATTTTCATTTATTTATCTTTCAACACATCCTATTATCCTCAGGTGTGAATAAAAATGTTATTCTAAGTATTTCATAAAGTGGTTGACTTCCTTTTCTCTTAAAATTTCTGAAAATCCTACATTTTTCAATAGGCCTCCAGTTCTGGCTCTCAGTTGCGCCATGACTTGGCCTGGAGTATAGAACGCCATGATGTATATTGTACATGCATCGTATATATTAACACGTATTAAACACAAAATGTTTTTATGTATGTATATTGTATATGCTTCGTATGTATTAACACGTATTAACATTAACACTCCCACTCAGACTCACTAGAAAACAATTCACTGTTAATAACTCATTCTCGAATTGTCCCCTTATTCTGTTGGTATAGTAAGCCGAAGGGTGCACATCCTACGCATGCCCTTTCAAAATATTGTCATGCCCAACCGGTGGGGCATGCGACCCACATTGAGAATCATTGGTCTATACCAATAAAACAACATGACTGCGTTATAGACACAAAATTAAAGATTAGTGGAACTAACAACGCAAAGGATTGTTTACAAGTTAGATATTTAATTTAAAATGTCCTTTCGGCATTAAATAACTGACAGGGTTGATACGACGTTAAAGCAGAACAATCAATCAATCTTTTCGAAGCTAGCTCATTAAGCAAACAGGAAATGCATCGTACTAAACTCTTGATTAACTATGCCGTTGGAAATATATTATATTAGACGAACAATTTCAGAAGAATTATATTTCGCGATTCTAGACAAAATATCTTTACCGTGGTTTGCGATCTGGGTAAGTAATATGACGATTTTCGAAAAAGGCTGCGTATAGATGGGATTGAGAAAAGGACAAAAGAAAAATACGGGAACACGGCAACAGGAGATGGCGATTGACGTTTAAATTTTCGAAGATTGTAATCATCAGGGAAGCAAGTAAAGAAACTGCTGGAGTAAAATAGGCGGTTTTATTTAACTATTTCATCAGTAAATGCTGGGGCCTAGCTGACCAATCTAGTAGCGCGCTTAAATGCATCTAGCCGGGGCACCAGTTAAAATAGCTCGACAGAGGAGTTGCCATGAAAATTTGTAGAAAAGACAGAGGGAAGCCATTTCACTTCTATGAGAGAGTGATTGAAGTCGAGACGTAAAATCATGACCGATTACATTGCAATTCCTTCTTTGGATTTTGTCGGGAGCCGCCAGATGAACAGCAAGGGCACCAGACCAGATATGGTAACAATACTAAATGCGTGGACAAATATTAGATTTGTAGATGGGTACGACGAACGAAAAATCTTCTGGGACGAGACTGTGAAACGACTTTCCTTGCAGAAGATGCAATGTATGTAGTCCACTTCAAGTCACTGGCATACGTGAGGCCGAGAAGGCTTATTGACACGCTGTCCCGGAGTCGAGCATCAACAATGTGATGGCGGCGTAGATTCGGGAATCGGTGAGACGAGTTTGAATTCTGATCAAGTTCGGTACATTCACGTATGTATGTATGTATGTATGTATGTATGTATCTATGTATCTATCTATCTATCTATCTATTTCAGTCTGTTCATAGATAATCTCTCTATCTAGACATAAACAGAATGAAACAGATAGATAGATAGATAGATAGATAGATAGATAGATAGATAGATATCAAATGACAATTGGAAAAAATCATACATTTTGCCGACTCGTTTCGTCTTCCGACTTTTTCAAGGCAAAAATGAAATCGAAATGTTTTTGCTGTTATAGTTACATTAAAATTCAAAATTAAAAAGATAGACGCTTGTGTCTAAGCCTTTTTTTCTGGTTAATGTAAATTACCTTTATAGTAAGGGATTATAATCTGTCTTGTCCACAGAATTCATCTGGGAATTTAACTATAGATAGATAGATAGATAGATATGAACTGACTGAGATAGATAGATGCCGGAGTAGAGCATCAACCATGCTGATGGGGTGCAGGGAAGTTTTCCTGCGGCGGTTAAATGAGAGCAGTTTAGTTTTGGATGCATTGAGGTTTACACGCCATTTACTGCCCCAGTTAACAACTAATTAGAGACCCTTTTCAAGAGCAGCGGTCAGGTTACCTTTGTCAGCGCAGCCGGATTTATTATTGACACACCAGTAAATAGTCGTGTATGAGAGGGAGAAGGCGTCTATTTCTGTTCTTTAACATCAGCGAGTATTGTCGTCTCATTTTAGTACATTGCATGTGGGGACAGCGTACCAGGTACGTATTCGGGAATCGGTGAGCCGAGTTTGAATTCTGATCAAGTTCGGTACATTCACTTTTGCACCAGTACGATTGGGAAAAATAGAATACACCTTATTTCCCTGTATTAAATAAGCCATTTTGTGGCTTTCACAACACAAAGAAAGAAAAACACTTGTAACGCGTCAGGAAAATAACTCACGAACGCCGTAGCCAAAACTGCCTGAATTTTCTTTCCCCGCGTCGACAACACCAACTGCTTTTATCGGCAGAACCTATTTTTTCCATTAGTCGACAGCCGGGATAGGATGCTCCGTAATTTGCATATTAATATACTCTTATAGCGACTCCCTGCGACGGACTTGTTTCTTTTTCGTCACAGAATACACGCGACGCGCTGTCGCTTGGGTTGTCGAGGTAAGTCGCTATAAGAGTTTTGCTGACTACTTTTTTTGGCAATCCCTCCCCGGCAGATCGCACACAAAACACGAACTTTTTCCGGGGTACTTGATTATCTCGTTCACTACACTCCCCCTGTCACATAAGTGACACCTACATGGCGGGCCTCTTATTCTTAAGCTTCTCCGGAGCGGGGCGACTGTTGGAGGAGATTATGTGTTATGTTCTGAGGTTTCTTCTGATCTGACAACCTCATGCGCAGAGTCTTCATCATCTGAAGAATGTTCTGAAGATTCTTCTTCTGAAGATTCTTCTTCTGAGGATTCTTCTGGTCTGACAACCTCACGCACAGAGTTTTCACCATCTGAAGAGGTGCTAGCCCTACCTCCGATGGTAATTATTTGTTCACTTTCTGAGCACTCACTGCTAGTGTCACTTGTTGACGTATCTGTACCTACATAGTGACGCAAGTCCTTTATGTGTCTTGGTATGCCATCAACCAGCACAGAACGCGAGTTACTTAGTCCAGTGACATGCCCCACCCGATACCGGGTTGTACACCGGCTATGTGGAGATTTCACTCACACGCGATCGCCCAAGTCATACGGCGCTCGTTCGTTTATCCGTTCAGTTGAACGCGTTGCGTCAATGCCTCGTAGCCGACTTTGTACTGATAAATCATGTTGGCTGGCGCAGTTGAGGGAGATACATTATTGTCTCTCGGAGTAACATTGTACCAATACACCGCCTCCATTATGGAACACTGCTTCCTAGCAGCGATTCTTTTGATGCTCCGATGACATCGCTCGATTATGCCATTCCTGTTGGGACATACGCGCACCGAAATCTGAGGTGTACTCCCCACGAAGCCACAAAATCTTTGAATAGTCCACTGCGGAATGCAGTGTCGTTGTCAGTGAGGAGTTCCGTCGGAGGTCCACGTTCAAAGAACAATGACCCCAAGTGGTCAATGACGCTTGCGGAATCCTGTCGACGCAGACGCCGCCAAATAGTGAACCGGGTTGGGCCACAATCAATCAGGGTTAAATAATGATGTCCGTTATAATGGGTGATGTCCATTCCAACACGGTGCCACACCTTGCTTACACTCACTTGTCCTTTTTGCCATTGCACAGGTGCTGGGTCGATGGACTGACACTCCTTGCATCTTGGCTTCAGTTACATTCCCACCACCATAAAATAGCTTTCCTGTGCCTTTATAAACACTTTCGTGGTAATTGTTTTTGTATTCAGTTGTTCTAAAAGTGAACAGTTGCATTTTTAAAATCTTTTGATTTGAACTGATTATTTTGTGGTATTGGATTTTGTCTTGGATCATACATGTAAACAGTAACGTACCGGGTGACGTTTACTCTAGCTACGCCACTACATGGGGGTACAGATGCTTGAAAGGTAATTAACGTCCTCTCATCTTAGTTGCAGTATATACCACATCTTGACTTCTTGAGTATCGAGGAAAGACAAAATGGTCAGTTCAGACGGCTATGCTTGGAAACGAACAGCCCTGTTTAAGTTGAGAAATCATACTAATTTTCAGTATGCCTACAATTCAAAACAGCTATGATGATAATTTTCGTGCGATTCAAACGACAGTTGCTTTATTTTACCGCCATACACTTATTTCGGTGAATTCTACTTCCAAAGGTTTGACAGACCAATGTCTGTATTCGAAGAATTTCGGCTCGTTTATGCTGTAATTTCAAAAAACTATAAATCTTTCCGATTTCCGAGATCTAAGCTCTTTGTACCTTATTTCTTTTACTGTATTCTCGATTGATTTGAGAAACATCTTACAAGTCACCGTAAATGGACATGAAGTAGTCATCTAAACCAAAAATGAAACTATAGAGCATGCCAGTAGAATTGCGGTTATCGGACCGGAGATTGGCATCAACTAATCTTGACCTTGTCTTCATTTGCCCACGGAGAAAAGCATGAATCCTTTTCGTCTCCCCTTAACTATGGTTTAAATAGTAGGTTCTGGGTTATTCTACATAGCTTCGCCAAATGCCCCTAAGGTGTCGCTGTTCAAGTTCTAGAAAAAGACAAACATTTCTTTTCTCTTCTTTCTTTAACCTTCTCCAAGATGTATCAGACGTAAATAATGGCGTTCCCGCTGGGAAACGTTCTTCCCCCGTTCGACTGACAACTAAATTCTTACACACTCACTCACACACACACATAGCTAAGTTTTTATTATGCAGTTTTTTGTTTGTTTGTTTTTTTGTTTTTTTTAAATCTGTTTACGCATTAAAGTAATTTTCTATTGTTAATAAAATACGCATTAACACTTTTTGTTTAAAATTAATGTTTTGTCTGGACTCGCTTGAGTCCGCCAAATATTGATTCCGTGACAAATGTACCAGGAACCATTAAATATCTGTCTATATTTCTGTAATGGGCAAATGGCCAAGTGGTTTCAACGTTCGCATGAAACCCGGGTTCGAATCTCGCAAGAGTCGATTTGTAAGACTTCCTGATGTTATCAGATTACCTGAAAAACATACCACGGGTTGACATAACCCTTGTATGGGAAAATGGGTAGACGGAACCCTTGGGGGCCGTCGATAGCTGTACTAGCACAAAGTTACAAGTCATCTTGGCCGAGGGCCTGAACGTATTGTTGATCACGCTAGATAACACACTCTTTCCCAGTAACTTTAATTAAGGTCTGCTTAGAATTGTTGCAGTATAAACCACAGGTGGGCTCTGTGTGTGTTGAACAAACACAAATGCGCCTGAGCAAGCGTCTGCAATAGGGATTGTCTAACCGTCCTAGTAGATGGGTATCCTTGAATACGAGTGGCCAGATATACATAATTCTGAGACTACACTAATTACATCGCTCGAATTGTTGTCCTCGTCTTTATTGACATAATCACGACCTTTCGGTTGTTGTACGCTAGGGCCTTCTTCAGGTGATATACATCGGAATTTATTTAGTACACAGCGGTAGATTGTTGTAATTCCATGTGCCCTGACTTTGCATTCGAAAGAACGGAAATGGAATGCCAGATTGTGCCATTCTCGGAGATCAGCTTTAAAAACGAGGGAAACATGACGTGAGTGCAATTTGAAAATCAAATGATTTCTTCCATTCTTTAAATTTAAAATTATCAGCGTCCCTTTTTCTCCTGTGCATGTATAGCCGCTTCAATTTAAGCATCAATTAGTATTTTTTTGTGTTTTGACAAATAATGGTGATTTTGTGACATTTTAATCCTGGCTGGATGAGCATCCCTAACCAACCACACACACACACACACACACACACACACACACAAACACGCACAAATTGTCAGTTTGGTTGGTGTGTGGAAGGTATGTAACCGTTAATTACCCATGTAGCATTTTAAACTTGGCAAAGGGTATAAAGTGGAATTTCCACAAACACCTGTTGCCGAGCGACTGATAATTGTGCGAGAACGCAGGAAACATTTAGTTGTGGTTCGACACAGTTCATCTGGAATAATATATATATATATATATATATATATATATATATATATATATATATATATCTTTATATTCAAATGTAACGACGACGAAAAGAATAAGTATTCAAGCGTTCATAGCATTAATTTAAAAGAGGGTTCAATACCAAGAGTAGAGCAAAATTTATTTATTATAAAGATGTTAGATACGGACAAACAAGTACTCACGACAAAGATATATTTTGTTTCGCTGCGAATGTATCTCGACAGTCGAGGAACAAAGATGATTATAAAAGATTCTATTCAACAAATAAGAAATATATATATATATATATATATATATATATATATGTGTGTGTGTGTGTGTGTGTGTGTGTGTGTGTGTGTGTGTGTGTGTGTGTGTGTGCAGATATGTGGAAAAAATAGGAAAGATCTCGTTAGGTAAATAATCCGGAGTTCTTTAGTATTTTTGGTTTTATTTAAAAAAAACAGTGTTCCATAAAAAAGTAGAGATTAAATTTTAAGTATTTTTTTTTTTAAATATGATTCCTTCGTTATATAAGAGTTCTCATGTTTAAAAAATGAGAGCCAAAAACCTCACTATAATTATTAAAATTAAATTGAATTAAATTATCAAGCCATGTTTCATCCTCAAGCGAAAATGTAGGAATAACCAATCTTGAAATTTACGCATCTTTATAAGCATGTTCATTCGCAAAATTAATTACTATGGAAATGGCTGTGGCGACTATGTTGATAAGGGGCCTAAGAGATAAATTTTATCCACATATCAGTCACCTTGGAAAGAGGTCAAGCTGAGGTAGGGTGGGGGTATCCGTTTCAAAGCGAATGATGACATTCATGTGTGCACATCGTCTGGTCAGTCATAGCAAAAAATAGCTTTTGGCACCATAATATGTCGTTAAGTGTCTAGAGAATTTTGTTTTATTTTATTTATTTATCGTTTTATTTTTTTTTTCTAAAGGGCCGTGCCGTACTTAAAAGCGTCGCACTAAACTACAATTTTTTTTTACGACTTCATAAAGGTTTTTTCTATCTTATCATTCGGTTAAGGTTTTAAACCTTTTATTAGACTATGAAATTTTTTTCATGCTAATTATTTAATGCGAAAATTTGTTGATGTCGGCAGAAAACCGTTAATTCAGGTCTATGGTTTAATAAATTTTCATTATTTAGAAACTTAAAAAAAAAAAAAAACTACACATTATTAATAATATATAACTATAATATATATATATATATATATATATATATATATGACTTGATCTCGTTATATATATATATATATATATATATATATATATATATATATATAAATAAATGAAGGTACTGCTTGGAAAA
>CAHIKZ030004191.1:2445000-2472500 GCA_903632075.3 Acanthosepion pharaonis
ACCTTAGTACCTTGTCTGTCGTTTTTAATGAAACATGCATAAAGGAAGGATTGCTGCCAAAATATACAAATATATATATATGTGTGTGTGTGTATTCGTGTGTGTATATATATATATTAATGTATATATATATATTATTGTATATATATATATATATATATATATATATATATATATATATATATTAATGTATATTCCGATGATTTATAAATGTCTGTCCTGATGAGACAACGTTATATAGGTATACCAGAGTTTGGCATCTGATATCTTCTCCTCTGTATGAACCCTGAACTAACAGCAGTCACTATGAATGGATGTTCCCTCAGGAAGGCCTCAAAGGCAACCCATCGTAGGTAACTGAAGTGGATATATACGATGCATCGCTAAAAACGCTGGAAAAACGCTCGATTCCCTGTATCGCTCCAGGAACAAACTGGCAATCCGTACTATCTTCAACATTTACAAGAACTAGATCAGGCCTAAAATGGTGCGCCACTGTCATATTTGGATAGGAGATGATGTGTACTCACTTTCCCGGCGTAATAAAGTCAAAAACCGTCTCCGTGTCATTGTGGGTGACAAATTACACACACACACACACACACACACACACACACACACACATATATATATATATATATATATATATATATATATAGGAAGAAAAATACA
This sequence comes from Acanthosepion pharaonis, assembly GCA_903632075.3. Taxonomy (NCBI): domain Eukaryota; kingdom Metazoa; phylum Mollusca; class Cephalopoda; order Sepiida; family Sepiidae; genus Acanthosepion; species Acanthosepion pharaonis. The sequence continues at coordinate 2,445,673 of CAHIKZ030004191.1, forward strand.
GAAAAAACAAACAAAAATCTTAATATGCAATTATGCTGTATTAATGTTAATATAAAGTCGACGTCAGACGTTTCGATCTATTTAAGACCATCTTCATGGACATTTTCATTTAAACATAATTAACATTAGAACATATAAATATATATTTTTGTTTTTTTTTCTGTATTTTTCTTCATACTGTCGGATCTATATCCATATATTTGCTTTATATATATATATATATATATATATATTTATCGCAAAATCAAAATTAGCTCAACATGGGATAGTCTATTTAAAGCTGTTCTGTACGCGGGTACAGAACAGAATATACCATCACATGTTGAGGTAATTTTTGTTTTTGCTGCAAAATAATGCAGATGCTGTTACAATAGATTCATCGAATTGTCTGTAGATCAGTTTTAATAATTTAACTAGGATCAACGACGGGCATCTCAAGACGGGCGTGAAATGAGTCACACGCTTTGGCGATCATGTCCATAGCCGCGTGTTGTGGGCGTGCTTGTTGGTCTTGGGATCGATCACGCCCCAGAAATATAGTCAGGGGGGTTGCAGTCAGGTGAGGAGGGCGGCCACATGTTCCGAGACCAGTGGTATGAAACATTGTTTAGCAGCAACACCTAGGTCGTCTTGGCCGAGGTGCTGAGGAGCGTGGTGAAGCTTTGGATGGCCAAGATCGCTGCCGGACGCCCCTATGTCTTCCAGCAGGACTCTGCTCCTGCACACAAGGCCAAGAAGACCCAGACGTGGTTGCTCAACAATGTTCCTCACCACTGGTCGCCGGACTTGTGGTCACCCTCCTCACCCGTCTGAAACCCCTTGACTATTTCTTCTGGAACGTGATCGAGAACAAAACCAACAAGCACGTCCACAACACGGTCGACTCTCTGAAGGCTGCCATCGTGGAGGCGTTCGCCGCTAGCGTGTGACTCATTTCGCGCCCGCCTTGAGATGATCGTCGCCGCCAGCGGCGGTTACATTGAAAAATAATGTAGTATGTAACTGAAACTGTTGATAAATAAACTGCCGGTTCTCTGCATATAAATGTTTTGTTTTTATTGCCTATTTCGTTTCCTTTTTGTCAAGTATCGGATTTTGCTGGAAAACCCAGTATATATGATTATTTTATACACTCCAACCCTTAAACACTCCCTGCTCTATTGCACCTTTCATGGAAAGTGCGTAGATAAAATAGATTCCTTAGTTCAAAGCAGTTCTAACCTGCACTGCTAATACACGCCGTTCCATTGGTTCCACACGAGCAGCTTCTGCCCTATGAAACCGACAAGCAAGAGGATATTTTCCCGATCACTACTAACGTAATTTGTTCAAGTTTCGAATGAACTATTATCTTCGCCATCTATCCACATATAGTGTTCCCCTTACTCTGAAACTCTCTACTTCGAGTGTCTCCCGGTACTTTTACAGTGTGAACTTCAATGCAAGAAAAATCTTAGTGTATACTTGTATGTGTGTATGCATATATATGTGTGTGTTTATGTAATTCTAAGCAGTAATGATAGAATTATGAGAAAATGATTTAATTATCGCAAGCGCTTGCGATAATTAAATCATTTTCACATAATTTTATCTTCGCTGCTCAAAATTACATAAATACTCGTGACATCTTTTTAAATAAATGATGAATGAGATAAATATTTCATAGTGCTCGATCAATTAATTATTTTGGGGTCTAAACTCCTCGTACGATTGCTATTAATCCTTTAAATGTAAATATCGCCTCTTTAGTGACTCCGAAATATGAAGGCACATTTGAATAGCAAAGTATGCATCTAATTTTTTTTTTTAAGTGTTTCACCCCAAGCAAGGCGGGAAGCCACTAGCACGCAAGGGGTTACAGAGAGTTGGAGCGAGAGCAAATAGGAGTGATAGAGGAAAGGATGAAGAGAAGGTTAAGGGATAGATCAGGACATCCGGAGACGTCGATTGACATTACATTTGAATAGTTGGAGATTATACCTATCAGGGAAACAAGAAAAGGGGAGGGGGATCCACAGGCGTGAAGTGCGAGACATGGAGTAGAGACTAGAGACTGCTACATTTAACAGTTTCGAAGGGTGAGAGCGAGATGCCAACCTAGTTGAACGCTTAAATTCATGAAATCTGGGAACCAGCGAAAGCAGCCCATCGGAGCAGTTACCATGAAAGTATTTGTAAAAAAAAGACAGAGGGAAGCGACGACACGTCTGTGAGAGAGCGGCTGTAGATGAGATGCCAGATCAGGGCCAATAACATTGCATATCCGTCTCTGGATTTTATCAAGGACCTTGAGACAAACAGAAGGGGCTCCAGACCATATATGGCATCAATACTCCATGCAAGGGCGAATGGTTGATTTGTAGATTTGAAGGATCGACTCCGGAAAGAGAAAAATTGTCTGTATTGAGACACAGGAAAAGTTCCGCTAGAAAAAATTATTTACATTGTTCCAACTAATACTATTCTACAGCCAAGAAAGAGTTACACTGCTGACATATAAAATGACTCTGTCATTTTTCTCACACACATTTTGGTCTTTCTTTCTTTCTAACCTGAAGAAGCCAGAGGGTGCACGCGATTTCCGACGAAAGACGTCGTGAATATAATTTAAATATTTTTCTTATCATCCTCACTTTTGTTTCAAGTACCATTCGACATCCTACAAACACATATTTAGTACCGATCAGTTATTTCCTACCTGTTTCCTCTGAGTGTGAGTACACACTGTCCGACCCAGGAATTGAACCTACAACCCCTACGTCACCAAATGCGCAAATCATCGCTTTTACCCACTACGGCCTAGTCGAAAGTCCTAATATAAACAGTCTAACTAAACGTTTCAAGAGTTTGGCATTTTACAAATAATACACCGTAAGTATGATTGGTTAGTAAGTTCCCATTCTAACCATAAGACCCGGGTTCGAATCTCACCATAGTCGATTTGTCATAAAAGAGACTTCCTGATGCTATCGGACTGGAGGGGAGCGATCCAAGCGTGTGGCATTTTTGTAAAGTGTCTGAAAACCATACAACGGCTTGTAGAGCCTTTGTAGAGAAAATCAGCAGACGGAAGACTTAGGCGCCATTGATAGCTGTGCTAGCACATAGTAACAAGTCATCGTGGCCGAGGGCTTGAGCGTGCTGTCCTTGTTGATCACGCCAGATAACACGCACTTTCCCAAAAACTGTAACTAAGGTCTGCTCAGCATAGTTGCAGCATAAGCCACAGATGGGCTCTGTGGTTGTTGAATAAACACAAATGCGCCTGAGCAAACGTCTGCAATAGGGATTGGATAGCCGCCCTAGTTGTTTGCCGTAATGAGTCTGAACATAATTTTTATTTAAAACATGATTGATGGATAGTGTGTTAGCGTTCCGATCCTAAGTTCCAAGTTCGATTCTGACGATGTTATATTTGCCAGGGACGTTATTTCTTGATGATATTGATCTAGGGGAGACATCTTACCGTGCGACATTTTTGGAAAGTGCCTGAAGACAATACCCAAAGATTGTGAGTCGTATGCACTGGCTCGCCTCCCAACATCAGGACTGTCATTCCCTCTCTTTTCTCATGTCTGGTGGCGGCGACGGAGATTACTGTGAATGACCAGCCTGCTCCTGAAGCGTCGTGAGCAGGAGTGACTGAGGAGTGTGATTCTTGGACGCGCCTGGATGAGTCTGGCTCTCCTGAAAGCCGGTCGCAGATCCTCTTCATGTTGAAGATTGGTCTCAAAATTCTTGTTCCCCACTCGGATGATGCTACGATTTGCAGCAACGTTTTCCCAGGGTCAATTTTGGTGTAAATGATGTTTTCAACTGATACCTGAAGCGTCGTTTTGGGCCTCCGCGTCGCGTCTTGTTGCTGGCAAGTTGTCCAAAAAACTGGGTAGACAAAACTATTCGGATCCCATCAACAGTTTTGCTGGTGTGAGCGAAGTGGCTTTGTTCAAACGGCTCCTTACCTAAGACCTGCTCTTCGTAAACAGCAGCATAAATTCGCAAATTGCTTCTTTGGGTGTTGATGAAACAGTTTTTCTTTTTAGAGATTAGCTAACTCCTCTTGAAGATGCGGATTATCTTTCATCTTTTCTTTTTTTCATTTCTGTCATTTTTCTTTCCATCAATCATGCTTATTTTTTTATATTTTGTTTTCTATCTATTTCAGGTTTTTTTTCATATTTCTATTTATTTCTCTAATTTATTTTATCATTTAGCTTCCATCTTTCTTTCTTTTCTTTTTTTCTCATCTTTTGCTGCCTTTCTTTATTTTCATGTTTTTTTCTCTTTGAACTTCTTTATAATTTAATTAATCAGGGTCGGATAAATATATTTTCTTCTAAGTAAATATTCTTTAAGCATCACTATTAATTTTATTTTTTTTTTACTTTTTTCCTTCTTTTTCTGTTCCGTTTTCTTCTGCTATCCTTTCTTTCATTTTTGCTTTCTTTTTTCCATCTTTCTTCTTACATTATTCTTTCTTTCTTTCTCTTCCATCTTTCTCCTTACATTGTCTTTCCTTCCTTTATTTATTTCGCCTTCTTTTTCTTACTTCATTTGTTAGTTTATTCTTTTATGAATTTTATTTTATTTATTCTTTATTTTATTTCTGCCGCACTTTTTCCTCTACTTCTTTCTTCGATATTTCTGTTTTCATTTTCATTCTTATGGACATCTTTCTATTCATTCTTTCTTTCTTTTCCCATTTTTCTTACCTTCTTCTTTCAACATTATTTCTTTCTTTATTCCTTCTTTCATTCTTCTTTCTTTTTCTTTCTTCTTTGTTTTCTTCCGTTTTTTTCTTATATTGCTTTTCCTTTCTTTCTTTTTTCTTTCTTTTTCTTTCTTTTTCCTTTCTTTTTCTTTCTTTCTTAGTCTTTCATTTTCTTTCATCATTCTTTATTTCTTTTCTCCCATTTTTCTTTTATATTGGTTTCCTTTCTTTCTTTCTTTCTTTCTCCTTACTTTTCTTCTTTTTTAGTGCATTTGTTAGGTTTTTTTAAGTTTTTTCTTTCTTTTACGTCTATTTCATGTCTTTCTTTCTTCCATCTTCATGTTGTTCCTTTTTTGTGGCTTAATTCAATCATTTCTTTTTGCTTCTTCTAAAAACTATTTTCTATCATCGTCTTTCTTTCATTCTTTCTACATTAATTTTTTCTTTCAGCTTTCTTTCTTGTTCCATTGTTTTTTTCTTTCTTTCTTTTTACATTCTTCCATTCGTCTTTTTTTTTACTTCTCTACCTTCATTTGTATTTTTTTGTTGTTTTTTTTTTTCTGTACACAAGTTCTTTTTCGGTTCTCCATTAAAGAATTCGTTTTGAAAACTCACTAGCATTTTCTTCCATTTTCCTGCATTAATTTATTTTTCAGCAAGAATCATTAAAAAGTTATTAAGCGAGTGTCGTCTGCTAATCTTTTCTTTTTTCAGAATAAAAGACGACTTTTATTAAATCGCCATATTAAGCATAAGCTCAACATCAAGACAATGATTTCTGTAATTTCTTTTACTCCTTTAGATTCGGAAAAAATATCATCTGACCTTGTCAATTCTTTTTTTTCAATCGTTTGTTGTTTGTCTGAGTAATTTTGCTAATGGACCAAAATTCAGTTTCCATGATTGCAATATTTCAATTTGACCTAATTTGCATTAATCGGAAGCAATTTCATGGATGTCATGGAAAAAACGGAGCATGTCTTGTTTTGTTTTTCTTTTTTAATCTTAAACTGCTATGCTTCGAAAAGCTAACGGAAAATAAAAACAAAACAACTTTACTGAAATTGAAAACAGTTTTTGACCAGATTAAGTCTCTGTTTTCATAGTAACCATGTATTTGAGAGAGAAATGCCTTAAAATCCAGACAATCAGAGGCATTACTGATTGGAGGGCTTATTTTAGTAACATTATATCATCGACCATTGCTTTTTACCAGCTATCTCGTATTTGATTTATCAGTGTAGTTTTATTTTTAGGAAACAGAAGGTGGCACTCAACGTATTTTACTTTCTGTCTGATGATTTTACTAGACGTTATGTCTTAGTGAATATTTACAACCCGACAAATATACAAGACTCACTTTAAAGAAGTAATACTTCTCTATACAAAAACGCAAACCACATAGACATACACTTGTTCTGAGTTTGACGATAAACTATATCCGGCAGCAATAGTTCTGATCGGGAGTTTTTGAAGAGCGTGGAATCGTTAATTGCCGCTGTTCCAGGTCCACCTTAATCCGGGTTGGTAGGACCTGTTAGTGTCCAAGCTATAGTCAAATAGTTAACACCCAAATTGGGGTCAAAACACTATGAAAGTATAAAAATAGATTTTTATAGTAAAAGTACCAGCAATACATTTTTTGAGAAAAAAATTACCAGCAATTCATTTTTGGGAAAAAATTACTAGCAATACATTTTTGCAAAAAAATATTGCCAGCAATACATTTTGTTTAAAAACATATTACCAGCAATATATTTGACTTTCGACAAAAAAATATGCCAATGAAACCTGATCTACAAATTGAATACTTGCAAAATATACATATTCTATCCATACGAAACTATCCTAAAAATCTTGTCGTCATTAAATGACTCATTGATGTTGATATGCCGTAAAACCAAAACCAAAATCACACACACACACACACACACACATATATATATATATATATATATATATATATATTACAATGAATCATTTATATAAACAGTAGATTAGTAAAGTTAATGATATAAAATGGCGAAATCCTTTCGCAAACAAAATTTTAAAGGTGCATTAACCTACAAATCACTCGATGAATGTTATGATCCTTGTTTTTAAAAATGATCCGAGACGAAAAACATTAAATGCGAATCGAATGCTACCTGAATTTTACCGAAAAGAAAATAATTTCCATGTCTGAAGAAAACTGAATGTACAGTTGGAAGTACTTGCATATTAAAGAAAGATTTTATACAGCTTATAATTTTTAAAAACAAGGATCATCTACTTTTTGTATGAATGATTCATTGTAATATAAATCTCTTATACGAAAATATACCTTTTCCTGATCGTTTCCTTTATAATATTTTTCGTTAATGACTAAGTAGAACAATTCTTGCATAGAGGAGGCCATGACATTGACCGCATACAAAAGTTGGTGGACGAAGTGACGTGCCTTTCTCTCTTGTCGACTGACTTCTCCATTTTCTCTTGTGGTAGCTTCGAAGTTTTTGCTTCCAACTTTGTTGGAATATCACCAGTTGGTACGTTCTTGTGCTTTGTTTTCAAACGATTTAGGCTCAAATCCAGTGGCTTTCAGTGTTGTTTAGAGTTGGTCCTTGTATCTTCGAAGATGGCAATCCTGTAGTCTTTTCCCTGAAGTGACCTCACTGAATAAATCTTGCCTCTTCTATTCTTGCTACATGTTCTGACCATCGAAGAAGGCTTAATGATCAGCGATTCGATACTTTGCCTGTTGGATCTTTCTAGGACTTTGGTGTTCGTCACATAGTAATTCCATTTGATGTTCAAAGAAGGACAAATCTTTTGTTAGTGAAAACGACTTTATCTGATATCCAAGAATGTAATATCTTCTTTGCTGATTGCTTTCTTTATAATGATGGCGTTGATGACTGGGAGCTTCTAGTCATGAACCTGCAACCAATCAGAAGGCTCAAAATATTCAGTGCGTCTTGTATAAAGGCGGCCATGTTTTTTTGCCGAATATGCACTGCCAGCCTTTGATATCGAAGACTGTAGAATTACGGAACAGCTGCTGCTGGTGGTATTGGTTATATAGTCAGATTCAGTAGAGTGTATGACTAGTGAGTGTTAACATTGAACAGATTACGTACTGCGCTGTATTGTATATTCATAGACTATGGTGAACATGGTCAACACTAGTTTCACCAAAATCCCGTCATCTATTCTTTCTGATACGATTGGAGGTGAAAGAAGATTAGAGCGCAGTTAAAGTGAATTTATTTGAGGTGGAACTAAACATACCAGGAAGTGACCCACAAACTTATGTCATCTGTATCCTTTTTCTTTTTCTCTCTATAAACCTTTTCCCTTACTATCCCAAACTCTGACAATATAAGATCTACCAAGAATAGGGATATATTGTGAGAGCCTGGGCGCAAATTTACCCTGACTGAAAGTGCTTTTATCGCTAGTTAGATTTTATATTGTCAGTGTGGGATAGTCAAGGAAAAAAATGATGGACAGAAAAAGAAAAATAATTGACATGAATCTAGCTAGAATGAACCAAAAAATATTGTGCTAAATTTTTTTGAAACTAGTTGCGTCTCTCGTTTTGTGCTCATCTATAAACGTGGCAACATCAACAAAAGCCCAGTCCGATGAAATCGTAACGGATGAAATGGGTCCCAAGAAATTTTCTAGTTTTTTCATATATATATATATATATATATATATATATATATATATATATATAATGTAGATCTTGAAAATAAATTTCAATTGAGCACTGTTAAGTTATAAGCTAATTCTATAAACAACAACCACCTGCGTTAATTCAAAGCTCTTCAGCAAAATGAATTGGAGCACTCCGGCTGATTGGCATTTGTTTACATTCGTAAAAACAATACGCTAGATTTAGTTGTTTCTCTCTGACGAATGAAGATAGCTCAGTGGTAGAAACTCTGACTGATCGTTTGGGTTTCGATCCGGGATTGAAGTATTCGGTTGTCTAGTCGCACTGAGGAGCTGTGATACAGCGAAACAGTACTGTCTGCGAATGACACACACACACACACACACACACACACACACACATATATATATATATATATATATATATATATCGCTTTGTCGGGGTTTCTAAACTACTGGTAGGGCCATCCTTGGCAGCAAGGTTGAAGATGAGGACCTAGACTAAGCACAATCAACACCAAAGACCCCAATGGTGGAACAAGCGGATGAGGTTTACAACAAATCTTAATGGTTGAACCCGTCTACGGAGAGGGCTATGCATGGCGGAGAGGCTAGAGAAGGCGCTACTCAAACAGTATCCTTAAAAGAATTCTCTATGTATAAAGCTTATGTCTTCGTGAACACTTCCTGCAGGCTTTCGCCAATTTCTTATCGTTTTTCAAAAAAAAAAAAAAATCATGGGCGTCGATAATGTTTTTTTCACTTTTCCATTTGTTGGATATCCATTGAAGAAAGACCTTTGGCCTTACTTCCACTGCATCAGTGTGTGAGCGGAAATCGGAACTGGTGATAGCATAAACAGGAAATGTATTCGATGCCTAAAATAAACAGAATGACAGGTGCCCTGAGCCTTGAATAAACAGGATGCACAGGTGTCCTGAGCGGAAGGAAATGCGCGATTCCGTGGGGCAAGGCCGGAAAAAAACGTGGCTACACGAAATTGCGTAGGTGCCTTGCCGGAAGAAGGTGTTGCCACGTGAAGTTATGTCGGTGTCCAAATTTTAGAAAACTTGTCCGATTGGCCCCAACTTGAACAGTTTAGGATGATCATACAAAAAAATAGTCGCGGGTTCGGGTCTCACTACGGTGAAGTGCGCATTCAGAATGGTCAAAAGTTTCTTTTTCTTTTATGCACATGTCCCTTCGGTTCGTTAGCGATCATGTCTCTCCACAATTTCCTGTTCTTTGTAGCTCTGAGAAAATTAAGCCTCTATGTCATCACCCTAAACCCTGTTCTGTCATCCATTTGCTCAAAGTTCTCGCATGATTCTTCCTTCTTTGATGATTTAAATTTTTGCATAGTTTTTTTTTTCTATAGTGATTCCAAGTTCTTTGTTGGTCGATCTCCCAAGACCATTTCTTCCCTTCGAGAGATGGCTAGGGTTAATTCTAAATACGGAGAAGACCGGTTTAATTATTCTATCTAGACACATTTAAGCGTGGGGTTCCCTCTTTGTGCCACAATTCTTTCGCGCTCGCGCGAGCGCGTGTGTATGTGTGTGCAGTTAAATAGCGCTTTTCCAGATAATTCTTTTGAGTTCTATTTCTTACGAGAGTTATTTACAGAGTATATCCTCTACCAGTTACCGACAATAAATGAAACTCCGAATTGATATACTGTATATCAAGAAAAAGCAGCGACTATTGGATAGTAACGCTATTTACACTTCAAATTAAACAACATTGGTAAACAACAGTCAGTTACATTTTTTCCGTTTTTAATCTTAAATTACTACGTCGTATGATCACTTATGGGGAGTATGGAAGACACTGTCTGTTAGGCAAACTTGACTGCGAGTATCTGGCTTTTGCTTGGAGACAAAAAAACAGACTTAGAAATCAAATACTGAAGTCAAGAGGGACAGATATATTTGGCTGTGTTTTCTTTGTAATATGAAAACAACTATTTGTTCGGCGATCAGAAATATCCCCAAATCTGGCCCTGGCCGTCTGATAAAAGCTGACTTTTGTTGTCAGTTCTCCAATCAAACTGTCGCAAAAGAATCCATTGACACGGATTTCTGAACTTGGGCCACGGTTCACTTAGATCATGACGGCAACTTTCAACACTGTCACCATCAAGTGGAAGGTCACAGCAGGAGTGCAAAGACCCTTGAATTTAATCTGGCACTTAGTTCTGGATGCCATCCAACTTGAGAGTCAGGCGGTAAGAATTGTTGCATATTCTGCTGTAGCTCTGTAATCGGCACTTATTTCGATCGATGAGTAAATATCAATCAATACTGAGGGCATTCTCAAACTTGGCCGCCAACAATTTCATTCGGTGTACCATCTTTTTCACTTGATCATAGACCAGCGAACGCTGTAGCAAAATAATAAATCTATCACAGTATCTCTTTATTTTAGAGAATCTTTTGCGTCCTAATGTCAGTCCGACGTTGTATATAGCTTCGTACTGGTAACTCTGTCGGCAACATCAGTGGCGGGCAGACGAAAGAGGTGCCGCATGAGCAAATGCCGATCCCCCCGCCAAAAAAAAATCCCATGATTGTAATTAGATAAGAACCATCCAAGCGTCGCGTCAGCAAAACTGTGGTAATATGAAACGAACACAGCTCAAACAATGTCTCTTGAAACTGAAATATGACATTTTCTTCGTGCAACTCAATATATATATATATATATATATATATATATATATAGATAGAGAGAGAGAGAGAGAGAGAGAAAGAGATGGACATTTTCTTCGTTAACTCAAGCCATTATATATATATATATATATATATAGAGAGAGAGAGAGAGAAAATATTCAACTCAAGTTATTATATATATATATATATATATATATATATAGAGAGAGAGAGAGAGAGAAATATGACAATTTCTTTCGTCAACTCATTATATATATATATATATATATATATATAGAGAGAGAGAGAGAGAGAGAGAGAGAAATATGACATTTTCTTCGTGCAACTCAATTATTATATATATATATATATATATATATATAGAGAGAGAGAGAGAGAGAAATATGACATTTTCTTCGTGCAATTTAAGCCATTATATATATATATATATATATATATATATATGTATATATATATATATATATATATATATATATATATATATATATATATATATATATAGAGAGAGAGAGAGATGACATTTTCTTCGTGCAACTCAAGCCATTATATATATATATATATATATATATATATATATATATAAAGTGAGAGAGAGAGAGAGAGAAATATGACATTTTTTTCGTGCAACTCAAGCCATATATATATATATATATATATATATATAGAGAGAGAGAGAGAGAGAGAGAAATATGACATTTTCTTTTCCGTGCAACTGAAGCCATTATATATATATATATACAGGAAGAGAGAGATAGATAGATAGATAGATAGATAGAGAGAGAGAGAGAGAGAGAGAGAGAGAGAGAGAAGGGAACGATACAGTCCACTTGCCAGAGTTGGACAAGGCTGGTTGAAATCAATTTATACACACATGAGGTAATTTGGGATTTTTTGCTATGTAATTTATGTTCAGTGTGAGAATAAGTACATTGAGCTCCCTTCATGTGTCCGTTTGAATATTTTATATGATTAGGATCCACCTGGATTATATACCAACGGATATATTACCCGTACAATATATAATTGTTTCTTTTTTATGTCCCTTCTTCTTTTTTGTACATGTGTTGATGTGTTAAATTTAGGTCAGCTTTCATTTTCAACCGTTGTTTTTTTGTTTTTTTTATCTACACCAATTCCCACCATAATTACCTTAATCTCTTTACCTCTCTATATCTCTATAACTCTCTCCTCCCTTATATTGTTTTTTTATTTCTTACTCCCTCTTATTTTATCCCTTTTTTCTTTTCTTTCTTCCCTTTACTTTTCATTTTCTTTTGAAAAAAAAAACAACAAAAAAAAAAATATATATATATATATATATATATATATATATATATATATATACACGTAGGTATCTCCACTCAGTTTCGTTACCTTGGTTTAAAATGAAAGTTATAAAATGTAAAATCAATCTTGATGATTCCTTTTTAGGTATAATTGAAAGCTAACTGATTAAACTTTTTAACACCACTAAGCAAAAGGATCTAGTGTATTTCAAACAGTAATTGTAACTGATTGTAATTTCTAATTTTTCTCGCTTTCAGAAAACATTTAAATCCAGCCATTTTTCACTCATTTTTAAACAAAATTTAATTCTAGGTTTTAAATATCTTCCAAAAATAAAATATACTTTTCTGAAACGTTATATAAAGAATATTAGCTGATTTAAAGTATATTTAATCTGATTTTTAAAAAGAAATTACGTTAAGTTTAAAATAACAGAGAAATAAATTTTTAAAACAATCTGTAGGGTGATTAGGTTCACGCATCGTCAATCACTTGACGAGTTGTTGACACTTATATTATTCTTTTAATGAGACGTTATTTGTTGAAACACAATTTAAGAAAAATGACGGGTGAACGCATTTTATATAATTTTTAAGTACTCAGTAATCTTAAAAATGCTGGAAAATGTTTTACGTAATCTAATTTTAGGAAGGTTGAATTTAAAATTACTATAATCATCGCTCTTATTTTCTGATTGTGTCCTGTATGGCCGACCATATTTTCAAACAGGGGCACGTTAGGTATACATTTTTTTTTAAATATTAGGGTTTAAACAACGTTTAATGAGCTTTTCAATTTTTGTTTCGTAAATGTAGATATCACCTAAACATGGACATAAAAGGAATACCAATCCAAACAGATAACAGAAATCTTTTATAAGATCAGCGTTCCGTTTAAATATGCTCGACAAACGTACATATAAGTTTTAAATCAAAATAAAATTGTTTTCGTTTTTCATTCAAAATACTCAAATTTTAGGAATACGTTTTCACAACATCGCCTACGTGACGACGACGTGATCATATTTAAACGGAACGCTGATCTTATAAAAGATTTCTGTTATCTGTTTGGATTGGTATTGCTTTTATGTCCATCGTCTTTTTCATGTTGAATTGTATATGGTCAATGTTAATTATGTTTTATGAATATGTCCTGAAGATGGTCTATTAGACCGAAACGTCCGACGTTGACATTAAACATTAAAACAGCATAATCGCATATTAGGATTTTTGTTTGTTTTTTCAGTATATTTTTCTTCATATATATATACATACATACATACATATATATATATATATATATATATATATATTTGAGGAGATAGATAGATAGATAGATAGATAGATAGATAGATAGATAGATAGATAGATAGGGGAAAGAATGAGAGGGACAGTGTAGAAATGTGGTTTTACACCCCAGGTTATCAAATATATATATATATATATATATATATATATATATATATATATATATATATATATATATATATATATCTTATAGTAAAAAAAAGATCAGTAAGATATATAATCCGGTGTTCTTATTGATATTTTTAGTTTTACAAAACACTGTTAAATGTAAATATACTGAGCAGAAATATTATGAATTAAACTGATTTAAAAATATAGTTTCATTACTACAGAGGATATTCCATGTTTCAAAAGCAGAAACTAAAAACTTCAGATTCAATTATATAATAAAATCAAAAGCTTTAGTTCTGTTTCATCTTCAAGCAAATTTTGGAATAACTTATTTCCTTGAAGATGAAACACAACTGATGCTTTTGATTTAAAAAAGCATCTAACACAATCAGAGATTAAGGTCTCCATATCAATAGCAAAAATAATAAAAATCTATTGTCTCATCAACCAATCAATACTATTTCACATATAATAAGGATTTTTACTAACAAAAATTTGAATTACCAATTCTATTGCCTCTTAGTGGAGTGATAGCAATTATTTTCTTAAAATATCTGCTCCCTTCCAAAATATTGTTTGTGAGGGCCTCAGATTCAACACAGAGGCCTACGTAAATTACCTTGAAGAGGTAGTGCTGCCCTGGGTCAATAGAGTGGCTTCTAGAAGCAACAAATGCAGGTGTTCATTTCTTATCACAGCAATCAGAATGAGTTTTCCTAGCTGCCATACCTTTGTAATCACCATTAGACTGATCCAACTCTTTCCGAATCCTCTGAACTGTCCTCAGATTGAAACCCAAACACTCTGAAATATTTGTATTGGAGCTTCTGGTGGAAGTAAGTTCATTGTTTGGGTCAAACTGGTATCTCTATGCATCCCATCAGCAATAGGCAGTGTCCTCACTACCTCCAAAACTAGTAAAAACCATACCAAAAATTTTAACCCACTGTCCTTGGAACAATAAACCCATTACATATTAAAAAAAATCAGGCAACCTTGTTGAAAAAACTAAGGTAAACAAATATGACTGATAAACTCACGGCCTGTCTAGATATAAAATCACTTTACACTAATGTCCCGGTTGGTAAATGGTAAATGCTTAAATCTATTTAAAAAAAGCATCTAACACAATCAAAGATAAACCCCTCCCTACTAATAGCTAAAATAATAAAAATCTACCGTCTGTTCATCAATAAATATTATTTTACATGTAATAAAAGTTTTTACAAACAAAAATTTGGTTTACGAATTTACCTTTTAGTGGAGTAATGGCATTTATCTTTTTAGAATTTCTAGGATCTGGCCATTTTCAAAGCATGTTACCTAAACAATCAACTTACTGTTGATAATACTATTGATGATGCTCTATTAAAATATCCTTTGATACTGACTCACCTGTTCATGTCGATAAACAAAACACAGTCGAATATACAATAAAATCTACGTACGAAATGGCAGAAAGGAATATTTTAACTTTCCAAGACATTATGTTACACCGAATGGACAGCAACCTAAAACTTAGTGTCCACTGAAAAACAACTAATAAAAATTTCTATTCTCATCAGAACAACGACATAAAATCCGAAATAATCAAAGGATTCTATTAAGAGAAACTCAGAATTTGCAGCCCTCAATATTTACATGAAGAGGAGGAATATATTGACAATATTTTCAAGACCCTTCAATAACTTATTTCATATTTAATGTGAAACAAAAGGCTCATAAAAAATTTCAAAATAGAAAAGCGGTACCTACTGGCAAACCCAATGAATCCAAAAAAAGATATTGTTGTACCCATTAACTCTATGACAAATACAATCGAAAAGAATTTATCTAAACTCAACATAAAATTTGACACAACTACATCTAAAAGAATAAAAAACTTAATAAATACAAAACAAAACTACAAGTCAAAACTTCAAGAAGGAATTTACTCTATCACCTGGAATGATTGAGAGAAAGAATATATTAGAAAAACCTCAAGAAATTTAAATAAAATATCAACATAAAAGGGACATTTTAAAAAACACATGAAACAAAACGGTACTGACCACAATTCTTATATTAAAAAAATGCTACTCTAATTAAAAGATAAATAATTCACTAAGATGAAAATGTTTATAAAATGTTTCCATGGCTAAGTAAATGAAATAAAAAAAAGTAAGAGTAAATGAAATAAAAAAACACATCAGAATCAGCATTAAGAAATAGCGGTTATTAGAAAAAAAACACAAAAGAAACAAACCAAACAAATACAATAGAAAAAGAAATATAATCTGGATCAACTCACCATGCAATAAAAACAAAATTAGGAAAATCTGGATCAACTCACAATACAATAAAAACAAAATTAGGAAAATTATTCTTCAAATTGATTGAAAAAACATTTCCGCAAACACAACAAAATATAAAAAAATATCAACAAAAGTACAATGAAAATTAGTTACAGCTGCATGGATATGGAGAAAATAATAACCAAACACAATAAAATAATACTAAAAAAAAATAACCACAACATAAAACAGCAAAACAATGACAACAAATGCAATTGTCGATTGCCCACTTAACAGCAAATATCTAACCAGCAATATAATATATAAATGTATCGTAACAATCACCGCAAACATGGAAGAAAAACCTTAAATAGGAGCGACACAAATAACGTTTAATGAAAGATTTAAATTTCATATGTGATCCGTCAGAGCTGACAAAGTTATATCACATGTGATCTGTCAGAATTGACAAAGTTATATCACATGTGATCTGTCAGAATTGACAAAGTTAATCAGGCCGTTCCTCTTGAACAAGGACCTCCAATCTGTAGCTAAGTCGGGTAGGAAATTGCTTGCAGATTTTAACGCATCCAAAATAAAACTCCTCTCATGTAACCACATAGAGAAACTTTCCTGTTCGGCATGGGTGATGCAAGACTCCTGGAGAGCAACACACTGCACTGTCTTCACGTTTTCAACTGACCTAATCTAGAAATCTATTACACCCTGTCACTCCAGTGGTAAAAGAAAGGAAACCAATGCAGGTGTTTAATTAATATTCACAGGAGTGTATTTAACATTGAAAACGACGAAGGGTTATAAAAATGTCTCTGACAACAAAGAATAAATATCATCGTTTTTCTCTTCAGTTATTCCGTTATTCCTGTGAAGTACGGTGTTATTATGCCACGGCTATAATAATGACCATAAGGATAATAATTTTTTTCTTCCATAGCAAACTCTCGTTATAGTTAGATATAAAGAACGAGAAAAATGCATTACAATATGAATGCATTGAGTTTTCGCACCAAGAGACATTTTGGTTTCACATGGAAACCAAATATCAGCAAACCTCAGGAATATTTCTGCTGATTTTAGTAGCGCTATCATCTGCGTCTTCTAAAGTATTCTTTGGAATTCCACATCTTCTAAATTATTTACAGACTTCTTTAGAAACTTTTCCAGCGCTCTAATAATGAGTAGAGTTTATATTTTTCATTTCTACAGCTGTTTCTCATCGCTGTCCAGACATTTATTCAGCTTTTCCGTCTCTGTATTTTTTCATCTATAGTTTAAAGGAACGATGTCGTGCACTGACTGATTAATGATCCCTTATGAATTATAATGGCACCGGTAATATTAGCCGTTTCCTTATAAGGAAACATTTTTTATTGAAAAGCTAGTGATACTAACGGTTGAAATCTATAAAACTTTTCTCTTTAAACAATTTTTTTCGCGAAAATAGGTTTCTCATGTCCATTAGCTGTTATCGCTCTTTCCAGTATTAATGGGGTGTTACCATTTTGTTTGACGTAGTGTGGAAAGTCGATATCTTGTTAATGTCATTATATTTTCTTGCATACGCTATCCGTTTCACTTGTTGCTGTGTTGAAAGTCTCCAAGTGATGTGGTTTCTTTTATTCGGTATAGTCCATGGTTTATCATTCTAAATCAATATTTCACAAGATCTGATGAAAGAAGATTATTTCTAAGACCCACAGGCTTCATTTGCTGGAAGCCATGTTAAATCATTGATGTGAGAACGGTAGTACCCCCTTGTCTAAGACCCACAGGCTTCATTTACTAGAAGCCATTTTAAATCATTGATGTGAGGAAATGCTTTAACACTCTTGTGCAAATTAATTGAAACAACCGCTTTAGTTTCCTATCTGGGATCGAATAAAGATATACCGGACGTAACAGCAAAATTGTCCATCACGTGTAACAGCATAATTTTCCATCCCACACAATATTTATATTTAATATCTAAAAAAAAAGGAAACTAATTGAGTTTCCTTTTTATCTGATTTTTAGCTAAGACGTTTAGCCATCTTAACACCATTTAGCGGAAGAATCACTGAAAACCCTTCGGGTTATTCCGCCAATAAGAGAACAGGTTAAAGATTTTTTGTGTCAAGTAAGAAGCGCGTAATAAGTTAACATAGAACTTATGCTATTATCCAGCAATTTATTCTGTAAAATGGTGAAACCTAGTCGCCAATCGAGTACTAAACATCAGTCCAGGAAACCTGTTGTATCAGTGTCGATTGTCACGAAAGTATTAAGAGGGAAGGCACGGGAAGTTACGTTACTGCTGTAGGAAAGTTTTTGATGCCAGATCAGGACTGATAATATTGCAGATACTTCTTTCACATTTTTAAAGTCTCTCTTCATAGTTAGGAGAAATACAAGGTACGCTAGACATTAGCAGCAGAACTATCAATTGATTCAATATAATCGTTCCATTTCATGTCAGCTGAAAGCGTTAGAGCGAGAAGGCGCAATATGTTATTCTCCTTGAGGTTAGCATCAGCCATGTTGATAGAATAAAAAACAATGTTTATCTAAGACTATTAAAACAAATAATTTTCGTTTTTTTATTTTTTTTTATTTTTTTTGAGGTGTTAAAATTTTTTAAAAATTATTAGCCCATTTAACAACAGATTGAAGCTCGGTTTAGAAATCAGCTGCCAATTTGACTTTATCGAACCGATCAGACTTAACAATAAAGCAGTATTATGGATTGGTTGGGTTATTTTGTTTTACGGCATATCAACCTTAATGGATTATTTAATACCAACAAGATTTTCAGATTAGATTCGTATGAATAAAATATGTATTCTTTGTCAGAAATCACTTTGTAGATCAGGTTTCATTGACGGATCTTGAAGAGAGGGTTTGGTTTCATCGTGGCCTTCTTTTAGGATATACAGTTTGTATAGAAATTAATTGACCTTCCCATTTGATTTATATATTTTGGTAGAGGCCCAAGAAATGTCATCTACTTTTGCTTTCTCAAATAGCTCATATATATTGTTTGTCTTGAGAGAAAGCAAGGTCTGAACATTCAGTTAAAATATTATTAATATTGTATGTTGTTTCACATACTTGGCATGCAGGTTGATCTTCCTTTTTTAGCAAATTCGAGTGGGTTATTTTAGTGTAGCCAATACGTAACCGGGCAAGGAAAAGTTCTTCCTTTAGAGATTTTCTGAAAGCCGAAATCCATTAATTTTATGGAAGAGAATGCTGGACTCAGTGGTCGGTCTACAGACAAATGTTGAGGATTTCGTTTAGTGTTGTTAATATTATAGCATTTTTGTCTTGAGACAGAAAGGTTTGAACACTCGGTTCATATATGTTTAATAGGTTTATTTTTTTTACAGCAATGGGCTATTTAATGTCGACAAGATTTTTAGGATAAGTTCCTATGAATAAAATATGTATTATTTGCCGTATTTTGTACGGAGGTTTTTTGTCGAGAGTCAAATGTATTGCTGGCAATATTTTCCTCTCAAAAATGTATTGCTGGTATTTTTTACTATAAAATATATTTTTACACTTTTATAGAGTTTTTCCCCCAGGTTGCGGTTTAACTCTCTGCCCATAGCTGGAACCCTAACAGGTGCTACCACCCCGGGTCAGGGTGAACCTGGGAACAACAGCAATTAAGAAGTTATTCCACGCTCCTCAAAATCTTCTGATCAGAGACCTTGCTGCTGGATGTAGTTTATCGTCAAACCCAGGACGAAGAAAGTAGTAAACAAGTGTGGCATCAGTAAACATACCGAGTCGAGAGCGGATGACATCGGTAAGGTAATTAATGAAATTAAGGAATAGAATCAGATTCAAGTATAGAATGGTGGAGGACACCCACCTTAATATAGAAAGATCTAGAAGATGGGCCGTACAAGAAAACATTCATGTCGCGATTTGATTTGGACTTTTGAATCAGATTAAAATAATCGGTCAGAAATAACATACACCCTTGTGCAAATTAATTGCAACAACAGCTTTAGCTTTCTTTCTTTCTTTCACCATACAGCCAGTTTTAAACCCACTGGAGTGACAGAGTGTAATCGATTTTTATTTTCACTTAGATTATGCCATTTGCAGTGGTGTGCAGTAATATGAATCTATATTCGGGATGTATGATGAGATTTGTTGGGCCTTCCCTTTTTATTGCGTCGTAGGTGATGCATCAGATTTTTTTCTCACCCAGACACTATTGTCTCGATTATCGATTAGTTATCATAAGGCCACTAACTGGGATGGAAATTACTCCAAGGAAGCGTACAAAAATTGTACGCAGCACGAACACGCATGAGCAGTGAGCAGGTCAAAGTACTACAGATTGGCCCGGAAACTCTCCTAATTTAAATCCAATCAAGAATCTGTGGTCAATCTGCAAGAAACGACTTTGTGTAATAGAAATACGAAGTACTAACATGTGCAGTATGGCATGTTTCTTTGGAAAAGTGGGAAAAAATATAAATAATAACGGAATTATTTATTTTGTTTCAATGAATTTTCACAAGGGTGTAATCCTTCATTTTGAAGAAGACCAGCATCCTGACTCCTGTCAAACGCCTTTGAGATATCAAGTAACTGAGTGAGCTTCAACATTCTTATCTAAATCCCAACATAATCGTTCAGCATTAACCATTAAAGCATTGGCAGTTAACGTGGAAAAGCAAAAGCCATCGTGTTTCTCTAAAAGAAGACCCTCTGCCAAAATGAATTTATCTAACTTACCATATTTGACCTTGAGCCGTACAAAGCTGAGCTTAGTGAATGTAAACTAAATGTTATCGAACTGTTTTCGTTTTACATCTGTAAGCCAGTCTTATTTCGATGTGATATTGATCCTGAACATTTGAGTTAAGATTTTGAGCCAAAGAATTTGATTTCAGGTTTGCTAGACGTGAGAAAAATGTTGGAAAGAGAGAATTGATCCGAAGCCTTTAAAAACAAACTTAATGGTTGAGTCGCCCACTCTCAGTTTCATTGTGAAATTTATTT
Source organism: Acanthosepion pharaonis (assembly GCA_903632075.3). Classification (NCBI taxonomy): domain Eukaryota; kingdom Metazoa; phylum Mollusca; class Cephalopoda; order Sepiida; family Sepiidae; genus Acanthosepion; species Acanthosepion pharaonis. Next base: position 2,466,716 of record CAHIKZ030004191.1, read on the forward strand.
ATTTATTTTAGTATTCAAATTTACTTATTTTGATTTCTAAGATTTTAGTCTGCCGGGATCAAGAGCGGATCGAATTCAGAAGTATAGGAAATGAGTTATCAGATCGATTAAAACCAGGAAGCAAACTCCGCCAAAATCCGGTTGGCAAAACATAAAAAGATTATTAAACGTTTTCGTGCGGAATAAGTATAGATCTATGGAGCATGATCTCCAAAGAGTGAGAGATCTACTTTAGTAGGTTAAGCATAGACTGGCACAGGGACATGAGGATGGATATGAAATCGATAGCAGCAATCAGAAATGGCATAAGAGATGTATCATTTTACACACTTCTTTTTTATATGCCTTGTCGATTCAGGACGTGAGCCTAATGAACCGGAACAAATGATTAGCCGAAAACGGATTAGGGGAGCTAGCAAAGGGGTCACATTGTAAAGGACAGCTTGCCAATGTATTTCCTTTACTTTTCATCATAGTCTCAGCTCTGTTAACACACTCACATTAAGTTACCAGATATTTTCCTCCCTTCTCTGGCTGCAATGCATACTGGATTTGTAAACATCTCCAAGCCATTTTCTTTATCATGTGACTAAGAAGTTTCATTCTAATTGTAAGTACAATCTCACTCATTGCTCGCATGTTCAGTCTATGTTATTCTCAGCACCCTTCTACAGAACCGCATTTCTATTACCATAAGTTACTTCTTTATCTGTGAGGAGATTGTCCAGCATTCACTGTCATATAGAAGGATTGGTGTTACATGAGATCAGCGATCTTTTCTTTATTTCTAGCGAAATTTTCCTGCTTTTTAATACTTTGCTTGGCTTTTTGAAGGCATTTTTCACTATGTCCATGCGTCTTCGGATTTCAGTGTTGCATTTTACGTCCTCCGTTAAAACACTCATTAGATGTTCAGAGTTTGTACTTGCTCAATTTTGGTGGGCTCTTCCTTTTGCATTATATTTTATTTTTTCAATTCTTATTATTTCGTGACAAATATTAGGCTGTTGACAGATTTTGGACCGAATGCTTTACACACACACACACACACACACACACATATATATATATATATATATATTTTTCAGATATTACCTACCTAGGTTTTACTTTTACACGCTGTTTTTTTCATTATACCAAACATAACGTATGGGACGATTTCTTTCGTTCTGTACGGAGGTTTCTGGCACTTTCGTTATTCTATCAGATGCCAATTTAATTAAAAATTGTGCCATACATGTTTTTTTAACCCATTGAGTTTAAAGCATATATATATATATAAAGACATTTAATGTTCAAGATATAGATACCTACCTAGTTTATGATTTACAGTTTTTACACGACCTGTTTTTCAGAAATTTTCATAAAAATAACGTTATGGGACCTAAATCCTATTTCCGTCATTTAGGATGCAGGTCGTTCTGTCAATGAACCTTATTTCTATGAAAATTTTCGTTATTCTATCAGATGTAAATTGTAATTAAACAAAAATTGTATCTATGAAATAACAACGTTAAACATAAAATGTCTTTTTAAACCCGGACCTTGTCCAATTCTTAACATATATATATATATATATATATAAATTATTTATTTAAAAATGATTCCAACGCTATGTTACCTAACGAGTTCTTTCCTATTTTATATATTTTTACACACACACACACACACACACACACACATACATATATATATATATATATATATATATATATATATATAATATATTGTATTTAAGCATTTTTTCTTTCATACATGTCTCATTAAATAATATAAACAAGTGTTGTCGATTTATTTTATGTAAATTATTTTCAGAACGTCTGATAAGCTTAATAACATTATCATTAAACGAAAAAAAGAAATCACATATTTTTTAATCAATCTAAGAATAATATTATCAAAGATGTCAATTACTGTACAAGATACCAAGCAATATACGGACAAGACAGTGATTGTTTACTTGGATGATTTTCTAGCAACGATAAACACGTGCATATAAGACGCTAGAAGCGAAAATATCACGGCAGCTCATGACGTCACACATGACCAGAGTGAATTCGAGAAGTATTTATGGGAAGCCGTTGGTATACACCAATGGCTTCTGTTACCAATTATAGATATTTAAGGATATTTGTAGAGATTCCATAGTTGGTTTTGTTTACGTTGGGTTTCAACTGTTTGATGTATATTGCTCCAAGGATTTTTTTTATGAAAACAATAGAAAAAAACTATATATATATAGTGCTGGTGTTAATAAAACGGTGCTGGATGTAATACAACAGAAGTATTAATATATATATACACACATTCATCGATATACAGGCTTATTTCATATGTGTACTAGACATCCGGGTGCTTCAAGTTGGGATCGAAGCCCTACCGATTTGGCATCAGTCGGAGATCCTACCTCTAAGCTATCGGCTTACTGCAGATAGAGAGAAGGGAATTCTAACGTATTGTAAACAAACGACAGTGGACATCAGGGCTCGATTCATTAATGAAGAGCGGTGTGTTAATAGCGTTGGAATTATGTTTTTCTCATATATATATATATATATATATATATATATATATATATATATATATATATATATATATATATATATATATGCAGCAATCCTTATTTCATGCACATTTCATTGAATACGACAGACAAGGTGCTTTACTATAGATTTTATACAATTTTTCATGCGATCTAATAATTTTTATTTAGATGATAAATTATATAAAAACTCTCCGAATGTTCTTTTTATCCGAGCGCTTTCGGCTATACATTTAGCCATTTTCAAAGATTAAATATATTAACTGTTATATAAGAAATAGTTTGCTGCATGTATGTTTTATAAAATGTTTCATTTTTCAAAACACGGTCAAGATATTGTGTCCATGTTCAAAATTAATATTATTAAGTGTTGGCTTTTTTTGTATTAATTAATACCGTTTCCATTATTTTTAGCGTATTTTTCCATGTTGATGATGCTATTATATTAGTGTTGTCAACAAGTATATTATGAATAGTGTCCGGTAGATCTCCATGAATATTTAAATGAGTGAGTCTGCGTGTCAACCATATATATATATATATATATATATATATATATATATATATATATATATATATAGATAGATAGATAGATAGATATAGATATGATGAGGTTATTTCAATTGTATTGTCTACTAGTATGTTGAAGATGGAGTTTGATATATATATATATATATATATATATATATATATATATATAGATACTAGATACTAGTTGTTAGTTAGTTGTTACTCGTATCGGGGTTTTTTCTTTGGGCTTCAGACCTGCATCTGTGAGATTTTTTTTTGTCGGCAGAAGTCCATGTTTGTAGCTCTTTCTTTTTTTTTTTAAAACCTTTTTTCCCTCGAGATTGATTTGATTAGCAAATCAAAAATTCGAGGCTTTTTCGAAAACGAGTCTAGTTTTCTATATATATATATATATATATATATATATATATATATATATATATATATATAGTTATCGTAACTTTGGCGTAGGCATATATTATAATGTATTACAGTTACTTTTTTATTAAAAAATATATTTCGCTTTTAAATTAGACGGAATTTGTATAGATATATAAAAAGAAAAGAAAGATTTTTTATTTTTAGATTTGGGAATATTTTTTTTCTTATTAAAGGGAGATCACTTGTTCTTTTTTATATAAAAAATAAAAACGAATCCTAATTTACCTAAAAAATAAAACGTAACTTACATTAGAAATTAATCTGGATCAACTTATTTAAGCAGATATTTATTTTTGTGCTTACATTTAACTATCAGTTACTTTGCTGTTAAAAGATCTGGCTGGGGGAGATGATATGGATTCGTACGGTTCCTAAGGGTATTTGTGCATAAATTAATATAACGAACCAAACGGGAATTGGAACTCGGTTCTCCGATTATCAATTCTAAGTCATTATCCATTACACCAACCGCGCATACAACCTTATAGCACCTGGTATTCCCCAAACAGTCAACTATGTAGATACTGACCATCCTCGACGTTGCTTAACTTCGGTGATTGTACGGGAACCGATGTTTCAGCGTAATATGGCCGTAAGCCTAAAACTTGCAGGTGTAGTAAGAAGAAATAGTAATAAGATGAAAGAAATGCTAATGAAAAATTTGTAATGTCAAAGATTTATCTAAGAAATTTGAATACTACGTCTAATAATAATATTACATATACAGGGTGCGATGGGTAAATTGTCGTCATTTTGAATATTTAATTTCGCGCATGCTCGTTTTTTTGTTTTTGACTTTGTCGTTTGCAAAATATGGTAGCCATAATTCTTTAATTGCCAGAAATATTTGGAGAAAGCAGTGCTGTTTTTGTCTTTTATATTAACTAAAGTCACTCGATGATGGTAGAAATGATATTTCCAATGATTAACATGGTTACCGGAATGTTTTTTTTTTATTAATTACTTATTTTGATTAATATTGATATTATTCCTTTATTTATACATCCTTACAGTCACATGCCGTTCAAACACCTGTTTCCATATGATCACCAAAGTTAAGCAACATCGAGCCTGGTTAGTACCGAGATGGGTGACTTATGGTGAATAGCATGTGCTGTATGTTTGGATGTGCGGTTGTGTGATGGATAATGGTTCGGAATTGTTAATCGGAGAGCCGAGTTCCAATTCCCTCTAATAGTATTTAATTATATCATATCACGTCGGTTAACTACAGAAGTAAGATTTATTTCCCCTATTATTGGCATTATTATATCCATCACATAATAAAACTGTATTTCACGGATGTAACGGAATATCGAAAGGAAAAAGAATGCCAAATTTGCTTTGTTCTCAGAGGGAGTTTTATGCCTTTAATTTTTACACAAAATTATATATATGTATTTACTCGTTTTCCACGCAGAGAAAATATAACACGTCTACGCAACAAGCAGTGTGAACAAAACCAAAAAGAGAGATATAATAACGGAGATTCTTCTGTGTTTCGGCAAAAGGTATGAATCCACATCTTCTCCACCAGCTATTGGTTAATTAGGAAAACTTGTATTACTAAACAATTACTTTTTTTTTTTAATTCATTAATAAATACGTTTTTGAAAAGAAGAAATTACCAGCAATATATTTGACTGTCGACAATAAAAACTCTTTGCAAAAATACGACAATGAAACCTATACGAAACTATACTAAAAATCTTGTCGGCATTAAATAATCCATTGAAGTTGATATGCCGTACAATAAAATCTGAAAAATATTTTTCGGGGTTTAAATAACTTGCAAAGGGTTTATAAGACATAAACGAATCAATCAATTCATTTATATAGTTTAGCATATATTTTATTCATTAAATTAATTATTCGTTTTTAATATTTTTAAAAAACATTTTATATTTTTATTTAATGATTTTTTTTCCAAATATATGTCAATAAATAATAAAGGGTTTTATTTATAGCTAGCCGAGATTTACTTTGCCCGATTTGGTTTTTTTTTTATAGCTGACTGGTGTGTTTTTCTTTTTATATACAAGACATTTGTAAATCGAATTTCTTCATATTAATATATTCATTGTATGAGTAATGCATAGAAAACACTTCTCATATATCATCATTGTAGAAATATTGTATCGGTCATCTTCTTTTTCGAATATATTTACCCAACCAATCTCGGTAAAGGTATTGAAAACACGTTAGTTCTTACTAAATTTTATTTCACTTTTTGTTGGTTTTTTTCCATTTTTACGTTTTTTTTTTATTTTCTTTTTGGTTTTCTTTGCAAAT